>VWZE01010093.1:470107-534561 GCA_013396675.1 Eubucco bourcierii
CTGTGACTTCATCATAGAAAGCCACTAAATTTGTCTGGCAAGATCTGCCCTTGGTGAAGCCATGCTGGTTCCCACCAATCACCTCTGCTTTGTTTTCCATTTGCCTTAGCAGGACTTTCAGCAGGATCTGCTCCATGATCTTGCCAGGCACAGAGGCAATATAAATACTGCTTATTATTACCATAAATGACTATGTTTCTTCCAAGACATCAGGAAGCCTTAATAGTCTGACCAGAAGCCAGTCTCAATACTAAGTTTAAAGTTCTTTCAGATTCTTTATTTATGGATCTTAAAAGCACGTTCTGAAACCTTGTCCTGTATAAAAGTTCAGGCAAAGGAAACTGTAAAAGCACAGTGAGGAATCTGCTGCCACCAAAAAAATTGCACTGAGAGCTGTAAGATTTTGTGTCTGATCAATCTCTTAGGGGACCTTAAGCATGCCTGGGACAAGTTCTCAGACTGGACTGAAATCCTCAAATCAATTCTGCCCTGTCAATGCCTGAAAAACATCATCTATCTGAAAAACTCACTTAGGCAATTAACTTCAAACTTCTGTGAAACATACCAGGAGCTGCAAGTCCAAATTCCCCTTCTGCTTTTCAATCAAACTGGCGAGTTCATCATAGTAGAGAGCCAAGACCTCTGGTGCTTGCTCACAGCAGAAGCCCACAAGGTCCAGCAAGGTTGAAAGCTGAAAGGAGAGAGATTAGTCTTCAGAAATGAGTGTCTTTTACACCAATTCACTCTAAAGCATATCCAAAGCTTCATCCCTATAGGATAATATCACATGGTGACTGGGTCTTGCAAAAGCCCAGTCTGAAAAAGGAACGTGGATGTTCCAAGGTCTTGGCTCAACTACATGAAAAAAATAACACAAAAACCCTGACCCAGGACCACCCTTAGATAGTGTCAGCCTAGAAGAAGGTTCTTTAGTGGGAATTAAGGAAAAAAGCCAAGGCTACATAAGTACTTTCTCTGGATGGCCTGAAAAACACTGCTACCAAGCTGAGAGGAAAGCAAAGATTGCTTGTGGCTCACAGAAGCAGACTGACCTGTTTCTTTCCATTGTGTCTGAAATAATAACTGGATAAAAGGCTTTCACTAGGTGGCCACAGTACTGCTTGTCCTGGCCTAGCTGCAGGCAAGACCAGCAGGTGCTGTCTTAGTAGACACCTTCATTTCCTCAAAAGCAACAGATTCTTGCCTCTGCACTCAATGTGCAACACCAGGTTCCCACATAAAAGTACCACTTCAGGTGAGACTTTGTTCTAGTCTCACCTCCTTGCTGACCACATCCTCCTCCTTTCCCACACTGCCCCAGTCTTGGTACTCACCTGCCCATCATGCTCACTGTTCATCTGTGGTCTCTCCAATGAACTACCATCTCCTTCATTTCTGAAAGGAATGGATAATTCTGCTGTTGGTGCCCAAAACTTCAGACACAGAAAACCCATCACACACACAAAGTTCTCTCTCCAGAAACTGCAGAATTATGCATGAGAAAGATGTCCTCTGGAACACTATTAGGAAAAAAGACTGATCTGTTGCTATCTGGGAACTCCAGGACAGCTCTCTAGTTGTCCTCTCTTCTGAAAACCATGGAGCCTGACTTTACCATAAGTTTACTATCTGTAGTTGTACATTAGGAGGACTACTCAAAAATTCCTGCTGCTTACTTGCAGGGTTCAGAAAATAACTTTTTCCGCTGATATTTGGCTTTCAAGTCTGTCTCCTTTAATCTTTTACTGAGAAAAATCATGCAGGATGCCAGTAAAGCACATAACAATTTAATGTGAACTTTCTCAAGTGCAGACAGATTTTCCCCATGCATTTGGGTCAGACCTGAGTGGGAAGGCATTTCTCCAAATGTCAAGCTTTCCCTGGGGATCTACTTTTTCCAAGGCATGGAACATGCTCTATTTGCTGGGATCCTCTGTGTGCACTTCACTAGGTAAAGTTCCTGACATCAAACTGATGCACTGATGACCCCAGAGGTCCTTATGGATTTGTTTGGGGGTTTTTAACTTAAAATTCTTATTTTACACTTTTCTGAATTTCCCTATTGAAGTAACTCTATTAGCATACTCTGCTTAGTCTTGAACCTGTGCCTTTAAATTAGTGAGCCTGATGTCAGTGCTATGGAGCAACCATGAAGAAGTGCACTGACTCAGGACCTGGAGCTAAGATGGGTTTTTCTCTTCATAGAAACAGCCAAAGTATTTATTAAGCAGTGCAAAAATCAGTGAGCTAAATAATGCTTCCCAACACCAGCCAAATCCTTATTTTCCAAATGCTTTAATCTTTGCCACAGCTCTTACCAGGAGTTTGCCTGGTTTACAGATGCTGTTTATACTTTATTTATGCAGTACACTGGAAATTACCATGTCAATGCCCAACACTGTAGTAACAATATCCCTCCTTACTTCTCTTTCAGATATCCCTGTATCCAAACACAGGGCACATGAGGTTATTCAGCTAGCTGTCAGAACCTGATCTACAGTCAATATACCACAGCATTCACATTTGTTTTTCAGGCAACAGATTCAATCAGGGCTTCCATGGAGAATAAGAAATTCTGGTGCCTTTGAGGTTCACAGCAGGTGAGCAGCACCGAGCCAGCTGTGACACCTAACACTGCACTCTGCAGAAACATGTTTGTAGTTCCTAGATTGGACCAAGATGTGCATGAGCTGAAAGGCAATGCTCCTCTTTCTCTGTTCCACTCCAGGTTTGGTCTGGACTTAAAGTATGTTAATTAAACTCTCTCACCTTTTTAATGCCATGCTGCCTATCATGGTAACAGCACCAATAATGGCCATTTGTTTGTGGTTGGGAAGCGTGCTGGAGAGCCATTTCCTGATCACCATGTGCATGTCATCCTAAAGGAAAGATGCAGACCCTGTCACCACACTGGTACTTAAGTGCATCATTCTTAATTCTATCGGCATCTTCACTTAAGGCTGTCACCAAAGCCCACTGTGAGGGGGATGGTTTATTGGGATCACAGCTTTCCAAAAGGAATGCAAGATCTGCAGTTTCCTTTACTACAAAAATACTGACTACAGTGCTGGGTGAGGCTGCAAACAGCATGAAAAGTGGTTCGCTTTGAGTTAGCTGTAATTACTACACAGAACATGCAGCTACTTCAGGTTTCATCTATAATTAATAAAAGGATATGTTAAAAAAAAAGTTACATGAGACTCCTGTATAAAATGAATATGCATTTAGACCAGGTCTGACAGCCTCTTGTGTTTGAACTAGAAGCACAAAAGGTATGAAGTCTACACTTCACAGCAGAGTCCTCTGTCCTGTACAGCTCAGTTTTTCTAACACAAGTGTCTTCTATGTATCTGGTGTATAAACTTTGAGCAGATGAATCAAGATGAACATCATGGGGAACAAGCCAAACTATACTTCCTGAATGCTTCCAACTGAAGGAAAAAACAAAGCTTCACAAGGAGGTTGCTGAATAGACACTTCTGCAACTCTTCAAGGTTCAGTTAAACAATGCCACAGCCAACTTGATATCATATTGATAATGATCCCACGTCAAGTGAGACGCTAGAGACTGCCATCAGTCCCCTTTCACTATTTTTTCTATCAACTCTATCTGTCTTCAGATAGAGAAGAGGACCTTTCTGGGAAAGATGTAAGGTATGTAGTCACTGTGATGAGCCCTTGCTGTAGAGGGTGGGAAGAGAGAATTTTAACCTGAAGGACATTCTGACATCAATAACTGTTCATAGATGAGGCCACTATTGGCACAAAGCAAACTCTGCCCCTTTTTTTGCTAGATTAATGTCCAACAGTTTTCTGTTGTGTCCCTGCTCACCTGGATATAGCTGCCTTCTTGCCTCTGGCTGAATGCCAGCATGCTGAGAATGTAGAACAGCTTCCGGATCTGGCATGGACTCAGTTTCTGTGTAGAATCTAAAATAGTCTGCAAGAGAGAAGCCACAAACTAGCTCAGATGTATGCAGAGCCCTTTCCTGTGTTCAAAACAACACACTGAGTGCCAGCTCCAGGGAAGGACGATTCACTTCATCTTTGTTGTGCATGCAGGAAAAAGCTACATTCAGATTAAACAAACCTAAATGTAGAACTGTTACTTTGGCCTTAATTATTCTCCTTTGGAATGAGGTGTTGAGTTTGACAGGATTAGATAACCACTTTTGCAACCATCAAGAAAAATTCAACCAGTTTGAAGATTAAAAATAGCTTTGAGGAGATGATGTGTGCTAAGATCTGCATGTTCTCTCTGTGCTGGAGAGGCTCCAGCTCAGTGTCAAACACACCAGGCATCTGCAGCTCTGCAAATCTTTTCACGGCTCACTGGCTAGCGTCTCAACCACCTCTGAAAGGCATGCCAAACACACTGCCCTGCCAGACCTTGAGGTGTGGCCAGAGCATTGATTAACCTGTTTCACATGCAAGCTTTGGTAAAGTATCAGAGACTGGTCCAGAGAAACCATAAGCTGTAAGTGGTCTGCCAGCACAAGAACATGCAAACAAGGTCAGGAGGGAGGTCAGCAGGTCTCAGCAGACTGCTGTGTGCAAATACTCCCCATTGCACCTGACAATCCATCCCATTACTTGTCATCCCATCCCTTTATCCATCCCATCCCTTATCACTTCCTCCCTCTGCCAGGAGGCAAGTGAGGCCTCTTTCTTCCTGCTATACCCATCGAATGTCTGACAGATTGCACTGCAAACTCTTACAGCAAGTAACTTACATTTATCAGAAAACTACAGAATCATCAGCACCAAGTGGGAATCAGAGGAGTGGTGGAATATCCATACTCCTCAAAGGCTCTGAAATGCAGGGTGTCCTTCAGCTACAACTCACCACAGATGGGGGGACTGTTCAAGGAAAGCATTGCTATGTGTTTGCCTTGTTGTTTCACTCTTCTCTTGATGTCCATTTTTACTTTTAGAAGAGGGCAACTGACCCCTGTTTGCCACTCTTAGGAGTTAAGGACCCATTTTTTTCTCGCCACTGAGGATTTCTTTTTTAAAATATATTTTAGGACACAAGTCTTCTCCCCATCCCTGCCAGGAGTTTTGCTGGAGGATTCAAATACTGGCTGAAGTAGCGACAGTCTTTCCATGTGGTAGAACAGGCAGTCCACAAAGGGAGCAGATATTTGCAAAGTATTTGAAATAGCTGATGTTAACAAAGAGAGTACTTTCCTTCCATCACAGGTGCTATTTCATGCCTGAAAATTAAGCATTCTCCAGCTACAAGGAGGGATAACTTTTTCCTCTGTCCACCTCAATTTCCCCTGTCAAAATATCATTTATGCCATCTTACAGCTCACACTTTCACAGCAGACACTTCTCACTTCTGACCACTGCATTTTTTTCTTAACACAGATAGCTTTACCAGTACCAGTTGCTCCACTACTCAGTATCTGAAAAGTACCAACCTGTTCTGGATCTGGGGCAAGGTGGTGTAAGGTGATGAAGTACAGTATACCCCCAGTACTACACCTACCTTCACAAAGGTGGCATAGCGCATCAGCAGGGCTGTGTGCAGTGTCACTAAATCCCTGAGCACATCCAGAGAAATGTCCACTTCTGTCTCACTCCCACTGCACACATGAGTCACCAAAGCAGTCACCACCTCCTAAGGACAAAGCACCAGAGAAGCCATAGTGAAATATCAACAGAAAAACGTCTGCCCTGTTCTGCTGATATAAAACACATTGCTCAAGAACAGAAAATCATCCTGAAATTCGATTCTAGTACTCTAAGAGTCCCTCCTCGGTTTGTTCTTTAGTTCCTGGTATCCACAATATTGACTTTCTTCTTGAGCCTGAATTTAATTTGGATCTTAAAGCTCCCACAATTCCATAAAACAGCTCTTTACTAATTTCTTCCTGCTTGCTTGCTAACGCTATTGCAGTTTCTGCTCTTTGTTACCACCACACAGAGTGATAAAAATCTACTCTGTTTTCTTAGGTGCACAGAACACTGCACCATACCCATCAGGACATCACCTCTAACTTCAGCAGTTCCAGTGTCTCAATCATCTTTCTCAGTTTGAAATTTACATTCTTGCTTCAAAAAAATCTTTTTTCTGGTCTTACTTTTTATGGCCATATGTATTCTCATCTCAGGGTTTTTCTTGTTGCTGTTACTGTTTTCCTGTGTCCAGACCTGATTTCCAGGCTAGATCTCAGTCAATTTGCTTGCTTTCCAAATTGCAGCAAGCCCAGCAGTCACCTCTGCTCCCTAAGTACTTTTTTTATGTTCTTCCACTTCTGAGGCCTGCTTGTTTGCTCCCTGCTCCTCCCAGCAGGCTCTGCATTTCAGTCACTCACTAACAGAGTCTTGCTGTGACTGTTCCCATCTTCTGCCTGGCCTACTCTAACAGCACAGACCTCTTTCCAAAGGCTTCCAACTGCCACAAATCCTCTCTACCTGAAGGATCATGACATACAATCTAGGACAAAGGGCAAACACAAATTAAATAGATACCACCCACCACACTATACCTGCTGGCAGTAAGAGTCAAAGGCTGCAAAAGCTTGTTTGTACATGCAGCTACCAAAGGAGACTATGGTTGGGTGGGCAGAGCGCAGAAACATCTGAGCAAGTGCTAGGATTGAAGGGAAGAAGTCTTTGATAACCTGAAATGGAGAAAGCATGGAAGAAAAGATTACTGCTGCTTGATTTAAACACACTCAGCTCCCTAGGGTGCACTACAGCTCACCCTGAAAGCTTTGTCTAGTTTAGTAGGTGCTTTCCTGCATTCTGACTGTCCTCTCATGCACAAATGGGCAACAAGAGCAGCCAAGGCACACAAGAATGAGTTTCTACAACCCTTCTCAGACAGAGGATTCAGATTGGTTAGGAAGCCAATTTACAAAGCTGGAGAGTTCACAGCAGCATACTCATTATGGGCAACACCAGGGAAGTCGCATTGCAGAATGTACTACTAAATATAAGCCCCAAAACAGCCACACTCTTGGCCTTACTTTAACAGAAGGACTCCACTACATCAAGATACTCAGAAAAAAAATAAATTTCCTTTCAAAATTAGCTTAAACACACCGAGGTTTTTTGACCAACAAACACTTACTAAGATGTAAAGTGGCCTAATTTATCTTATTCTGGAAGGCAGTTAAACTAAAACTGAATTAAGCCCTTTATATTCAGCATAAAATGTGCCTGCATAAGGCACATTTTATTATAGTTCAATTAATTTTAAATTTATGACTCCATTTTTCTCATCTGCCCTATGCCCTAACAAGCAGCACTGTCTTTTTTTTCAAGGTTCTCTCTACACTAAGTGGTATTTTGTATTGAATGACAAACACATGCCCAATATGCACACACATATTTAGGCCTAGAAACAATCATGCTGAACAACAGCACAGGTGAACACAAGAACTAGAAATGCTGTGGGAGACAGCACACAATAGAGCCACAGCTCTTAGGCCAAGAGGTTTTTTTACACCAAAAAAAATCTCTTCTAATTCTGAGGAAAGCTCATCTCTAAAAATCCATGTGACAGTTACAACAGAGGACATGTTCCTTGGGAGATTGGTCAGGGACTGAAAAAAAACAAAACAGAAGTGTACGTAACAGTAATAGCATAAATAATCCAGCACAGGGTTAAGTCATCATCTGACAGGGCCATGGAGATGATCAGAGGGCTGAAGCACCTCCCCTATGGGAACACAACTGGGGCCATTCAGCCTGGAGGGCTCTGGAAAGACCTTACAGCAGCCATCTAGTACCTGCAGGATGCATACAGAAAAACTGGGGAAGGACTTTTTACAAGGGCTTGAAGTGACAGGATGAGGGGAAATAGATTAAAGCTTGAGGAGGGCTGATTTATAGTCAGTATTAGAAAGAAATGCTTTACAGTGAGGGTGGTGAGACACTTGAGCAGGTTTCCCAGGAAGGTCACGGATGCACCTTCCCTGGAGGCATTCAAGGCCAAGTTAAGCAACTTGATTTGGCAGGAGGTGTCCCTGCCCACGGCAGGGAGTTTGAAACTAGGTGATCTCCAAGGTCTCTTCCAATCCCACCCATTCTGTGATCTTTGAGAAATCAAGGTAAAGAAGCCCCAAAGCAGAAAGAGCACTGACCATTGAATGATTTTGGAAGGCATTCTGCATCAGCTGTTCTGGCATGCAGCCCAGTCGAATTTTGTTCCTCAATACTCTCTCAACGTGCTTTCTGTTCTTGGTGTTTGTAGAATGGATTAGCAGCAAAACTATTAGATCCAGAACCTTTTTGAGGAAATAATCACCATCATTACGTTGAAAAGATAATAAACATCCCAGGCAACTACACACTTTGAAATCAAAACTGAGAAGAAAGTCCTGAAAGCCACATCTGTAGAAAAGCCTCATCAGTCCAAGAGGACAGAATTAAAGCAGGGTAATTCTGTCCCATGACGTTTAGAAGGGATCAATTAAGTGTTGCAAATAAAACTGATAGCTGTCATAGTAGGAACAAGTCACATGTACCAATATAAGGACATGGAAGTGTTGGACCAGGTCCAGAGGAGGGCCATGAAGATGATCAGAGGGCTGGAGCAGCTCTCCTATGAGGACAGGTTGAGAGAGTTGGGGCTCTTCAGCATGGTGAAGAGAAGGTTTCCAGGAGACCTTATAGTAGGCTTCCAATATCTGAAGGGGGCCTACAGGAAGGTTGGGGAGAGACTACGTACAAGGTCTTGTAATGACAAGGCAATGAGTTTAAACTGGCAGAGGGGAGATTTAGACTGGATGTTAGGAGGAAGTTCTTTGCAGTGAGGGTGGTGAGGCACTGGAACAGGTTGCCCAGGGAGGTTGTGGCTGTTCCCTCCCTGGAGGTGTTCAAGGCCAGGTTGGACGAGGTCTTGAATGACCTGTACTAGTGGGAGGTGTCCCTGCCTATGGCAGGGGTTTGGAACTAGATGATCCTTGAGGTCCCTTCCAACCTTACCATTCTATGATTCTATAACTTCCCAAGCAACATCACTGGCAGTTTTTTCTCCAATTGGAAAAAAAGAAATCTCTTAATCTACAGAAATGAAGAAAGGCCTTGAGAACACCAGCAGAAGAGGACACTGCCAGAGACAAGTACAGAGTCTAAAGTATTACCTTATGGTCAGATACAGATGTGCTGTTCTCAATAGCCTAAGAGAAAGAGGCAAAAAAAAAAAAAAAAAAAAATTAGNTTATGCTAGAGTACAATCCTCTAAACCAAAACCAAATTAAAAAACCACAGACACCAAACTGCTCAGATTTCTCTCTTCTACAACTGGACGGTTATCAAAGTCAGTAAACTGGATCTTGCCAACAGCAGAGAATCAAGAAGGCACTCAAAAAACAACATGAAATAACCCAGTTTGACTAAGAACGTGCTCAAATAAGATCAGGCTTGAAAAAGGAGCTAAGGTACTGAGCAATGAAAGGCTGAGAACAAATAGTCTCCTTATTTACACTGAAACACGGTTTTAAATTGAATTTAGCCCAATAACAGTAAATATTGATTTCTTGCTGGACATTTTCAAGAGCCTTAAGGCTTCACACAGTTTAGTCTCAGCATGTGTGTATGTATTATTGCTCTCTTGTGGGAAGGAAGAAGCTAATATTATTTTCCCTAGAACTCTCTTGTCAACATTCAAAACCAGATTTATCTGGGATTTCAAGACCTGTACAGCAGAGCCCAGGGGCCGTCTTGCAAGCACTGTGAAATCAGTAACTGAGGAAAGAAAAGAGAGTCCTGAAAAAGAACTGACAGTTTGGAACATAGAATGAAATCTGCATCAGCAAAATGAAAAGCTAACATTTGTCTTTTGATTTCCCATCTGATTTCCAGAAATGAGTAGACTCAACCAAGGAGTCCAATTAAATATGGAAACAAGGGCTGAAACATCTCACCTTAATCCAAGCTTCTGAGATATCTTTCTGAAATCTCACAGCTAACTTGATGACATCAAAAATTAGCTTCACACAATTTTGGCTGGTGGTAACTTGGTTCATGGAAGAACTGTAAATGATGAGAAAAGAGGAGACTCAGTCATTGCAAGTACTGTAGTTAAAGGAACAAGGCAGCCTAGTAGTCAAAGCAGTCACTTAAAGCAGTCATTCTCTAGAGGGAATGATCTGGCAAGCATAGGGAATTTCAGAGGAGGGTGGAAGCAGAGGTTGCAGAATCAGACACAGTGGAGGGAAAACAGAACTGACAAGTTGGCAGGAGTTTTATTATAAATAGAGTTGCTTACCCCATGCAGACACAGATACAGATGGTTCAAAAGGAACTACATGCATAGCAAGGCAAGCCAGCTCCACAAGGATTGACAAATGTGTTATATTAACACCAAGCAGGAAGGAATAAAGGTGTCGGCACTTTTACTTGGGATAACTTAGGCTCATGTATGTAAAGAGACAAGATTATGTAGTGCTGAACTTCTGTCTTATCCTTGAAGAATCACATAAATCAGTTCAAGCACCTGGCTTGGACTTGGCTCTTAAGCTTCTTCTGTGAACTCAGGATCTGCAGGGGCAGAACACATGATGACAGATCCAAGTTCTTGCGAAGGTCAGAAATCACCTGTAAAGCACAAATCCCAGCATAAATGACTAAGTGCTCTGAGGAAAAAAAAATGGCTAAGAAGATACAATCTCACAAAATAACCTTGCAATTACAAATAAAAAACATTTCTAAGACTTTGCATCTGTAAAGACTTAAAAGGATTTGACCATCCTCAAACATTGGGTTGGGGTTCTTTTACACACTTAGAAAATGAACCAGTCACACTCTGCTCTTCACTGCCATGCACATACATGCAGGAAGCAGAAGAGGATTTCTTAAGAGTTACTCCATGAAACTCCAACCTGCATCTGCTGTATGTTGCTGTAAACATTTTATCCTGTTTATCAGCAGAGCAAAATATATGACAGTCACAGGAATTCCAGGGCATGTGAATTTACCAATTTAACTGCTGTCAATCTGTAGCGGATCAGCACAGAACGGACCACTTTACACACATGCTGTTCTCACAGTGGTCTCCCTGAAAGATCTGGGCAGATGACAATCCACATCTGGCTTAAATTGAGGTTTTCTCCAAGTATAAAAGAAGGCACGTTCAATAGTTCAGGAAGATTGGCTTAAAACATCTAGTTCATTTAAAAATACTCTTGAGTACGTTTCCTTAGATAAAGCAACTTCAGAAAACTGAGCAATTTTACAACTTAGAACTAAAGTCCTCCAGAAGGAAAATCACCCTGCTAGCCATGTTTCCAAAACATGACTTAGAACAGGATTCAATAGGGAAAACAAGAAGAGAATTACCACGTTGCAGACCCAGGTCTGTTGAATCTTTCTCAAATTTAAAACCCTAGGAGGTCTGTACAACACAAAAATTCCTAGATAAAATTCAAAGCCTTAAAGCTGGCACCTACTCAATTTTTTTTTCAGTTTAAGGATTTAAATCAAGACAATTTGACTGCTTCTGGTTCCTTAAAATGTTTACACAGAGAAAAAACAACAAACCAAACATTCTGAGAATAAATGAGGAAAGTCTGCAACAGCTAGCATAAAGGAGGAGGTTTCAGCACTCGTGGCTCAAAGCAGAACCCAATGCATGTCGGGTAAGAGACAGCCTCTACATGTGCTTTGATCCTTGGCAACATTAAACATTTTACTTGAAAACACTGAAGCAAACACCTCTGTGTGTGAAGCAACTGCCCCCCCGTTAAAACACATGTTGGATCAGCCAATCTACTGGTCTTCAGTAGAGAGAAAATACTGTACCTCTATTGCATCTGCTGCTTTGAGGTTATGGAGAATGAATTTTACCACTACAGGTAAATCTTCCAGCTTGACAGAAGGCACAATGCTCATGGCAGACTCTCGCACCTAAGCGGAAAGCAAGAGAGGGTCAGATGGGGCACTGGAGTTTGCAGAAAGTTCCATCAGTGAGAAGGGATCTTTGGAGGCTTACACCCCAGCCTGCTCTGCTCAGTGTGGCAATATTGTCTGCACTACAGTCTGGCCTTGGCTTTACTAACAGAGCCTTGAAGATAGCCAAGAAAGAAGGAAACCCTCCAAGCCCTGCCACCTTTTTGACAATTTATGCCAGTGGTGCAGATCCCAACTTGTTTCTCCAAAGGTCCAATGTGAGCCTCCTGAGCTGTAGTTCATGGCCGCTGCCCTCTATCACATTAGCAGGCACTGCTGAAAAAAGCTTGGGTCCATTATTTTTTAACTAGCTTTCAAAAGGGAAAAGCATGGGAAGGTGCAGCCTGGTATGCAGCACTGGCCCTTGAGGAGTATGTAAAATATATTAATGTATTCGAATGAACCAATTTTATTCTATCCATATTATGGCTAACTGCAAGAAGTGCATCAATCCAGCATGTCCAGAGACCCAAGGCACATCATCTCATCTCCTCTATTGTTATTCTGTAGAGAAAAACTATGACTATGCAATGATTTAATTACTAATCTGCCCTTCCTTGGAATACAGCAGTCTGGTCGTTAAACCTCAAAAATTAATAGAGAAAAGAAGGAAGTTTAAGATGGCCTCAATCTGCCACTGGGTAGGTTTAGATTGGATATTACAAAACATTTTTTCACAGAAAGAGCAGTCAGGCATTGGAATGAGCTGCCCAGGGAGGTGCTTGAGTCACCAACCCTGGGTGTGTTTAAAGGTCATATGGATGTGGTGCTTGGGGATATGGTTTGGGTGAACCTTTTAGAGTGGAGTTATCAGTTGCACTTGGTGATCGTGAGGGTCTTTTCCAACCTGAATGTTTCTGTGATGCGGACAGTAAATATTTACTACAGCAGGAAAAGTATTTTTGCATTTGCTAAGAGGGCTGTGTTTGTAATTTCTGAATGCATACTGCAACAGTCAGAAAACTTCTCTCTGCTCCTTACTGAACCTCCTCTTGCAAGTTTCCAAACCAGTTTTACTTTCTCAGACTCTTTTCCAATTTAATTTATTTCAGGACCTTCAAAGGCCTAAAGGAATCGGGTTCATCAAAACACTTCGAATGACCAAACAGTTCCAGCTCTTATATTTCTAAGCAGAGATTGGGTTCTGCTTGGCTGCTCAGTAAGAGCTCTTACCTCAGCCAGAAGGCCTGCATCGAGATCCAGACGAGAAAGGGCATCCAGAATTGGAACTGTCAGTTTTCTGCCCTGCTTTAGTAAGCAGCTGATACACAAGGAAATGAAAACAGAGACATGGATGGATCTTTAGTAAATTGGATGGTTCCAGTAGATTTTTTGATCACTGCAAAAACATCTCTGAAACTGGCAACAGTATATACCACTGGCATTATGGAAAATTGTTCCTTAAATTACAACTCCTATCTGAACACAGAATTGTGATTCTGCGGTTGCCGATTAGAAACAAGATATGAAGAATCTACCTTTTTCAAATTTCATGACAACAGAGAGCATGGACAAAGACCTGATACAAGCCTCAAGCAAGAATTTGAAAACCGGGAAGTATCAGGTTTACCATAAGCAGGAATAAAACAGTGAGGTTGCTGGTATATGATTAACCACACACAAACAGAAAACAACCAAAACAGCTAACAGAACCATCTCTACCTGAGCTCTCTGGCAACCTCGCCTTGCTGGGAATCCTCCAGGATCTCGGGTAAACTGGTGATAATGTCATGCTGGATTGGTACTGGACAGACATTAACCATCTGCATCAACTTCTTGACGAGGTTCTGCAGGCAAGAGGAACACTTGTAAAATGCAAGAATCTCACCCTAAACAAGCAGTTCATTAGCAGAGCAAAAATATTCTGCATGAAAGGTCACTCAGAAAGTCATCTGTCTGGATTTATGCCAATTGTCCCTTGCTTATCCTGCTGAAGTCATGAAGGATAGCCAATACTTTTATGGAACAATGCTATTTTACAGGTAGGATATAACACTACTGGTGAGACAAAGAAATTGGGAAACCCAACAGCAAGCTTCTCAGTATTAGTATGGCTTTATGATTCAGTTAATTCTGGGTCTCATCAGAAGCAGCCCTCCAGTACCAAGTAGCCCACAGACACTAACTTAGGAATAGAAGGAAAACAACCAAAGCAGGAACAGAGAATTGATCTTCACATGCTTGCAAGCATCCAATATCTCTGTTAAAATCAAACAAGAGGGATTGTAACATCCTGCCAGCAAGAGCTTTAAAATGGGAGTACCCATGTGGAAACACACATACAGATACAAATTTATTAAAAAGGAGACTCAGAGCAAGAGAAAAAAAAAAAACAAAAACCAGTAAAAGAGGACCTCCAGAAGTCACTGAAGGCAATCACAATAAATCAGAAAGAATTAAATCTCTCCTTCAGCATACGATTATGAAAACAACAGCTGTTCTTATTAACCTAGTAAGTGATCCCATCCCCTCTGAGAGGCATTCCAAAGCTGACTGAACAAACCACACATGTGACTGCACCATCAGTACACACCTGGCTGTCAAGAAGCCTGTCAAGCCATTTAAACTGATTGACGATGAGCCGGGGAAAATTTGTTCCAAAGGTGCCAACACTACAACAGCAGAAAGTGAAATGCAGGTTAGTCAGACCCACAGACTCAAAAGCTTTGCTGCTGCCCAGCAAGACCCTGAGATGCAAATCAAATTAACCGTTCATCAAAATGACAGTATGAAAATAACATTAACACTCCTAGATTTTAGCACCATCTAGGAAGAACCCTGCCTTCTTATTTGCTATAAACACAAAGCAAAGATGCTGCTGGCCTGTTTCAATACACCAGGAACAACAACATCCTAAGCCATGGCACCACAACCAAACACACAATGTGTGATCTTACTTAAGACCTCCTGTGCTATCCTGGGAAGCTACACCAGCTTAGGCCAACTCCCCTTTGAGCTCAGTATCCCTAACTATATTAGCAGATGCTTTTGGTTAAGTTTTGGGTAAGAACATATTCACAAAACATTTTTTTTTCCAGTTTCCACTCACTCTCCAACAATAAGCAGTTCAGCAAATCTCCAAGGCAGAAGCTGGCACCCAGCCCTTTACTATCCAGCAGTACATTTATCCTACATTAATTTCCCTAAGACCTTTTAAAAAGAAAAAAACCCTACAACCTTGTGTAATTTGTGACCTCTACATTCTGCAACACTGAATTTGATAGGGTAATTATATGTAATCTGAAAAAGTACTTCTGTTTCTTTTGTTTGATGCCTTACATAGTCAGAAACAGTGGTTGAACCTTCCTCGGTTACCTTTCTAAACCTTTCTTTTACAATAACCAACTCTCTGCCACTCATCTCCTTTGAAGGGAGGCAGAATTCTATTCTATTTAGAAAAAAAAAAAATCTCTACTTATATAAAAAACATTCTACTCTATTTTTATGAGAGTCTGACCAGAAGTGCATCCAACATTCAAAATGTGACAGTGACATAATGTTTTCCATTTTGTTCTCAATTCCTTCCCTAACATTCTTTTCACTGTTTTGACTATTGATAAGCATGGAACCAGTACTAAAAATAAGAAACAAAAAGATGCACCCACACAAGATGCCTTTCCTTAATGAAAGCACTGATTTTGTCACTGTATTTATAAAATAAAGGTTATTTTCAGCCTGACTTTTAAAGAAAACAATATTTATGCAGCTGTACTAAGATGCCCTCCCTCTACTGTAACTTCTGGCGCACACTGGTCTATGACCACATATGCATAAACAAGCTGGCTGTGGCCAAATCACATAGATAAACTAAGTTCTCCCCATCCTTCCTACAGTGAGCCAGGGCATTAAACCTGTAGAAGTGACAGGTCTATGCTTTTACATCAGACGTGGAAGAAAATAGCCAGCTAGTTCAGGTCTGATTACAGGCTAACTGTTCAATGGATGCTGTTTCTAGTTCCATAACTAAACAAAGCAAAAAACAGTGGGAAGTCCAGTGAAAAACCTCTGCTGGTTTTCACAATCCGTTTTAGACTAGATTTTTCCTGGAATGTATTGTTTCACTTTTCATGTCCTTTTTCATTCACAAACATGCTGAATAACCCAGATCTCCATGGGACCATCCTCCTTCTAATCCAAAACAGGCAACTCATTTCTTTCCTGCCCACCCTCTCCCATCACTTGACATGTATCAATGACAACTGGTCATTGATACATGGGGGAAAAAAATGACTCTTGAAGAGACAAGTGCAACAATACCCATTTTTAATACTTCCTAAAGGGCTCACAGCACAACAGCTTATTACTTTTACATCCAAGATCCTTTAGAATTCTTGGGTGAAAACAGTTCAATCCTTATGACTGTGTCAGACCCTCCTCTAACAAGATTTCAATCTGAGACGATTTCTTTAGACTTAGCCTCTGTGCAGCATTTGCATCTTGATTGATACTCAGCACTGAAACAAATCTGTTTTAGAGACAGCCTCAGCTTCCTTCTACCCCAGGACTAGCATTGTTAACTCTGCAATGAGCATTCAGGTCACTGCAAAGAGAGCCGAAGCATTCAAGTCCTGCCTGTGTTGCATCCCATGATCTGTCGCTCTGCTATGGTGTTCTACATTCAAAAATCAACAGAAGTGTTTTCTCTTTCCCTTTTTTGAATATACTCTGCATTTTTAGAAGGAGGTCTGTTTGCAGCCTCCTCAAACTCTGCCAGACACTTTTATGCCTTTTTCAAATAAGGAGACATGCTGTAGTCCCTCTGCTGAAATACTTGTAAAGCTTGTGCCGTGTCTACGAAAAGCGGAATGAATCATGTCTGTATTTCAGTCTCTATACATTCGTTTTGTGCACCCACAAGTCTGAAGTCATGGTACCTCACAGGTAAATTTACACGTGTATGAAGAAAACATCAGTGCAAACATCCATTCAGGCATACCTGAATGTTAAAGCAAAACACCTGGTGATTTCCCAGATAATGGCATTTTGTTTTAAGGCAGAAAGAAGACAGCCTATACTCACACATCAAAAAAGAATTCAGGGATCTTTTCCAGCAACAGTGTTATAACAGCAGGCTAGAAGAAAGGCAAAAAGGCAGTGTTAGTATGATGATTTACTGCTTGTGCTGCTGCAGCATTGCCACCAAAGTTGACCTTACACAGAGATAAAATATGCACAGATGTGATGATTTGGGAGTTCCCCACTCCCCCACACTTTGTAAAATGACCCAAACTAGAACTCAGCCGGCTGGAAGTTAAGAGATGAAGCTCTGTTTGCAGCTCAGCACAATGTACAGCAGATAAATACACGATATACATGAATAGTTACAGAAATATACAAGTAAAAGGTAATACAGAAACACAACTCCCTTCCCAGAAATCAGAGGCCCCAGGAGGGGCTCCCAACCACCCTTCCACCTTCTCCCCACTCCTATACCTTACCCCAAGGTTTGCCCCACGCACAAGGTGAATTAGGAGGATCGGCCAGGGGGGNCCTCAAACCAGCACACTAGAGAACAATACTCAAAAGGACAAATTAAAAAATACTTGCTACATAAGAAATCTCCCCTCTAATAGGTAAATGGAGGCATGCGGCCTGCTAGCTGAAGCCCACAAACACCAGAAGTGGTATAAACTGCCCAACAGAAGCAGAGTAGATGGGCAGGACATACAATAGCTCCAGGTTGCACTATGGTCTCTTTCTCAGACCCAGTTGAGTTCCGTGGTGGTTTGCAAGTGGATCTTCACCACACAGGAATCTAAAGTATCATGGAAGCAGAAGTGGTTCTATCCTGTCAGAACTTCTCCTGTGGTTGACCTGGGCTGTCATCTTTTATCCTGCTCCTGTTCCCCTTTGAGAACAGTCTGCCTCTGTTTTCTCTACAGCGTGTAACTAGATATTTGAAGACCACAAAATCTGCCTTAATCTTTGCTTAAGACTGAAGAAGCCTCCATTCCCTGTCTCCTCTTGTATGACATGTGCTTTACGCCTTGAGCATCTTAGTGTCTCTAAAGAAACAAGCAATTGGATACAATTCTAGATTCAGTCTCATCTGCCTCGCAACAACCTCCACTTACTAAAGCAAAAGGATCCATAAATTAATCAACACTACTATAAAGGCCAAACAGAGGTGTCCATACCTGTAAGATTTTAATTCCAAGCAGCAGTTTAATAAGGCTTTCACAATATGAGTGCACCAGAGTCCTGAAAGATGAAAGATTGCAACACAGTTGTAATAAAAACATGTCAGGAACACAGGCTGTAACTCTTTCCATTACTGTTTGTTGGAGTTCTTTTAAACCACTTACAGTGACTCACAGTAACCATAGACAGACAAAAAAAAAAAAAAAAAAAGTTGTGGTTTAGATCTGAACAAGCTACTCCACAAGACTAGGGTGACCTGGAAATGCCAAAGTCTCTGTGGTTCAACTATACCTCTTGAAAAAAAACTGTCTAGGAACAGTTGAACTTCACCAGCCTTGTCATTTTTTTTTTCCCCAAATATTTGGCTCTTGGCCATAAAATGCTTCAGGGTCCAAGGTATGCCACAGGCAGCCAGCAAATTTCATGACTTATCACTCTAAACTTATTGCTATTAAATAACAACACATTACACCAGCCACTTCTGCATAAGAAATAAGTCCTGTTGTCTATCAGCTGGAGCTGTGGCCTTTCCCTCCTCTCTCTTTGATGTTATGTGACTTGTCACTAGAATCTGGCTCTGACTGAAGGAGAAGATAAGATACTCTTTATCTGACCTCGACCCCTCAGTCCGTATGGGAGCGCATGGCAAGAGACAGTTCTTGAACTGGTTTCTGTCCTTGATATGAAACTCCAAGCCGCTGATAAATTGCTTCACGACCTGCAAAGCAGAGAAAAGTTATCCACTCCACGAAGAGACATCCCAACCAACTGCTGTGTTTTAGGAAGCTCTCTGTGAGCAAGTGATAAGGACAGGGAAGAACTAGCCAGGGAAACACAGACAGAAAGTGTGATGGAAGGAAAGCTGGATAATAAATTCATTCAAGTCTAAACCATTTCCAAAAGGAATCATTGATTGTTCTGAAAAAATAACTCTAAAGCAACAGCAAGACTTTGATTTAAAAGGGCTTTGCCTTCTGTTTAGTTGAGACAGCAACATTTAATGTGACAACACCTGCACCCAAAAAATATTTCCAGGATACAAATCACTGGTCTCAAAATTTTCTGGGTTTGTTGACTGGAGAGGAGCACCACATTGTGGCAGTTTTAACGCTGCTAACTCCTAGCCAACACCAAAATGAACACAGTTTCCACTAGAAAGTTAAGAAAGTGATTTCTCTTCCTTAAGAGTCTTTTTTGAATAATATTGACAAGTAATTATTTCGACATGGCAATGTGGTGGAAGAGCAGCACTTTTGCTTGGCATGATGCAAAAGTCTAACTGAAAGCACATGCATCAAGTTGAGAGGAACATGCTGGTAATATCTGACAACTCAGATGTAGCAGTTTAAAAGTGACAAGTACAGCAGAAGGGCAATGTGACCAAATGGCTGGACAGCAATTTGGACCACAGAAACCCAAGATAAAGCAAATTTTTGTATGGGACTAGCAGGGACAGGCATCTACATTTGCACCTTTTGCTGCACAGAAAGCAATGTTAAAGCTGGCTCCTGCCAAAGCATGGTCAGTTACTTACGTCTGGGTAAGTAGGGTGCTTCTCCAGAGCCAGGTAGAGCTTCTTCTGGAAAGCTATTTGATTTACAGCTAAGGAGAAAGTTTTAAAAGAACATAAAGAACCAGACATTTTATGCATACAACATCACAAACAGCTACGCTAGGTACAAGTTCTCAAGCCCCTCTACCAATACTTCTGTGTTTGCTCTGTTGAGATGCCTAGGTAGCAAAAGTGGTATTACCACTTGTGTTTTCTCCATTCTGGGCTGGCAGTAGCTAATTCGTAATGTAAAGTGTCTGGCAGAGTTTGAGGAGGCTGCAAACAGACCTCCTTCTAAAACATTACAAATGTTTAATAGAAGAATTCCTGAAGAATTCTGCTGAGTTGAAAGGCAGCATAACATGCTTGTTTTCCTGTTTCAGACCTCCTGCCTGTTGTGTAATCACAGATGCAGTCTAATCTTATTCCACAAACTCCTAATGTTTCAGAAGTCTTTTGACTTAGCATGTATACACCCAAAAAAACTGCTTCAATGAGTTTAGGTGATGCACAGAATTCATCAGGAGCTGTACAACTCAAGAGACATATAATAAGAGGCCAGATGAAGGTTTTCCTGAACTTTGGAGCGAGCCAGCTCAAGCATTTTTGCTCCGGAAAAATGCCTCTTACATTGCACCAGCCGGTTTTCAGATACAAGCAAAGTTGCAGGTTTTCAGATACAAGCAAAGACAGAAAGTGTTAAACACATACCTATTTCATTCTGTCCCTCCCCAACTTTCAGAATAATTCCTGATGTCCTAAGGAGCTCTTCAAAGACTCCTTCATTCTCCACTCCACCATGGGCAGAGGCCTTTTCCACATCAGAAATTCGTGACTTCTTTGTTTCTGAGAAAACAAGGCATGCTACATCAAACATACTCTGCAACAAAAATAGTGAGGATCCTTCATAGAATGGTAAGGTTGGAAGGGACCTCAAGGATCATCTAGTTCCAAACCCCTGCCATAGTCAGGGACTCCTCCCACTAGTACAGGTCGCTCAAGGCCTCGTCCAACCTGGCCTTGAACACCTCCAGGGAGGGAGCAGCCACAACCTCCCTGAGCAACCTGTTCCAGTGCCTCACCACCCTCACTGGAAAGAACTTCCTCCTAACATCTAGTCTAAATCTTCCCTCTGCCAGTTTAAACCCACTGCCTCTAGCCCTGTCATTGCAAGATCTTGTAAATAGTCTTTCCCCAGCCTTTCTGTAGGCCCCCTTCAGATATTGGAAGGCTACTATAAGGTCTCCTGGAAGCCTTCTCTTCTCCAGGTTTCATAGAAACAACTAATTCAAAATTAACCTTCAAAGGAGGAATTAGAGGAACACAGGACACACTTTTTGGGACCAGACCAACAAACAGTACTGCTGTTTGACTGCCATCTCTGATGCCAACACCCAGATCCTGTAACGGGCATTCCTGTAGTGTGACACCAGAAAGGATCATTCCTTGCTCATTCCTTTTAGTGATCCATAACCAGACAGTTAAGATACACCTTCAGAGGTTTTACTCCCATGGGAGACACACTCAGTAACAGATCATGAGCAAGGCTAGAGCATGAGCTTCCCTCTGCCCTGAAAAGCACAAGTTTAATATAGGTTCTTCTCACCAGACCTGTCTCTTAGGTATTCAACAATCTACTAAAGCCAGAAGCCTCTCTCCAGCTACACAGATTATTTTGGTTTGATATACAGATATCAGTTTTGATCAATCATGATCAAACTGTAGACTCTGAAGGCAGCAAAACTTAAGATGATAAACTCTGATCAAAGAGCAGAAGTACTGAGAAAAGATACAGGGCTGCTGTTAACATTGTTGATTTATTATGATTTTTGGAAGTGTTTACAGACCAACAGTGTCACTAAGCACTAGCAAAACTGTCATTTTGGCCGCCTCTCTGCCTCGGAGCTGCTGCCCCTGCCCCTATCTCGACCACTCCCCTGAAGATTACAGCTGAGCACCTACTTGGCAAGTTTGTCTTGCAGTTCTCTCCAAAAGCATCAGGTTTTGACAACTTCCTTTTTGAAATCATGGTAACAAAATCTTTGTTGTTGCCTATGAGTGCAGGAAAAAGACAAGTGAGCAAAGGAGACGTGACTGTAACTCATTTGTTTTAAAGCAAATCTTGAATGCATTAGTGAATAGTGAAGGGAAACACTCCAGAAACAGGAACTGCTCAAATAAAGGCAGATTGCCTGGTTACCCAGCATCACACCACAATTTTCTGCTGTACAAGTTGAGATTACAAAGTTTGTCATATTTAAATAGTGTACTATGGCATTTTTCCTAAAATTCAATTCCTCATAAAATCAGGCTTAGCTTTCCAGTCAGATGTCAGGCAAACTACATGACAACAGTCAAATAAGAGGTTTTGGATGGCAGTCTTTGATCCTCTCCCCATGATCAGAGAAAGGTATGAAGGATTAGCCATTTAGCATCCACAAGCCCAGGCAGGTTAGCCAATCCTGTTCATGTTCCCAGTCCAGTAGACCCCATGAGTTCTGTCAGCACACACCCTCACCTGACTCGTCCTCCTTTAGTGGGTGGCAGCAACTAAAAGAATAAATCTTGGCACACCTTTAAAACTTTTAAAAAATATTTTTAAAATAGGCTTAATCATCTCAAGCTCAATTTCAGCTGTTTGACTGACACCAGTAAAATGAGCTATGTAATATATCAAAGTGAAAATGGAATAAGTAAAAGCGAAAGTGTAATAAGCCTTTAGCAGCACTTCTGGTCCCAACTGACAGGCCAGAGAAGCCACTTCCTCCCAGGTAGTCCTCTCTTCATTTATATCTCTTCCTAAGTGTCTGGAAGTTTCTGCGGCTGCCATCCTGCCTCACCTGAGCATTTACCAGGCAGTCTGGGGTACAGAAAAGTTGTGTCACCTTTAGCTTGGCTCCACCACCTCCCTCAGCCAGGAAAGGCGAGCTGGATCCCCAGACCAGACTAGCGATTGGGGTGGCAGCCAAATTTTAAAGCCGGTTCTAGGACCTTAGTAACAAAGAGTCACCCAAGCGTGGCTCGGAGCAGCTGTCCCACAGCACACCGGTCCCGCGGGGCCTCGCCAAGCGGCCCGGCCCCCTCTCGGGGGTTTGCTCGTCCGCCGAGGGGCCCTCACCTGGGTTGTATGCGACACGGCAGCCTCAGCCGGCGGCCTTCGCCTTCCAGCCGCTGACGCCCCGCCGGAGCGGGGTACGGGTGGCGGATGACGCGCTGGCACAGAGGTAGACTCGCTGCGGACGCCACCGCCCGCGGAACGCGACGGAGGCCACTCGAGCTTCCCGCCACTGGCGCGCGGAGACGTCCTTCCGCCGGCGGCGGAAGGGCTGAACCGGGAAGCGGAAGTGGAGCCGGGGCCTGGGGCGGCCCGGTGGCGGCCGGAGCCGGGGCCGGGAGCGGTACCGCCACGATGAGCGAGCCCGAGCTGCTGCTGGACTCCAACATCCGGCTGTGGGTGGTGCTGCCCATCGTCTTCATCACCTTCTTCGTGGGCATGATCCGGCACTACGTCTCCATCCTTCTTCAGAGCGACAAGAGGCTCACGCAGGAGCAGGTGTCCGACAGGTCAGATCCGCAGACGGCCCCCTCAGCCCGGGCCCCCCGCGGCCACGCAGCCACCGCCTCTCTTCTGCCTTTACCTCGGCCCCCGCCCGCCTGGGCTTGCTCCCGCCCAGCGGCGGGGGTGGGCAGGGGCAGGCCAGATGCCGCCGGAGGCCCTGCTGCTAATGCGACGTTTGTCTTTTCCAGCCAAGTGCTGATTCGGAGCAGAGTCCTTCGGGAAAATGGAAAATACATTCCAAAGCAGGTACGGAGATGCGCGAATTGTTTTGTGCTTTTCCAAGAGCAACAAGCACAGAGCAAGAAGTTCCATTACGGAGTGCTGTAGCGAGAGGCATGCAGAGCTATCGGACAGTCTGCACCAGTGCCCCACGGGGTCAGACAGCCTGACAGGGTCTCCCCAAGCCCAGAGCAACGCCTAGAAGTGAGGTCGGTGGCAGATGCTTAGGAAACCTAGGTCCAGGACCACTGTCCGTGTTTATTCCCTGATGTTATCTTCCACCACTCTACCCATATACTAAAATGAAGTCTTGAGTTCAGACCATCTGCCAACAAGTACACGGGGATTTAATTAGTTTGGGATAAGGAGGCAGTCATACGATGTCAGCTGTGATGTTTGCTAAACATCAGTTGCCTATATTGGCTTAGTTGCTGCCAAGTCTGTATACTGTAAAATCCAGAAGTCAGCTGGGATTCTCGCTGGCATCAGTGCTGAAACAGCAAGAACTTTGCACAAGGTGCCAGAAGTTCTTAATCAATGTGGATCCTTCTTCGGAGAATTCTTAGAATTATCTTCAGAATTTTAGAGAGCATGAAAGCTGCTACTCTGGATGCAGGGAAACAGAAAAATGAGGAGCTGTAGTGCATACATATGGGTATTGAATTACTTTCAAGCAAGCATGTGTTATGAAAGAGGTCACAAGATGTCTGCATATCTTAACAAGAAACAATGCTTTTGTCCTTTTGTCCTTTCATTTCTCATGGTGTTAAGTATTGCTGTTCTTGTTTCAGTCTTTCCTCACCCGGAAATATTTTTTTAATAACCCAGAGGATGGATTTTTTAAGAAAACGAAAAGAAAGGTAGTGCCTCCTTCACCAATGACAGGTATGTTAAGGGATCAGAAATTTATCTGGGGCAGGGGTTTAATTAATTTTCTGCCAAAGTAAATCAGTGAATCAACTTCAAAAACAGTTTAGTGAATGCAGGTAGGGGATGGGACATTGTAGCTGGGTACTGGGGAGCAGACAGGAGCAAGACAGTGGAGTAGGACTGTTACTGCTCTAATTCAGTTTCTTATGTAAAATAGCTAGTGAAGTAATCTCAGTTCCTTTTATTGTCATACACTGCCACTTTACATCAAATCTATGATTTGCAGATCCTACCATGTTGACAGATATGATGAAAGGGAATGTAACCAATGTTCTGCCTATGATCCTCATCGGTGGTTGGATCAACATGACATTTTCAGGGTTTGTCACAAGTAAGTGTCTAGAATAACACAGCCCATGGGTCTGGCCACGTTTCTGATGATGATCTCAGGGGTCTGGGTTGCATCAGAGATTGCTCCTGTGCCCAAGAGCAGTTGATGAGGAGCAGCCTGAATTTGGCTTGTGGCACTGCTGCTATGCGCTCTGTGAGCTGCAGTGATTTGCTTGCACCAGAGCAAATGAGGGAAGATTCTTTTCAGAGTACCAGCCCCAGTTAGAGAAAATAGCTGATGTATTCAGGAACAACTGTAGCAGGGAAATAGTATTTAAAGTCTGTGCAGTTTCAATGCATTGAAGTTTATACAGTGGATTTTCCTCTGAATTTGTCCAGAGAGTTGGTTACTGGGTAATGTAGAATGTACACATCAAAAATACTTTCTTAAATTCACAGTTCTGTTTTGCTGGCTTGGTTTTGTTGTTGTGGGGTTTTGGGTTGTTTGGTTTTTTGTTACTGTTCATGTGTTACTGTTTCTTTAACAAAAGACGTTCCCCTTTGCAGTCACTGAAACAATACCCATGTGGTTTGGCCACCTGATTATGTTTCAAAAAAGTCTTTCTGTATTCCAATAAATACAGACCCACACCTTTTACTTGTGTGTGTGTATAGGCTGTTTAGTTGTTCTTGCATGCAGACTACATTGGATTTGATAGAATTATCTACTGGCTTTGCCATTTGCTTTGCAATTATGTGGTGTCATGTTGTGAAACTGGTTTATTTTTTGGTTTTTTAACCCTGCAGCAAAAGTCCCGTTTCCTCTGACGCTGCGGTTTAAGCCGATGTTGCAGCAGGGAATTGAACTGCTCACATTAGATGCATCCTGGTAAGCCTCTGTCCTCAGCAAGCAAGGTCCAATATTCACTTGGAAAATGTTGAACGTGTTAATAATAATCCTTGAATGGTCTGTGGGTGCTTCTGATGTGAGATCACAAGGCAGCTGTCTACTGAAATCAACTGTGCTTGTTCTGATTTATCAGGGTGAGCTCTGCTTCCTGGTACTTCTTGAATGTGTTTGGACTCAGAAGCATTTATACTCTCATCCTGGGCCAAGATAATGGTAAGACACTGGCTTCTCCTTCTATGGACTGACATCTGAAGGAAGCTGGGGAAGGATTTCTAAATCTCTAAAGCCTCTCTCACTTCTATGAGGTTACTCCCCATGGGCCAAGTTTGACGTCACCTGCAGCAAGTACCCAAATATGCACTGGTCCTTAGCTAACTGTAAACTTGCATGAGGATTAACTTATGCTTTTCTTCCCCTCACATTGCCACACAGACTTTGCTGTCAGGGTTGCTTTTATTTGTGGCAACTATAATTTTTAAGGTAGCTGCTAAGATTCCTTACTTCTAAACATGGGTCAGGAGAGATAAGGGGGGAGGTTGTGGGAATGCAGAACACAGCATTTTCCTCAATTTGTCTGCATACCATATATAAATTTAGCTAAGATGCAGGGGATAGGAACAAGATGTTTTGTGGGAAGTCTTTCTGGTACATTAGTATTGCATCCTGGATATTTCTACAACTTTCTGGTCTATGGCTAGAAACCAGGCTGATGGCACTGTGCTTCAAGAAATGCTGTTCAAATGACACAAAAATCAACTTCTTTTTTCTTTTCTGTAGCTGCAGATCAGTCTAGGGTGATGCAAGAACAAATGACAGGGGCAGCAATGGCTATGCCAGCAGACACTAACAAAGCATTTAAGGTACAGTATTTCCGCCTGCATTCCTGGTGGCTGTAAGCTTACAGAATTGCAGGCTGTCTGTAACTTGGCCTCTCCTTGTGTCAAGTATGGGAATTGCTCTGTATTCCTGTTCCTAAAATTAGAGCTGTGAACTGATGAAAGATATGGAAGGTGCCCTGGGTCTGGCAGAGCCCCAGTACCCTGAAGTAAATGTGGTTAGTAATTCCTGATACAAAAGCTGAATTCCTAAGCCATCTTCTGCATTTGCAGAGGAAGATTTTTGTTTCTTTGACATCTAGTTCCCAAGCAGAAGGCAGCTCCCAAAGAGTTGTGTTATAAGTGTCAGCTAACATGTCCAACAGACACATGATGGAACTTAGATACAAAAATCAAGTAAGAAAGTAGCTCAATGGAAAATCTGTCAGGGTGTGACTGTCTTGAAGTTCTTCTAAGTAGTCTCCACAGGCACTTTCACAGCCCTAGTTAATGTGTGAAGGGAAGGTCCTCACTTCAGTTTTTATGTATGATAGCAGATATTACCCACACACACCCTACTGGGAAGTCAAGATTCTGTATTCAGTAACCTTTCTGCTTAAAAAAGAGGCTTAGCAGTTTACAGCTCAGCTGGAGCAGTGACTGTTCTGTCACAAACTGCCAGTGCTGAGGTGCAATTCCAACCAGTACCATGCACTCTCTGGGCTCACATCCCTCTGCTTCCTTTCCACTACTGGCTCTCCTCAGCAGTTTTGCTGTTCAGTCCTGTGGGAACTTAAACTTACTACAAAGATGATCCAAGGGCTGGAACACCTCTGCTCTGAGGATAGGCTGAAGGAGCTGAGGTTGTTCAGCCTACAGAAGACTCAGGGGGGACCTTATAGCTGCCCTCCAATATGTGAAGGGATCCTACAGCAAGGCTGGACAGGGACTTCTCGTGAGAGTGTCTAGCAATAGTGGGAGAGTAGGTTTAGACTGGATATTAAAAAGAAGTTACTCAGTACAAGGGTGCCGAGACTCTGAAATAGGCTGCCCAGGGAGACTGTGGATGCCTCCTCCCTGATGGTGTTCAAGGCCAGGTTGGGAGAGGTCTTGAGCAGCTGAGTCTAGTTGAGAGGCATCTCTGCTCATGGCAGGTGTAGGTGTACCCTGGAGTAGGTGATATCTTAAGGTCCCTTTCAACCTAAGCCATTCTGTGATTCTATGATACATGGTCCCCTGCAGCAAAGAAAGGAAGCCCATACTGCAGAGAAGTGCTCTGGCCAAGAAATACAAATCTCTTGAATGAAGTCCCATGACATGATTTTGCTGGCTGTGCAGCTTATTCCAGAGCACTGGAACAACACTTAAAACTGAGAAGGAGGAGAGATTTGTGTATGTAAGTGCTGGAAAAATAATAGAAGGAGAGATCATTCATATAATTAGGATGAAATTCTGTCTTGGGTTGCTACGAGTACCTGTCTTAATGAATTAAATCAACTCCTGCTACTCCAGGGATTCTGTTGGTTGAAGTCTAATGGTCAGTTGCAAAATCTTTGGTCTATCTCTTTATCAAATCTCTGAACTGAAGAAATAACTAAGCACAGAGCACTTGACACACAGAGCCACCCATAACAGCTGATGTGCCTTTAGAGACAGCTGTTTTAGAATAAATGGACTGTTCAAGGATAGAGGGTTTTCAAAGAATAGTCATTTTTCTTATGTCTGTGATACATTGACCAACTCATACCCAGTGAAGGGTGTAACACTTGAGCTCAGAGTTGGCAGGATTGCCAGGTATTTAACAGAAGTTGGGGGTTGGTTTAGCTTTCAAGGTAAGCTCTGCTTTGTGTAGCTCGTGTCTAACAGCGTTGCTTCCCTTTCTCTGCCTCTTTCTTGTCACTGCAGACGGAATGGGAAGCTTTAGAACTGACTGATCATCAGTGGGCCTTAGAAAATGTAGAAGAGGAGCTTATGGCAAAAGACCTCCATTTTGAAGGCATGTTCAAGGAAGAACTTCAGACCTCCATCTTCTGAATTTAAGATATGCATTTGTCTCTTCTTGTAAAAGTAATTTGAAAATAAATCTGTTAAAACTATATAATGTATTTTGGCAAGGCTGAGAATAAAAGAAAAAAAACACTCTGTTCAGAACTGCAGTTCCCTGACTTTTTTGATTTGAGCCACAGGGCCAAGTATGTTGTATTTGAGAAAAAAGGCTCTTGGTGTGAGTCTCTCTTCTGCTTCTTTTCCTGGGAAATGTGCTGGAGAAAAGACCTCAAAGTTCTAGTTCTGGTACACGAAGCAGGCTTTCCTAAGGAACTTTAAACTTCATGAAACTGAAAATGTACAAGTAGTGCCTCAGTTTCTGATTTTGCCCTTTAAAAAAAGACTAAAAGCCTTTCCTTTTGAACAATTAGTATCACTGTGTGAGCATTCAAAACTGACTTAGTGACAAAGTATCTAAGCACATCTCCAGAAGCACTGTGGAGATTTCCTTTGTGAAAGGGGTGGTTGTCCCTCTTCTTCGTGGTTGTTTTCCATTTGGAAGCTTTCCCAGAACACGAGAGGGACATACTCACCACTTTCCCATGACAAAGTATGGGACAGCTCACCTTCCTCTCCACTCCTATCCTCCAAGCCTGCACAAAGGCCCTCCAGTGCTGCAAAGTCTCATCTGCATTCTTGTGCTCTGGTCAGCCTGCTGGTGGATACACCAATGGTCATGGGGGCAATGTCTGCCCTGCTCTTTGATGCAGCTTTTCCTGGGCAAAGCATCTCCTCAGAGGTCTCTGGGCAACAGGCAGCTAGAGATGACATGATCATGACATTGATGCAGAGATAGCAATCACCCAGACTGATCCCCATTTATTTAGTCCTTCCCAACCATGTCTGTAAGCACCTCAGACTGCCTGCCTGCACAAGCCATCGAGGGTACATAGCTGTTCCCTACAGTCCCCACTCAGTTAACTATTTACTGTGACAGGCAGGGAAAACAAATACCTTAGTTTAAGGCTCCTGCCTGCCTATCATCTTTGCACTGTAGAGAATAGGGAACAACTATGTGTGGCTGGTCCTGCAGGAGCTCCTCAGGTCTCTTCTCTAGAGAAAACAGCCCTAGCTTGGGAAAATGCTTCTTCCATACTCTGGCTGTTATTTCCCTCCTTTATTCTCAGCCCTTATTGGGGGTGGTGGGGTGTGAAACTGCACACCCCTTCTTCAAAGAGCTGAGTCAGAACACAAACTGTTCTCTGCTCTTCTTAAAATCATCTTCCCCTTGAACAGGAGTCTTAGCTCAGAGACGTCTCCCCTGCACACTAATAGCAGTGCTGCACTGACAGCACAACTTGTACTTCAGGTTCTTTTTCACTCTCTTGCAATAAAGAATTTCGTTTTGCTTCATGCCCTTGCTGTTCCTGCTAGCCTGTGTGGTCACAAATGCCCAAACACCTGCCCCACTGAAAAGCAGCCCCTCTTTGCTTTCTCTTCTTCCTGTGATTGTTTTTAATGTCATGCTTTAGAGGTCCACATTTTACAGCAAACTTATCTGCTCTTCTAAGGTTCTTCTAACCCTCTCTAAAGCTCCATCTAAGATCAAGCTCTTCCACTATTACATCACGATCACAAGACGAAAACTTAAAACCTCCTTTTCGGGGCTTCATAGCCTGTCTTGACCTCCAAGACTTTGACAATCCTCCAGGTTGCCTGCTTGCACACCAAAGTTGAATGAATACAAGCTTCCTCGGCCTTCTCCAGACAGCTCTTATATACACTCTCAGGTTGCCTTGAGGAGGAAATTGCAGTGACTAGGCCAACTATTTCACAGTGGTATAGTCACAAGCAGTCCTGACACCCCAGGAGAAATATGGACAGAAAGCAGGCCAGGACCTCACTAAGATCCATAAAGGAAGCAGAATGATGCTGAAGCTGCCCAGTGCCACAAAAAGGTAAGGACAGGCTTTGCTACAGCAGCCACTTTCAGCAACCCATCTCTGCAGGAGATTAAAAGGCAACCCTGAAGCAAGCACAAAGCCTCAGATGTACAGAGCAGGGCAGGCAACAGATGCTTCTCTTTCAAATCCTCACTGGCAGAGCAGGGAGAACTTGGCTCCGAAGAACTCTCCCTCCCCCAGCCGGAAGAGCTGCTGGAGCACCAGGCATTCCCACAACCAGCAGTCTCAGGTCACATAATGAAAGCTGAAAGCACAACAAAACCCCAAGTTTCAGTGCAAACCACTCTTTAATGTTCCTCTTTGTACAATAGAGCCAGCCACTTACAAAGTGCTAGTCTAAAAAACAGGTCTGGTTTTACAGCACACACACACACCAGCCCAAGCCCATCAGCTCAGAGGCAGCACAGAAAGCAAGAGCTGGGCCACTTTTTCTGCAGTAACAACCGAGTCTGTCCAGCATCTGAGCATCAGGAGATGTAGCCCCACCAATGTGTTTCTCAGTGTCAGCATAGGTAGGGAGGTGAGGAAGAGAACAAAGCTACTCCCTTTCCTCTCCTCCCTACTTTGGAATGCCCACATGATTTTCTTCCAGAGTAAAACAAACTAAAAACAAAATGCTGATCATAGTAATTCAGTCCAGTGCTACAGCTTAAAAACTGCTTTTTTGGCTGCTCCCCTCAGTGACACGGTAAAAAACAGAAATACAGTATTAAGAGTTTCAAAAATCCCAAACAACCCCAAAACCAAAGCAGCAGAAGCAATTAAGCAACTCTGATCTCAAAATTCCTATTTCAATGCTTTAAAAGCAAAATTCTGCAGAAGAAGATCACAACACTATCGTGACAGCTAGAAGCAGCCCTCCCTCCTATTCCTTCCATCACCTCCCAGTGCTCTGGTCAAAGAGCTGGGTGGTGCTGTCCATTCTTCCCACTGCTCAGAGCAGGAGATGACAGCAAGTAGCTGGCTGGGCTTTTGCTCAGCTGTACCACAGCAGAGGTGCAAGGACAGGCACACAAGCATTTGTTATGGGGCTTGTCACCAAGCACTGTGGAAAGGGAGCAGAGCTGTCATATTTGGAGTTAAATGGATGACTGCTGCCACACTGATCATCAGAAGGGGACATGATCAACAATGAAGCCACAGGGACTGTGCAAAGAGAACTAACTGGCTGCAAGCAATACATTACAGGGGGAAGAAGAGTGGGGCTAGCCTGTCTTAGCTTTTTGCTCTGCCAACACAGTTGCCCCAAGAAGATACAACCCTCCTGTTTGGTTCACCACCTTCATCTAGATCTTCCTCTAAGAAAATATTACGGCTCTAGATTTTTCCCATTCCTCACACAGATGACCAGCTTTTCAGTGAGGATTGACCTGATCTAGTGCTCACTGGAGTCCTCATCCAAGAAAAAAGCTGGACTTAAGTCTTACAAGGAACACAGAAAAGAGTGTGATAGGGAAAAGCTTTTGCCAGTTGTGCTGAAAGGATGGAGCAGAACTACTGAACAGCTAAGGCAAAGAAAGAGTTTGAAGAAGACTGTCACATCTGTTGCCTCACAGAAGATGGGGTGGGGGATCTAAGGGCAGCGTTCAAGGGAGGGAAAAGGCTGAAAGAGTAGTCAAAAAAAGAAGTCACAAGAGTAAAGGCAACCTCAACACAACCCATTGCATTGGGCTACCATCATTACAGGTGACAGCTCTGGAGACACAGTACTGATTTCTGCCTGAGGAAAAAGCTCTAAGGAGTTACATAAATGAGCAAAAAAGGGTACAAATGCTGCCACTGCACAAACCATAGGAGAAATGAAGAAGGCCGAAAAGTGCTTAAAGGGTAATCTGGAAGCATGAAGTATAGGAGATGGATGTAGAGGACAGAAATTGTCGACCTATGGATGGTTATTTTCTCTGCAGAAGAATGGGAGCCAGAGTAGCTGTGTCCTGCACCACTGTGTGGATCAGCCTGCACATGTGCCACACCACAGGCAGGTATGATTTGCTACCAGCGAAGCCTCTTGCATCATGGAACCCAGCATTCGCATGGAAAAGGCTGAGTCAGGACTGCCCAGAAGAGCCTCGGTGAAAAGACAGAAGAGAAATGTTTGCTGCTTAGCAAAGAGACCAAGGTAGCATGGCAGAAACTGCAACAGAAAGGCCAGATGTACAAAGATCTGCAGTGAGCTTCCAGAAAGGGTGCAGCAAGCCTCCCTGACACAGGCGGGCCCCAACAGCAACACTGGAGGGTTGGCAGGAAGTCCCCATGCCGATTCACAGAATCGTCACCCATCGGACTCCTCCACAGATGCCTGCAAGGCTCGGCTGTGACCTGGCCTCTAGCTCACACTGTACTTTCCCAATCTCAGCTAAAAACCTCAGATCAAGACCCAAAGACCCAGCCCAGTTCAGCCCGGACCCCTGCCTCTAGCCACACAGCTCAGCCAGATTTTAAAAAGAACTTTATTGAAGCTCCAATATATATTATTTTTGGCCTCTAAAATCCCAAGTGTCATCATCTATTCCTGGCTCTCCAGTGCTACCCTGCAACCCCCCAGCACTGAATCCTCCAGCGCTAGATTTTCTGCTTTGAATCCTACAGAGGGAAGAAAAATTTTCAGATGCCTCAGGCATGGCTTTAGAAGAGCAACCGCTAAGATGGTGGCCAAGCGCTGGAGATGCTGCTTAGTTGGTATCCATGCCGTCACACTCTTCTTGGGGAGGAGATGGGGCAGCACGCTCCTCACTGTTTCGGCGCTGATAAAACAGCACATACGCAGCTTTTGTCTACCAAACAAAGAGAAAACCGTCTGAAACCATCCACCCGGCTTGGCTGGAAGTGAAACGCCCAAAGCAGGGAACCACACTTTCAGCACAAACTCAGATTAGCCACAGGCCAAATACTCACCACTATTTGGTCTTCTGAAGCCACTGATACGCTGCTGTCATCAAAGTGGTACCACTTGTCACTGACTTTGTTCTTTGCATAGGCAGTGTCTGTCAGGAGAAGAAATGACAGCTCAGCATTCCAGTGAAGAGCCGCAGGTCACACCACGCCGGCTGTGCTGCACTAGTGATGCTCAAAACTCAAATTCAGCACATGTGGAGGCCAGGAGACAGCCGTGATATTGACCCAAACCTAGTTCACCAGCATGCACATCTTCCAGAACACGCAAGGTAGTCCAGTTAGTCTAGAACCATGTCTCACATACCAGATGTACTTCTGATAGCCAAGATACAGGATAAAGAAACTTAGGAAAAACATCACAATGTTTTGTTCACTCTCCTTGAGCCACAGCTTTCCCAAATACAGTTTAAGACTCAGCATTTTCACATAAAAGAGCAGTTTTCTGATGATGATGGTGCTGCAGATGAAGTGAGCCTTCTTTGAGCTCTCCTTACTAGGCAGCATGGCTGCATGGTGCTCATCTCCAGCAAAGAGATCTTTCGTCAGTGACAGATCAGTGAATGAGCCCAGTTTGAATTCCCTCTGCACGGCAACTGGACTGCACACCAGGAAACTCTCCCCTGAGCAGGCACACCTCTCAATGCGAAGAAATTATTAGTTGTTTAGTCTAAATGAGAAAGTTTTCAATAAAATTAATGTCTTAGGCTGCCATGTTATATTTACGGGTTAAAGTGGCGAGCTTGTAGGCACACTGTATACAATGGGAAGGGTGTGCACAAGACCCACAACTCCCTTTACTCACTCTGCTCCTCTGTGAGTTTCCTAGAGGAGTTCTTGGCTCAGCTACAGCTCAGGTCTTTACCTCCTTTGGAGCCTACATCGAACTGCTGCTGATGTGGTTAAAAAGGTTGAGTGCCTCTGTGACAGACTGATCCCGTCTAGTTCCTGTGAGCATACTCACTCAAGAATCAACCTGGACTAAAGTCCTGCAAAGTGTCTTCCAACTACACTTCTGTGACTATGGCCTTCAATCTCAAAGCTTGCCTCTACTCATAGATTCCCAATTCTACGTGCTCTAATGACTACCTGCCAAGGTCTCACAAGCATCAGTCAGACCTCAGGCAACTGCAAACTACAAAAACTGCCTAGTTGCTCTGCAAGTCCTAACAGGAAGTACGTTACCTTCCCACACGATGTTCACCTCCATACAGAACAGAAGTATGGTTTGAACTAGACACCTTTGGTAAGGGTTGCTGCAGTTCTCCCAATAAAGGCCCTCCAACGTCCCCTCTGCCTACATTTCCTTGTACAAACAGAACACCAAAGCAATTACTCACAGTGGCCTACTCCCATGGCTCCATAGTGATTGGAAACTGCAATGAGGTCATACACATATGAGCCTGCTCTTGGGTCGCAGACAAACTCAGACATATTTAAACCCCTGGAAGGAAATCCAAAAAGTATCAGAAGATCAGTAACCAGCACCTTCTAAAACTCATGTATGACACCAGTGCAGCTTTTCAAGTAGGCAGCACTGGCAGAGAACCACTGCACTCTGCTGCTCAATGGTCAGATGTTGTTACTATCAAGACCAGACATGTTACCTCTCCCACACAGGGCAGGTCCTGGCAAACACATCAAGTGTTGCCAAAAGGTTTAGAGGGAAGTGTTGAATAAAAGACAGAGTATCCCTATGTAGGTATGAAAAGTGACACAGGATTAGTAAGGAGCATGTTTCATCCTGCAGCAGGGGCTTGACAAGCAGAACAGAGGAACGAGGCTTTCATCTTGTAGTTGTGCAATCCACTGTACTACAAGTGCAGCTCTGCCCAACAAACTTTCTCAATTCTCTCTAGAAGTTCTCTTGGTTCAGCAGAATCACATGGGTTTAACCCATTTTAAAACAAATCAGTACCTGCTGGTAGCTAGTGTTGAGACATGTGGAACTGATTGAAGAGTAACAAACACCAACCGCCCAAAAAAACCAAACGACTCAACTCACACCTGCTGTCTTAAAGTTGAAACTCAGAAGCAGAGCTGTTGCAGTTACAACTTTAACAACCCCACCCAACAGTAATATTAAAAGTAGATTTCTCTTGACCAGATTCTTCAAGCTCTTCCAAGCTTCAGGGAAAAATCTTACCTAATAGGGAATTCCACAACAGTGTCAAGTTTATCCCTCCAGTATCTGCTGTATGAGAAACGCTTTAAATGCACAACCAAAATCCTGGGCAAAGACCACAAGTCAAACTTCTTTGTGGCCTGTTGATGCTTCTTACAGTTAGGGCAGTACCTGATGAACAGAGAAACAAACAAGAAAGTGAATGACAGCAAAGAAAGAAAAGCTTCTGGCCTCCCATTAAAAGGTACCTCTGTAAGACAGTACAGTCCCTTCCTTACAGAAAGCATTCTGGTCAGGACTGGTTCAAGCTACTCTAGGGTAGCCACATGCTTTTGTTCTTCCACTGCTTCCTCCAAAACTGTTTGAAGAGGGATTTAAACCCAGCCTGACCTTTGGAAGTTACATGCCCACTGCCACTTATCTTTTTAAATAAAGGCAGGAAACTCGCTTTTTCTGTTACCCCATGTCTGCAGCCTACCAAGTCAACAACTACCACAGAACTGAGACTTCTTGCAGATTAAGACAGAAGGACAGACCTGGGAGATCATCAGAATCCCAGGACAAATTAAGTGAACTCAAACGGTAACAGCATCTTACAACAAACATGGCAGGCAGAGGCTCCTACCATGGGTCATGTTCTCCAAGTGTCTCCATAGTTGTGAAGAGCTCTATGCAGTCTCTCAGAGCTACCACAGCCTTCTTCTTCTGGGGCTGCAACATACTTTCGTGTTTTTCAAATGCCTAGTGAAGGAGATGCATGTTTTATTATGTCCCACATCCTTGACATCACAGAAAGAAACATGCTCACCTTCATCATGCTGCCCATTTCTACTCATTCCTTCCCCATCCCAACAATCATCTCATGCTTCCAGACACTCCTTTCTTGTGTTACAGTCAGTAAGAGATGGGGCATTAGTCCTTACTTCAGGTTTGGGATGTTTTGCAAAAGAGTAACAACAGGTTATAAAACACAACCCAGGAGAACTCTTTCAGAAAGAATACTGAGCTTCCTACTTGGTTTTATGAATTTAGTTTCAGGTTTCTTGAGAGTTTTGCAGATTTGTTTGTTAAGGGGACAATCAACTAGGTTACTTAGCTTCAAAATTAAAGCATATGTTTTTCAGAACAGATTTGAAACACATGAGCAACTGTTGATCTACAGGTCTTACTCACAAAAGATTAAGTAAATACATCTCATCCTGTTCGCTCCAGCACTCTTTACTGTGATCTTTTAAGTACCATGAAAAGTCTACACAGATTATCTATTAAAAAAAAACAAAACAAAAAAAGCAGCACACTACAACCTGTGCCTCCTGTACATCAAAAAGTAGCCTCCGCGAATCGGGATCCCAGTCAACAGCAAGAGCAGAGAAAGCTACAAGAAAGAAGAAATGTTTATTGCAAAGATGTAAAGAGAAGGAAGAATTCTTTTTTTTTTTAAGTAAAACAATAATTACCATTCAGTTTTAGGATTTTTCCTTCTACAATGGAGCTTATCTCAGAAGTTCCAGAGGAATTCACAAGGCTAAAGGTGAAATAGTGCTTCTTGCAAGGCTGTATGTCTCTTGCTGACTCAATCTGCATACAACCCTCAGAGTGGCAGGGATCAACTTCTGCCAGCTTATCCCTGCCTTCCTGTCCACCATCCTGATGCTCCATCTCTTCAATGTCACCTTGAAAAATTTTACATGAGCACAATATTAAGAGCTTCAGTGAAAGTTTAGACTGACACCTCGCACAGACAGCTATTTGCATGAGCCTGTTATGACACATACTGATTACTCAAAGCAATGAAAAGACCCACAGAAAAAGAAATCTTTGCCTGCTAACCATTACAGCTGAAACCAGAGTTTCACTTTCATCAGATGCCAGGTAATGTGGTGGGTTTTATCAGACATGATGGAGAATGCTCAATTCACTGTATATTAATAATTACACCTTCTGACAGCACACCCAAGAAAGAAGCATCAAGGTTATGGTTGGGTGTCTTTACAGAAGGGAATGTGGTGGTCTCCAGGAACTGTATTTCCATTCTTTGGGAAAAATGGGCAGACTTTTCCTCCTCATTTAAAATCCAATTTCACTTGTCCAGTTGTTACTCCCACAGCACCAAAAGTGAATCATTTCAAAGACAAAATGGAAATATGCACTTGCTATCAGCATTAAAATCTTCCTTGAAGCATCCAACCTCAGAATGAGACTTTGTAATTCTAAGGTCCATGAACAGTACAACACTATTTCTACTTTATTTCTCTAGAATGTGTTTTTTGTGACTTAACAGGCCAATTTTCAATGCCAAAAAGGCGTTATTAGGAAAGATGCTGCCTCTGGAGGGAGGCACCTGAACATCTAATAGGGAAACAAGAATTTCTCCAACATTAATCAAGACAAATGCACACCACACCCTGCTCTCCTGCTGCTGCTTAGGCACTTCTGTCTCTCTCGGAAAGCAAATGGTTTATAAGAACTCTCACCACACCATGCAATACTATGGTTTAATAACTGCAAAAGAACAATCTGCTAGAGCTTAAGCCAAATATACACAGCACAAACCAAATGCTAACAAAAATCTTTAAGTGCTTTTAAGTGATTCTGAGAGGACTCTACCTTCAACCACACCATTGGAGCCATTGCAGGTTCCTTTGTCTTGACAGGGTGTAGAGGATTCTTCTCCCAAAGGGAGTTTCACATAGCGGCTAGTGAGAGGGAAGACGATTATCATACAGTCATACTGCAGCCCTACACCAGCACCACAGTGTTCCTCACCATCAGCAGCTCTTGCTGTCCAATCCCTCCCAGCAAATCAAGAGTCCATCCTGCACAGCACCAGTTACAGGCCAGGAGCTCTCAGAACGAGTAAAGCACTAGTTAAGTCTGTTTTCACTGTTTGTTTCAAGTTTTACTGCCAATAGATATGAAATGCAAAAATAACTTATGGTGGCTCCATCCAAGAGGCCTGAAAATATGGCCCGAGTCCTGTTCTGTTGCCCAACACCAAGCAGATAGTTTCCCTTGTGACTGCCACCAGAACTACCTCACAGCCTGCTTTTGCAGAGCCCAAAAAATCAAGACCCTGGACCTCCCGGACACTAACCAATGCAAATCCTGGTTTATACATCCCATACGAAGAAGTTCTTCTCATTCACAAGGATGCAAAAACCACATTAGAGTAAATCCAAACAAGCAGTCACTGGGACTTTGTATAGAACACAGAAGTACACACATGACTTACCTGATCTGCTCCAAAACCACACTGTACAAGTGCTCCACAGTGAGTTTGTGTTTGGGCACAGATATTAAGAGTGGTTGACCAAAGAGGACAGTCCCTGCAGTGTTGCTGGATTGTCTCACTGTCTTTTCCCGAAAGTAAACGCAGAGAGTCACGTCCTCTGAGCCATCCTCTCCCGTCTTGCAAACTTCATACCTGTTTGAAAGACAGGTGTTTTCACAGGTTACTTCCAGTGCCAAGAAGCACAGCAGGCAGAACCATTATGAACTCAGTCCAACAAGTCTCTCCTTCAGGTCCTCAGAAGGACAAGAAGGGTTGTACTATGTCTTCACACTACAGAGTGGTTTTCTGAACAGTTCCCATAGCTCACAGTGGCACAGGATATACCTCTACCACCTTCCCTCTGCCTTCACTCCTAATTCACAACCCTACTGCCACTCACCTCTCAAGATATTACCCTGACAGGCATGTGTTGCTTTAACCACATCACAGCATCAGTGAAAAAATACTAAGCACACTTTGAAATCCCTCAGTGTTTGTTTCCTCTAGAGAAAAGAAATTTTCTTGATACCATGGATTCATCCTCTCGTACAGTTAATAGCTTGAACTCACATCACTGAGCAGCCAACATTTCAGAAAACCAAGAGTTTGGAAACATCTGTTTCACAAAAAAATCCAAGGACAGTAACAAAACGCAAGGAAAACATTTAGAAAAAAAAAAAATCCCAAATAGCTCTGGAGAACAGCGAGAAGAATGAGACACAGTTTTTGCTACTGGATGAAACAGCAAATGAGATATTTGCAGATGTCAGAGTCCAACACTATCACATTGTTTGCTTCAGGACTATTCATTTTCAGGAATATCAAGTCACATTGCTCTTAAAATTTGGTGAGTCAACTGTCCCAGACTTATCTTAAAACTGAAAAAGAAAGAAAGATTTTATGAAAGACATCACTCCACATAACAACCAGGACCACGATCTTCTCTTGCATAAGAAAGTCACTTCCTTTTCTCAAGGGCCAGGAAACATTTTATTATTCATTTGCTCAAAATGGTTTTCTTCCCTGCTCTACAATGGCAATTTCAGAATTGCATTTCTGCTCCACCCTACTTAAACTAAAAGGGATTCCAGCTTGAGATTTGCACTGACTCAGTAGAGTACATGAGAAAAAACTATCTTTCCAGAGAGTCCCAGCCCACCAAGAACGTGAGAAACCAGTTAGCATAAGACAGTCCAATACCAATGGCTGTTGAGGTTTTCTAGGCTGTCTGTGATATTCAGTTGGACATCAGCACTGGCTACAGTCCACACCTTCAAGTTTCCTGAGAAAAGGCACCTCAAAGAGATAAATTATTTCACTTAGCTCTGTGTAAATAACAAATGACCATACTCAGTCCTAGAATAATACCTACAATTATCTCCAGGTCCTATAAGACAGTTTAGCTAGCCTCATACAACACAGATCAGTTCACAACAAGTATATGTCCCTCCACATTCTTTGATGGCCTTTCAAACCACCTACCCTGTGCTCTGCCAGCAGCAATTAACACAACCCCATTTACACTCCACCTGAAGTCTTCCCTATGCGACGGAACAGATGAGACTAAGAAAAAGCTCAGCACTACTCATACACAAATGTCACTCATCAAACAGCCAGCATGTTGCACCCCCTGTAACCTCGCACAGGAACATCTCACACACTGCTGAGACATAATCACTTTGTGCCACTCCACCTCAGAACAGCTTTTACATGCTAGTATTAGAAGACCACCTAGCAAAATGAAGATCTGTCATCTTCTTAATCTCTTGAGGAACAGTCATCCCCTATTACAAAATAACCCAAATAAACAAAACCCACAAACAATAAATTACAAACAACAACAAAAAATAAGGTGGTTTTTTTAATACTTCTTGTTTTAAGGAAGGCTACAGAGCTGACACTGCAATTCTGTATCTCACAACTCAACTGAAGTAATAAAATGTAAAGATAATGCCACACCAGACTACACAACATAGTTTTACAAGTCAGAGTNTCAAACAACAACAAAAAATAAGGTGTTTTTTTTAATACTTCTTGTTTTAAGGAAGACTACAGAGCTGACACTGCAATTCTGTATCTCACAACTCAACTGAAGTAATAAAATGTAAAGATAATGCCACACCAGACTACACAACATAGTTTTACAAGTCAGAGTCATTAGCTCAGCTGCTACCACACTGCTGGATATTGGTTAGTTGCCTTTATAACGGCCAACTGAAAAAGTGTCTGAAAATTACTAAGCAAAATGCTAGGACTTGACCAGTCTTCATCTGCATCTCAAAGGCTTCACGTCTGTGCTTGTAATTCAGAGAGAAGGCAGTGAACAATGAATTAGGTTAACTTTTGTTCCCTTGCAAACTAACTTCAACCAAGTGCATAGGAGCACGAGAAAACACAGAAAGACAAGGCAAAGCTACATGAAAGGGCACTAAAAGAAAAAACTACTGTGAGCTAAAGACCAAACTAGTACCAATGTTGTATATTATTGAAAATTTCCCTCCCACGTGCTGGGATCCACAGTATTAATTCCAGCTCAAAAGCACTGTGCAGATCACCAGTCAGTCTACAGCAACAACCAAGGAAAGAAGTACATTTTGTAGGAGAACAGAGATGGTAGGAAAAAATGCCACTGCAGAAGCTGACAAACAGATCCACCTGAACATGCTCGCTACTGCACACCAACCCACAGATGCTGCTGTCATATTACAACTGGTGCAAAAGCTGACAATAAGAATGAACAGAAGACTGAAAAAAACCTGAGTGAAAATGCTGCATATATTCTGATCTCTTCTCGAAAAGTGGAAATATTCCTCATCTGTTCATTTAATCGCATAATACCAGAACACATACACAAGTAAACTAGGAGATAGAAAACGGCAAATGTAACTTTTTCAGGTAACAGGTTGTTTGCCCTGCAGAAGCTGGCCATAGGATTTTGTCAGTCTTACAGAGAAGGAAGGTTAAAATGGATCACAGAATTCCATCAGCAAGACTTTTACAAAACTTAAATAAATAGAAGCTCACACAAACCGTCATTTGAAACAAGATAACACAAATTTCAGCAAGTGAGAACAAACTTCGTAGATCAGTCTGCTACAAGATCTTACACATCTCAAACACTTCCTACAAAACTACTGGACTAGCTTTTTTGCTAACCTGTTGCAGCCATATCAACAAACCCGACATTTCTGCAGCCGGTCATGGTTTTTCGAGACCATGAACTCAACCAAATGTAAGATACAGCGTGTTGTAAGAGAAGGCAGAAAACACCACACATACGGCAAACTAAATGTATCTTGTTCAGATATGCACAATTTTATAGGTTAAAGGTGACCTGCAAATCAATTTGTGACACTTTTATCGAGGAAAACAATACATAATTATATTATATGCCCCATTAGCCAGGCTAAGAGAACAGCGGTATCTAGTTTATCCATCAAAAGATTTTTCTTCTTAGGACTTAAGAACTAAGAAGAAATACTGAGAGCAATACTGTTGAAATGGGCTGTGGAATTTGTTTTTCAAGCAGTACTTACCTGACCCCTTGTAGGCCGGCTCCAAGCTCCAGTAGGATCCCTGAGTGATGTGATATCACCCACACGGTGCACGTGTGGGTGTTACATTGGAGCGGGAGCCGGAGGTCCTAGTGGGGCTGGACTTCACAGAACCTAAGAAAAAGAAATAGTAAGCATTTTGGTTATGTGCTGAATGCTGCCCTCTGCTTAGCCTGGAGAATGAGAGCATTCAGCACAAACACTGAACCAATGTTGCCAAATTGATTTGCAGACCACCTTTACATAACGAAATTCCTGATCATTTGCCACAGATCTCCGTGTCCTTTCTCAGAGAAAACATGCCTCGAGGGAACCAGTTCTTTGGCTGCATGGCCCCTACACATCATGCTAGCGACCTTGTTTCAAGTCTTAGTCCAAATTCTTCTACTTGTGCAAGCAGCAAAGCTCTGATGCTAAAAATTCACCGATGTTGTATTAGGACTAGACTACTTTCCAAGCCTGTCCTGATGAGAAAGAGGTGAGTGCAAAGCTTTGTGAAAGAACAGGTTTGGAGAATTCCAGCCCCAAATTCTCCTCCCCTTTCTGGCAAACTGGAGAAGAAAGGGCACAGTTTTATCCTGTTAAAGCAAAAAAGGAGCCAGGTTCATTCTGGGATGCATCTGAGAGTTAATCAAACTCACGTAAATATCAAGAAGCACAGGAACGTTCACTTTTTTTTGAAGGTTTACGGTGACAGAGCACAACTGGAAAGGTAATACATGAAAAGAACCAGTGAGCCAGTAACCAAGTAAATGACAGGGACAATATTATCTTAGTTATCCAGGGTAGATTTTATTTATTTTTTTTCCCAAGCTCTCCAATCACCTTAAATTCCAAACACCTCCCAAGAGTCAGCATCACCCACTACTTGGGTGGGACAAAAATTCATAACACACATCTTTATATGTCCAAAGTATCCTGCAAAAACCACAGAAGGCTGAACATGTCTTCCCTCACACCCTTGTGATCAAAACAAGAGAATTATACCACTTTTCCAACCACTGAAATCAGCCCCAAAATGTGCAAGTTCAACACTCTATACATCTTGTGTACCGCACCTACAATATCTGTGCCCACAAACTGTGTCCTCTGTCAAGCAAACGTAATAGAAACAATAAAGCACATTCCAGCTATGCTGCTCCTACTGCAACATGTTTTGTGAGTTTCTGCTCACTGACATTTACAACTAGAGCATTTCTTGGAAATAGATATTCTCCTCAGCAATCAACCGATATAGAGGCCTAAATCTAAAGGTGAGACTTGACAGACATTGATGTCAGAGGCAAAACAATCATACAAAAGAAGTAGAAGTGGTTCTGAGTTCGGGGGTTGTTTGGGTTTTGTGTTTGTAAATCACATCCCTGTTGGAGCAGATCTCCTACAGTATTAGAGCCTTCCTTGAATTTTGAGTTGAGACTTGTGTTGCCAGATGGCTGGCACACAGTGCTCTAAGACCAGAAGTACATCAAACCAACAGGGGCATTGCTGTCACATGCAGACCTAGGTCTGGCTGCAGCTTCCAGCAAGCAAGTCTGAAGAAACACTGCAAGAGACTGACCACTTATATTTAATTTTTTTCAGTCCTGAGACAACTTAAGCTGATGATAAGAAATGTCCAAAGGTAAGAACTGTCAGTTTCAGTCAATATAAGATGCTAAAGCTTCAGAATCAATGAAACAACTGATTTCTGTTACAGAAGACGTCCAGGTGACCACAGGCAGAAGATCTGTTGGACTCTCATCAATGTCCTGTTTAGAAGGAAACAGCGAAAGCAAGGAACAAAGGAACAATCTGAGAGTAGCTGCTCAGGAAATCAGGGGCCAGGGATTTGTAGCTCCCCCTGTCACTAAACAGGCATTCTTTGCATTCTCAGGCTCTAGCAAACAACCACAGATGATCACTAAACACAACCTTGGTTCGCTTCTCTCAGTGGACGAGAGTAAAGAACGAAGTGAGAAAACTGTTATATCATTGAAATGATATAAGGACTAGCATGAGGCATGGAAGGCTGCTGTCCTCAGTTTATCACAGCTTCTCTCATAATGCTTTCAATGTAACTGTCAAGGACCAGATGAAAAGACTGAACACTTCCAAGTTCAAAGACTAGGCAGGAAAATAGCTCAAAAATCAATAGGACCCACTGAGCACTCCGCAGTTTTAAAGCATACATTTGGGGGACGTACAGATGAGAAAACTACTTCTGAATATGCTGTACTGATCTAGCTCTACTTCGAATTGCTTACTTCTTTGCACTTTATTTTCTTACCAGTGGAAGAGACTGCATGTACCTCCAGTTACTCGTAACAAATAACGAGATGTACACATGACAGTTTGCCTGCAGGGAAGTCTTGTCACTGGGCATTACTGGTAAGAATAGATGATCAGTACATAAAAGGGGCTGAACCAATAAAACATGAATTAGGAAAGAGTTCAAACATGTAAGATGGTGAATATTATGCCAATTTAAATACAAGAGATATTTTAATTCTAGTAAACAGCCCTTATTAAATGCAATCAACTAACGGTTCTCAGTCATACCCTAGGTTGTGTATTACATGACAACTTTAAACACATCTAGGTTAACATTTTGTACCTAAAAACATCCTACAAAAGGTGCCATGATTACTAGATACCCCTCTTCAGTTTGTTTTCCCACCTGATAATTGACATCTCTCTAGCTTGGCTGCATTGTGAGCATCCTGGCACAACGCATTTGTCCTATTGGATTTGTAACATAAGTAATGCTACTAAAAACCTAATCTTCTCATCTTTTCTGTAACTTCTGTTCTCCTAGAATAAAAACTGCTACAATTTAGTCTTACTACACAAGGCAACTCACACAAATCTTATGGAAAAATCACATTTGCAAACATGGTAGGCAAGCAGCTTCCAGGAGGCTTCTTCCTTGCTTATAAATCAATTGCTATCTTGTTAACCCAACTTAGCGTTTTAGAAATCCTTCTTAGTTTATTTTGTGGCAATATCCAGTATAAATGTAAGACAAAGTTTTGATGGGTTAGCATGATTTACTGAATCTGATTTAGGTTGCTATTTTTTTACGTTGTGACTTTGGGGTGAAAATACTGTCACTGTAAAACATAACAATTACACTTTCTAACAAAAGGTAGTTGTTCCCCTTTATTAATCAATACAAAGACAGTTTTCTTTCAGGAACAGAAGAGATACACACTACCCAACGCAACCACTGACAGACTCCACAACTACATCACCAGTCACCACAAGCAGATCTCTTCCAAGCAGAACATTCTGCAGATTATGCAGGCACAGAGTTAACCTTCCCGTCTACAAGAAGCAAATCTTTTTCTGTCAGTTCTATCAATATTTGACCTTAATTTAAAACTGAAAGGACAAAATGCTTTTTAGTGGCCACTCAAGTCTTCTTCATTGACTTTGGGAACATGAAATGCTTCTCAGGTATACAGTATTTCAATTCCATATTTTTAGTGTCAAATGGAAGTAAGTTAATTCTTTAAAGACAAGATTCTGAAAGACTCAAGATTTTTTTAAAAAAATATTTTCTATGCTTCCATTTAACAAACAAGATACCCACCTAGAATCTAAGAAGGTAGGTACGTTTCTGGAATATTGGAAACTCCTAAGGTTACCAACAACAGCAATCTAAATCAGCTTGCCACATTCTCCAGCATCCATCACACAGCATCTTCAGGAAGCCCTCATTTGACATGTTACTGTTGATAACTTCTGACAGAAATGCACCAGCTTTAGGAGCACTTGAGGAGCTTCAGTTTAAATCTGCCCCACTCTTGTGCCACTCCCATGCAGACATCAGGGCAGCTGTATGCAGAGCAACACTGCACTCCACATCAGATGAGAGAACTGACAGAAGAGTATCCTGACCCAAGCTATCATCTAGCTCCACAGTTAAATCAACCCAGCCAAGGCACAGGAACAAACGCTGAGAGTTACTCAACCAGCACTGAGGATAAGACGAGCTATGTTTTCATGCCAAAACCATAAGAAGCAGGAAACTTTAGAGCACTAAACCAGAACAAGTTAACCAGAAAGCACAGGAGTTAACAGAGTTGCTCCTGCTCTAGTTTCAGAAAAGTGTCTGACAAAGAAGGCAATGCAAAGAAATCAATGTATCAGTTCAGAAGAGCCCAACGATGCCTAACATGGCCACTCTTAAATCCAAGTAAGGGACAACGTTCAAAGTTTCTGCCAGTGCCAATACATGCTCACAGCCTGCTCACTTTAGGCTGTGTAAAGGGTAAAAATCCCCACAGAATCACTCAAATCCACAGTTCAGAAAACCCAAGTCGAAGACACACTTCAATTGCTCCCTCCTTGTACCAATCTCAACAGAATTGATGGACTGTCAATCTCTCTTCAGCAGATACAAGAATTTAAGAGACAGAAACAGCAGAATTTAAGAACCATCACACTACTACTACCATTTCTTGAACTATTTAATTAAACCTCAGAACACCTAAGAACAGACTTTTTGTAATCCAACAAGGTAAGCTGACTGTCAGTGATAAAATTATGCGCTTGCTTTTAAAGAAGTTTTGCTCTTTATAAACAAGTGTTTCTCTGTGGGTTTCTGAGACAAACTTTGCTTTCAATATAAGAACACTGTTGTTTAGCTGTAGGTTAGAATAGTACTTTACATATCTTCTTCCTGTCAGCATTACCTATTAAAGAAAGTTTCTATGAGCAGCTTTCTCCTATTTCTTGCCCTGATGCCTGGCTACTTGCTCTGGTCCCACAGTGCTGGAAACAACTTAGAGCGTGTACATGGAGAAACAGGATTCGCAAAACTTCCTCCTGCTATGTCTCCTCTTCCTTGAAGGGTTATTTTTAACCCAGGTCAGTTGACTCACTAGGACTGTGACTCACAGCATCACCTCATTTACAGTTGTGCCTGCGCATAAAAGGAAGTGGTGATTGCAGAGGAAAAGACACAGTAGAGCTGCAGTTCAGCTAACACTTCCCTCCACCCCGGAGCAGAGCTGATTCACAGCTGTTTTCTGGGGAGGGATATGTAACATGTTATGCCTGCAGGAAAGCAGGGTTTTCTTGTAATTACCACTGCACCATCACGCTTCTTGTTTTTCCAGCATTCTAGCCTTGGAGACAGACTTACTTACAAACTAACCCTTTACAGTACCCTCACAAAACGAATCTCACAGAAGCCAAATGTCCTTCCTAGGCACCCTAACCAGCGACACCTTCAGCTGCAATTGAACAAAACAATGTGACAAGAACTTGCAGAAAAACTCGGGCATTACACCTCAGCAATAATGTCACAACTGACAGCAGGACAGAAGAGCCCCAGGCAGAGTAACAGAATTCCACTCAGCAAAAAGCACACCCTAGGTAAGTGCAGGACCTCGCACTGGCACTACTATTTTATGGAAGTGACATCCTTGTTCTGGAACACTCACACACGAGGAAGAGTGGACTTGTGATGAAGGGTTGGGTTTGACCCCATAAACTGCAGATGTGCAAACCTCCAAGTTTGTTTTACACTTCACTTGCAATGATTTTCATTTTCCAGTTGTAGCAGAGCAACACTACTTTTGCTTGCCTCACCAGATTTCACAGGTGACTGGAGACATCTCTTCCATCAAGCACAGAGAAAACATCAAGCACGACCGAATCCTCTGCTTCAATTAAGTCACTCAAAACCATGGTTAAGACCCAAATAGTCTAACTGCCAGTCAAGAGTCTGAAAAGAACCTTCATTCATGGTTAGCTGTGTGCTATTACAACCATCTTGGGTGCTACAGAGAGGCAAGAGCACAGCAGCTTAGACTTCATGCTGTGACCAAAAACAGCTTCAAAGCATTGTGCTGACTTGGAACAGAACAATGGCAAGCTTGTGTTTGCCTAGAAACGCCAGTGAAAGTGCAACTGTAATCCAGACACTTACAAGATTTGTAGAAATTTGCAAACTGCAGAACACAAGACCAAACATTATTATGCAGAGCCACGACTTCCTTTGTGTTAGGATAACACCTACACTGCATGTGCTAATCTGCTACTGAAGTACAGTATTACTACTCAGCCATGCAAAACGTCTACAGGAAGGTTTAGCTTTTCAGAAAGGAAAATTATTTAAAAAAAAAAATAAAAATCCAGGTTTTAAATTCTGAAACCCAAGTGAATGTTTTGCAGCATTCTCCGCATCATGGCATCTTCCTGGCTTTACTCACACAAAGATGTCGTCTTTTGGCATGATCTGATTTAAACCTTCATCCATTTGGAAAATTTTGTGGAACCGATGATTATACACGTCTGCCACCACCATCTAGAACAGCAAGTGATATTTGCAAAGAGATTATAATGAAAGCTTACATAGATTTAGGCAAACTAAAGTCAAGCAACATTTTATTCATAGTCTCTTTTTTTTTTTTTTAAATCATAATTTTCAACAGACCAACATCAGCAGAGTTTTCTAGAACCACACCCAGCAGCTAATCACAGGTATTTTTTAAGATGGATGGAAAAAACAAAGCAAATAACATCTGATTTTACTGAGGTGATACAATTTCAGCAGCTACACATCATCCTGGTGGCAACAATCAGCACAGATTCCAACATCAGTGGCAACAGACTAAGATTTCAGGCATGGATTACTCACATCTATAAATAACTGAAATAAATTGAAGTGCTACTCTGACATCTTGAAGATACCCTCACCAACTACAAAACCATTCCCAATGGTAAAAGCTCACTTGATCCCTTCATTTTAAAAGGATGCCCAAGAAGAGACTGACCCAAAACAGACACTGAGCATCTCTCAACACTGAAAAAACACACTATTAGAAATGGGGGTGGAGGTTTTCTGCTCTCTCTCTACTGCAGTGGAAGTGTTGGCATAAACATACATTGTTTCATGCATTTTTGTAATCAAAGAACAGCACTCCTTAGTCTTTTGTCACTGCTCCATTAAATTCAGTTTATTCCCCATCTAAAACCTAAGTCAGCAAAATGCCTCAAGAACAGACATTTATCAAAATCGTTGTGCTGCATTTATTCTTACATTCTCTGCAGGAACACCAGAGAGTTTGGAGAGTGATTCACATAGATCTGAGATGGCCCCCATCATCGGCACCACAACCCGATACTAGAAAAAAAGACAATGCCAAAGTCAATTTCCACCAAGAGGAGTTGTTTTTCATTGCTATTTGAAATCCAGAGGTCTCATCCATTCAAAGTAAGTTTCACCTTTATATTTTTCAAAGTAACAAGAGGTCAACATGCCAGTGCAAACACATTACTGTTTTCAAGGAGCAATACATCACACAGGTAATCTCATCACAGGTAAGCCAATTCTAGCTAACCTTAGTGTCACAAATCAAGGTTTCACATGTTCAATTAGAAGCCCCATCCCACCTCACTCAAAGCGGACATTAATGTTCTTTAGATTAATGTCCCTTAGATTACTTGAAAGAGTCAACTTTAAAACCCAAGAGAAAGACTCAGCTGACTTTGGGGCTCTTCAGCCTGGAGAAGAGAAGGCTTCGAGACCTTATAGTAGCCTTCCAGTATCTGAAGGGGGCCTACAGGAAGGCTGGGAGGGGACTATTTACAAGGTCTTGCAATGACAGGACAAGGGGCAATGGGTTTAAACTGGATGTTAGGAGGAAGTTCTTTACAGTGGGGGTGGTAAGACACTGGAACAGGTTGCTCAGGGAGGTTGTGGCTGCTCCCTCCCTGGAGGTGTTCAAGGTCAGGCTGGACGAGGCCTTGAGCGACCTGTACTAGTGGGAGGTGTCTCTGCCTATGGCAGGAGGTTGTAACTAGATGATCCTTGAGGTCCCTTCCAACCTTACCGTTCTATGATTCTATGACTTAAATTTGTGTCTTGAAGATGCCTCACCTGCACAGGTCTGCGCTGTGGGTCTGCATATACCAGGGTAACTTCCATAAGACGATCTCTCCTCAAGGGCAGTGGAAGGGTTAAGTAACAGAAGGGATCAAAGGTCACAGATACTTTGGCGCATTTAGGACAAACAAGCGTAGATTTGAAAAGACCATGAAAGATATCCACAATGATAGAATCATTTCTCAGCCTATGATTCTCCCAGGCCTCTTTTGCAACCTCCTATAAAAAAAGAAAAAAATAAACGTTATTTCTTACAAACACTTTCATAGCATAGCAAGCACATGGATCAAAACCTCTGAAATTCAAAGTGAAGTGCAAATTTCAGGAAAAGTAGAGTCTACTTCTGTGCCCAGTATAACATACTAGGATTTTTGTCTTAGTGAAGCATAAGACTGTGCCAGGTGTTAATACATCTGTTTTAGCTGAGTCATTTGGTCAGGTATTCCTCAGTGCGCACAAGAACCATGAATGGAGCCAAGGGGACAGTGACAAGGCTGCAGGCCGTGCTCCAGGACAAGCTGCTAACAAGATATGCTCCACTCTCCTCCATGGAGGAACAGACTGTTGCACTCTGCTTTTGAAAGACAACTGCAGTTAACAGCTTCTGAGAAAAACAGCTGCATCTTCTTGGAAAATGATGGACCATGTCTCACAAAGAAAGTACAACAGGAGACAAAGTACAGTCCCTTGAAGACTCACAATACAACTGAGAAACTCCTTTCACCTAAGGACATCTGATAACTGGCATGTGCTTACTTCAATGCAACCAGAGGCTCTCCTTAATGTGACACTTTTCATTTGGGATACAATATCATGCACATAAAACATCTCAAGTAAAGCAAGTGCCATTGATACACCCACTGTAAAGCCTGATCAGGAGACTGAGTTCATTTAGGTAAAGACTTCACTATCACGTGTCTCAGTTTCATAAGAGCATGCTGTTTTACTAGCTTCAGAGGAACAAAGAAGTGTCTGCAAGAGCTCACGTATCAGTGCTAACTGAAAACAGAGGACAGAGAAAACACAGGAACTAAAATGAGCAGAAGAGACTCTTCTGTCAGAAAAATGGCACAAAATAATTTCTCTATTTAGGGAGAGTGGGTAATTGGAGCCCAATGGTATTTAAACTAAACCCAAAATTAAATAAAATGTAAAGTTGTTTTAATATCAGAGCACCCACTTCCACAGCACCAGAAAAATTGAACTGAGTTAAGGAAATACACACAGGTAGTCAACCAAATACTACAAAATCATCAAGATCCAATGTTGCAAACCAAGTCACTTTTACTTCAGTTTTCTGCTTGTCTTTACCAGTGCTCTCAGTCTGGTTTCAGAGCTAGTTCACATATTACATTTGTCTAGAGGCCATAAGGGAGCATGTATGTGAAGTCTGGCTTAAAAGCTCATAAGCTGATGTCATTTGACATTCTGCCACCTACCAGTGGGACACTGGAACGGTTGCTTACAACCCCGTGCCCATGGCCCATGTTCAGATCCCCATTTGAGGGTGTGAAGGTTTGGGAGTTCCCCACCCCCCCACACTTTGTAAAATGACCCAGACTAGCACTCAGTCGGCTGGAAGTTAAATGATGAAGCTATATTTACAGCTTTGCACAATGTACAGCAGATATTTACACTATATACACAATATTTACAGAAATATACAAGTAAAAGGTAATACAGCAACACAACTCCCCTCCCAGAAATCAGAGACCCCAGGAGGGGCTCCCAACCACCCTTCCACCTTCTCCCCACCCCTGTACCTTACCCCAAGGTTTGCCTTACGTGCAAGGTAAATTAGGAGGATCAGCCAGGAGGGGTTAGAAGAAAAGTGGTTAGTGAGGATTAATCAGCAGAGGAGCCAGAGCCCAGAAGCTGCTAGATCCCACCAGCAGCTCCTGCTCCAGCAAGCGACAGAGAGCAACTCACTTATCAATTGTTTTGGTTAGTGTTCCCAAACAACTCTCCAGCAAGCGTATGAGTGAAGTAGACATCATGATGTTTTCCTTTCACAGCCTATAGTGTAATTTTCTCTATTAAAATATTCCAATTAGCCTCAAACCAGCACAGAGGGGTACCCCTAGCACCTCCACATCAGAATACTCCCAGTCCCACTCAAATCGACATGCAAGCAGGATGCCCTGCACAGTAAGAGCTCTCCTCAAATTGATGCTAAGAGCGGCTGTTCAATCGACTTGGAAGGAGGAGATGGGCCTGCACAGTCAAAAGGTTACGCTACTAACCACAGCCTACTTCTAGATATGTTCTGTCACAAGATTAATTTCCCCTCCACCAGAGACCTGATTAAGTATTGTATCATAAGCACACCTTCCTCCACATCAGTATAGGAACAGGCATTCTGCTACACGGCAGAACAACAGCAGTACGCTGCAAGGTGGCACGAAGGGTCAAACTGGGCCATAAAGCACAAGGATCTCCCCTCCCTGATACACTGATTGGTAGGGAGGATATTTTGTGTGCCTGTGAGCAGAAAGGTCAGGAGGTATCACAAAACCCACTTAAACTCCCTGGGAAGCACTACCTGCCCTACCCTCAAGTAAAGGGCACCATACCGAATCAGGTCTGCCATTGGCATCCTTCAGTTCCAAGTAGGGCTTCTTCTTCACTCTGTTCAAATCCTCGTGCAAGCCATCTAAAAGAAAAGCCAAGAGCTCCTGCGAATCTTGCTGCTGGTATCCTGAAAACTGTGGAGCAAACCGGCCAACTTGAGTCTGCAACAGAGAAGGCAAAGGTGGATTAGGCCTTGAGTGACCTGTACTAGTGGGATGTGTCTCTGCCTATGGCAGGGGGTTGGAACTAGATGATCTTTGAGGTCCCTTCTAACCTTGCCATTCTATGATTCTACAAAATGTGGAACAACACCGAAGCCATTCTGCCATTGCTGCTTTCGGAACACCAAAATACACAGAAGGTGTATTAGCTTTTCCTGTTCCTTCTGTCAAAAAGCTATGCTACAGGAACAAGGAGTACTTACTTTAAACATACGTGGGGCCACATAAGACTGTCTCCCAGACCACATCTGTTTAATGAGCTCTGCATAGGCTTCTGCAATTTCTCCTCTCATCCCCAGTGGATTGTTCTGATTTATTTCAGCTTCATATTTATCTTCCAGGAAATAGTCTGTGAGCGGAGGGGTATTGCTCAGACACTGAAAAAGCATTAAGAAAATTAATTTACTCCACAAGAAAATAAATCTATGTGACAGTTAAATTAACCCAGCTTTCACATCAGAATACATACTAAGCTATTCACAAAACTGCCAAGACTGAATTTAAGTGTATATTTAGTATAGGAAAAAAAACCCAAACCAACCAACCTGTTGGGAGGGTAGGACACTGTAAGCATTGCAGCCCAAGACCGTAACTGAGATAAATAAGGACTGCCACTAAAGAACCATTCAAGAGCCTAACAGCTCATCTCTGACACACAGTTTCGCTTTGCAGATGCCACACTAACTTCTCTCCTATACAATGTATTTGCTCACAAGTGTTAGCCTCCCCTCTGCAGCAGTTTTATACTGGTTTCTCTTACTTCAGGCATTAAAGCTGCCTGGTCTGCAGCTCCTTAGTTCTAAAGAAATTTCAGAATGAAAACTGACATCACATTTGTCACTTTCTGTTCCTTTGGTGCAGAATAGCTTTAAGCATTCACTGAAAGTTACTGTAATTAATAATTCAGCAATACAAAGAGCAAACAATCTTCTGGAAAAAAAAAAAAAAAAGCCTAGACTTCTGGAAGGAGGATATGTGCTCTCAATATAATGTCTCTCCACATTAACAAGTTTGGGTTTTTTAAATAAACCCAAGAGATTGTAAAATAAGTATAGTAATCATTATTAACTTTGCCTGTTATAAACTTAACAGTCCACACAGGGACCTTGAACCCTTCTTGAGACTTCCCATATCCTAATTTTCCAAGAATCTTTAACCACAGACCCCATGTTGCTTATGTGGTCAACACAAGTCAAAATGTCTTCCACATTAGCCTTACTTTGTCAGACCACAGCACTGGGACCTTACGTTACAGTTAGACACCTGTTTAGTATGACTTCCCCCACAGCCTTTTCAGAAGGCATGTACTTTAGATCCAGTCCTTAATACTATACTGTGTGCTGTGCATAAGCCAACCTAAATCAAGGTACCATCTGATTTTTTTTTTTTTTTGGTCTGGGTTTGTTTTCATTCCAGGTGCAGTCTCCTTATTGAATCGTGTTAAAACACCCTTTTGTCTTCATAGATTTTAATCCACAATCTGCAAGACTGCTGTTTTATTTCATTCTAAAGAGGGTACTTTCCAATTCTTACCTGCAATGCAGAATTCATGAAGCAGGTATTTCCAAGATTACTGAGTCCACAGAGTCCAGGTTGTGACAAGGAAGGACTCTCCCTACAGTTGTAAGAGTTACAGACAAACCCAGATCCTCTGGAGGAAAGACACCACAGTTTATTGTCTCTCAATACTATTTAAAAGTATCAAACAGGTAAAAAAAAAAAAACATTTAACAGAATTGTTTAACCATTCTACATGTTTCTGCTGCTTCATAGTGCCTAATACTGAATACCAAAAATGTGAAATATATGTGCTGACTTTGGAAACATTGTTACACATTCTAGTAATAATTTATGGCTCATAATACATGAATTTCTTCTGTCTATATGTACACAGTACATTATCCTAAGGCTGCTGTCTGTGTGAGTCTATATGATCTACTGCAAGAGCTAATAAGAAAATTTTATCTACCTAGAAAAGCTTCTAGTACGCTGGCAGATGGAGAAAAGAATATAATTCCTTCCCTCATACTCCAAATCCCCTCAAAATCAAGCAATCCCCTAGCAGTTAGTAAGCTCTGGAACATGCCCTACTTTTGCAAGTGAGCAAGGAATAGAAGAAGGCAGTGGTTTCAAAAGCAAAGGTTGATAAACAGGTACACAAGAGTCACAGAACTCCTCATAGGGCACTGTCACACTCCTTTTCTAGGCAGGCAAGGATGCATAGGAGCATTCATTTACATGAAGGTTGAAGAAACAAAAAGAACATTCCTGTTCTTACCCCCTGCCCAGGTGGGAGTTGTTCAGTCCATAGGAGTTATTACTATCACCGTTAGTAATGACAGAAGTGGCAGACACTGAGGAATAAGAACTTGCTGATGATTTTGAAGAGGTAGTAAAGTTTCTGCTAGTTGCAGTGCTTGATCTGGGAGAAAGGAAAAAGAAGTAGAAACAGTGCTACTACTTTTTTCACCTCCAGCCCCACCTCCCACGAAACTCCAAAGCCGTGCCACATTACAGTTAGTTCCCACACACAGAACGTACTGTTTTGGTCACACTTCCAAACACTTGTCTGGAACAGAAAACCTCAGAAAGAGTCCCAGAAGCAATATTAAATACTACTGTTTAAAGCAAAATCTGGGTCCCAGACTAAAATAAGTAAGCAGCTCAGACGGCATAAGTGACAGGGAAGCAAGCTTCAAGTTTTTGAGGAATCCACCTTGAAACAAGCAAGCAAAATAATTTCACTCTTAAAACCTGCCCCATGCTAACCAGCAAGAAAACCCTTCCCTACTTGAAACCCAAATTACCCACTCAGGCAAAATGTTCATTAGTAAGAAGATAACCAGAGTGGGCACAAGAGTTTGCTACTGAGCCTAGCTGATACAACTACATTGTTGTACAACTACAAAGTGGAGGCAAGACACACTGCTATGTACATGCAATGGACACAGTGATCCTCAGCATTTCGAGACTGGAAATACTGAAAAGGATTTTAAAAGTTCATAAGCCTTAAGTCTACCCACTGATAAATCCCAGGCTATTTCACACTACTGCTTTCCTGATCCTGAAAAGAACCAGAACACAGTGTTACAAAAGATCAACAAGGAGCTAAAGTTCAACAGTGTTCTGCCACAGATAGCTTTGGCTCCATAACACAAAATGACAGGATAGCACCACATAAGCAAGCATAAATAAATTGCTTTGACAGTAATTTCTCAACAACAAGAGCTAGCTGGGAAATAACCTATTCTCTCAACCTTTGTCCAAACAAACACGTAAAACCCAATCCCAAAAGCTACAGGACACCAACAGTGATGCAACAGTGGCTACTACAGCCAAGTCTGACTCCAGTAAGAGATCTGATCAAGCCATTTGGAAAATAATATTTAGAAAACATAATAGGGTGCAAAGGAGGGCAACCTCTTCAGGAGTTTCAAAATTTCCAACATAAACATAGTGCATAATCATCAAGAGTCAGTAACAAACTAAGGAGTTCCAAAAAGTAATTCAGAAGTATCCTACACCTACAAAAAAAAAAAAAGGTAAGAACTATCAGAGAAGGAAAAAACACAAAAAAAACCCCCACAATTAGAGAGGGCTAAGATCCATGAAGTCATTGATATAATCTCCCTTCAGAAAACAAGTATGCCTCAAATTCTGTAATGCCTACTGTAAGTATAATCCATTCTCTTATCTGAAACTTTGTCTAATAGGTAAAAGTTTCAAACTACAAGAATAAAGCATTTTATTCCCCAGGAAGCAACAAACAAGCAGTGGTGACCAGGCATACTCTGAATAAATTCTACAGAGCTCCTTGTCCAGTATAAGAGTGCATTTCTATAAAATGTCAGCAGTTTGATGGTTGGGGAAACACAAGGAAGGTTGCCTGATGTGGAAAAGTGTCTTCCTCCGGTAGGAGCCAGGGCCTCCGACAAGCAGCAAATGGTGGGGAAAACAAGAACACAAAAAGGAACCCACACAGCCCACAGCCACTTTGCACACATATTCTGTCTGTCATTAATGACACAGACTTCCAGGTTCCAAACATCTCTCTTGGCACATCAATAGCAATGCAGATGCTCTCCAGGCTCTGCCAGTAGCAGGGAGATCTAGATTCCATTTGGTTTATGCCATCAAAACTAAAATAGGAATAAACTCCCTCATGCACTTTTAGTAGTAAGGTGGTGTGCCCTGTACCATAGGCTGAGTAATTCCCAACAGTACATATGGCACTGGACACAATTTGCCTAAGGAGGTACTAAATGGAGTGATGTGAAACCACGAGGGGCTTCTCAGTGGACTCTGATACCAGGATCCTATTCCTCCACACCAGCCAAGCTGCTTCCATTGTTGCTATGCCTGATGCAAAGCTGCCTCTTTTCTGCTGCAGGCTGGAAAGGCACTCTCGGCTGGGAGCTCACCTTTGCTGCAAAAGCAGTGCCCTCATCAGCCCCAGTCTCAGGGTTTGTGTTTGCAGGAGCCATTTTTCCTTTGTTTCATGCATTCCACACATGTATTATAAACTGCCATTTCAGAGGTTGTTTCCCAAGCCAGAAAAAAACATAAGAAATTCTCGACCCTCACAGAACCTCTTTCATGAGTAAATTTGGCTTTTTTTGTTTACTTTCCTAGATTTTCTGGAAATTTTGCCTGCCATTTCATAATGAGGAAAAAGGCTACTTGTGGTCTGTCTTTTCCTACTTTCTGATCCTTCCAAAGTTTTTGTTATTATTAATATTCCCCTATTGAGAAAAATATCTCCCCACTGAATACCTAGATCTGTAAATAAACTTCTAAAATGTGTATATAGTTCAGGCGGGATTTTCCCCAGATCAACAAACAATCATACTACTAGAATTCCCATCTTGGACTATAACATCTATGACAGGCCCAAAGAAAGATTTCCAAATATAAAATTCCCTGTGGTCCTGGATAAACAACTTCCCCAAATATGAAACAGAACATTGGAGCAATTTTTTTGTTTGAGATGGGATTAAAATTTGGAGTTACTGAACTCTCTTTCCAAATCATACCTCAGCATAGAGCATTTGCAGTTCCTCCTGAAACTAGATACAGCTAGAAAACTCAGGTTCTTCAGAGTTTCAAGAATCCAAGTTTATTTTTATACTATAAGAACTTAACAATATTGCAGATTTCCCTAGCCTCACAGAAAAGAAAATGTCTTCACTTCTCCTTAGCTATGCTGTTAAATGTAGCCTTCAACTCACTTCTGATGGCATCTTCAGCTTCAAAGCAAGCAACACTTTTCCCCTACAGACGAAAACCTCCTTTACTACAGAATTACTTTCTGCAATATTAACACAGTATAACCTACCCTGAACACTTCATCAGTGCACAGGATAAGATGCTCACACTCTGGACTGGTTATGCTTCCTCTCTTCGTGTCTCACCAGTTCTGCCTGGTTCGGTGATCCAGAGTCACCCATAGATTTTATACATGCAGAGTCTGTAGGAGTTTGCACTTGATTTACTAATCTGGAGTCTTCAACATATAATACTGATATAATGAAGCATGGAAAAACAAACCGTGTCCCAGTGCAGTAATTGGATTTCAACCCCACACACCAGCTTTAGGAGTCTCTTACCAGCCCACAGAAGAGTTAAAATGCTGGCAACATTTCACTGCAGTAGAGACATCTAATCTTGCCAAAACAATGTATTTTAAACATCAGAACACACTCTAAATCATAGAGCATGCCTTCACTTCAGGTTTGTCTGTTGAGATACTTAGAAATTGAAATAACATGCTTCCAAAAAGCAACTTTTTTTTAAAAATTACATAGAAAAGCTTTATTAATTGTATTTATTGAATTCCTGCTCCCAATGGGGCTAAAAAAAAAAATCATCACACTCCTCCTAGATTAACTTACGAAAAACATTCAACTTGAAATTAGAAAGAAATCTTTGCACTGTGTTTTGCTACATTTCAGTTTCCTAGGGAAGCAGAATTTAGGCAGTGCATTCAGAAGTAAATTAAATATAAAAATGCCCTTAAGAAAAAACAAATATTGAAAAAAGTCAAGATTCTCAATAAAATATGAGAACTAGCTGGAGGATATTCAAACATCAAATTACAAACTACAGAGTATTATGTATTTATGCATTATAAGAAGATATACTAAAAAAAGAAGGAAGCTAAGTAAGCATCAGAACCAATTATAACTGATATGAGAGGGATGCACAGAGCAATCATAAATGCATTAATATGGAGCAATGTCAATGAGTCAAGAAAGAGAAGTTGAAATTAGCTTATTCACTAAGAATATATTAAGTAACAACAACCAAAAAAAAAGCTTCATTTCTTCTTTTTTAGACATAAATCTTCTAAAACAGGCCAAAAGCTTTGTGAAATAGCTCTTCACAGAGCAGCAGAGAGAAAATATATACAGAGGTCCTTCTCATGTGATCAGCAGCTTGTGTGCTGACCACCATGTGCCACCCTCCATCCTAAAGAAAAGGGACAGCCCTGTTTCCCCTTTCCCTTCCCCACTCTGGTTTCCCTCACAGCGTTTTCAACAGTTACTACACATTTAACCTGCAAGACTAAATAAGGACAGAAGAGCTACAGACCAAAATTTGCTAAACCAACACACCCAATCATTTAAGGAAGATGTTATGTAGACATATATACTCAGTTTCTTAACAGACACAAGAGCAAAGGAAATAAGTAGGCAAGACAAAGCACAAAGGAAAAGATCATCCTAGGTGTATGACTTAGCGCATGCAATTCTTTCAGCCACAATTATCAGCATTAAGTCAAACATCTTCCCACTTCTACATTACAGTAAGCAAATCTTTACATCATTAGAAAATACTGATCTGCATACTAATAACAATTTCCATTCAAGTATCACTAGAGATTAATCAGCACTTTTTACCTGTCAGACTAGCTGCTTGGAAAACACTGAGGCCTGGGAATGCTGCAAGGTTCCTTTTTATAAAGCTTTGCTTCACGTGGAAACAAAAGGTTATCTGATTTTCACATGGCTGCCTCCCTATTGCTGTCAACCCATACTTGATAGGAGTGTTCAGATGTTCTTCACATCGTACTCTTACAGAAAGGTGTATTAGGTTTGGCTGAGATGGAGTTAATTCTCCCCAGAGCATCCTTCCTGGTGCTGTGTTTTGGGGTGATGTAGTTGGGTGCTAATAACACACCAGTGTTTCCAATACTGCTGAACCAAGCACCAACACTGTGCTTTTCCAACATTTTCCCCCACAACAGTAGGATGAATGATGGGCAAGGTCTCGGGAAGGAACATGGACAAGCCAGTTGACCAAAAGGATATTCCATGCCATATGACACCAGCCCAGACATAAAAGCTAAGGGACAGAAGGAAGTGTGGGGCCCATTCATCAATGGAATTGTTCTTCCAGAGCAACCACTATGCATATTGGAGCCCTGCTTCCCAGGGAAGTAGAGAATATCTTTCTTTGCTCTTGTTTCCTCACATGCTGCTGCTCCTCATCCTTTTAAACTGCTTCTATTTTTACTCATGGGCTTTTGGTTGGATGTTTCTTTCTCCCCTGTCCATCTAAGAAGGGGAGCAATAGAGCAGCTTTGGTAGGCATCTGGCCTCCCAGCCAGGGCCAAGCCATCACAGTCTTTTTTGGTGCAATGGATGGGAAATGAAGTTTTGCTTTAAGTCTGATATAGTACAGTTACAAGTTCCTGTTCAGGTCATGGAGCAAGTTGGCAGCGTTAATTTGTTTTGGAATATTTTCTTTGTTTAGGAACACATCAAAATGACTATGTGTTTTCTTCTGGCCTTGGAAGCCCTGCTGTACTGTGGGAGCTATCTTGTGGGGGCTATCATCTCTCTTGCCCTACCCTAGATGGATGCAGAGGGGTTTATTATGTAAGATCCCAAGGTTCTTGTCCACCCTTATGTGAGCTCATTAATACTGCTGATCAATGTTTACTGGCATATTAAGAGTTTTGTGCAACCTGGTTTCATCATGGCATAAAAGACAGCTTCCAGGTGAAGAGAAACTGAAATGTGCCCTGAGGCAGCAGACCCCTGGGTGGTAGGGTGTGGCAAAGTCTTTGGGCAGATTCCTAGGATGCTTATCACCTCCCATAGCCTGGGACTTTGCCCCAGAAAAGGCAAGTAACCCACTAAACTGATGTGCCACCCAAGAGAAGAGTGGTTTGTCTGCCCCAATGAAAACCAACAACTTCTAGCACCATACTGGGGTCTGGCCTGTGCTTATCAAGCCACAGTTCAGTACTCTCAAAGGACTGTGGTTGAAGCAGGCACCCAAACTTCATCTGAGAATACCATGGTTGAGATGGGGACCCAAACAACAACTGCAGTGATTGCCCCAATAGTGAAGAAAAAACAGTGGGAGGTCAGCAAGTCCGTATCATCAATTAACAAGAGAGCCCTCTCCTGCCCCAGTCAGAGGAAAGCTGAGTCTCAGGTGTGTGCTGTGTGGAGCACTCTTTTTTCCTGCATGCAGGAGGACATGAGGAAGTGGGATTGTGAACCTACTTCTAAACTGGAAGCTCCCGTGCATGAACTGAGGAAAGATAGTAGTTAAGAAAGGGTCGCCTAAGAAATCAGTCAATACAGCTGCCATGAAGACTCAAGAAGGCAATCGATGATCTTGCAGGTGGAGAACTGAAGTTACATTGAGGTTACATCCCCTGATCCTGATGAGGGAAACTCTTATCTGCTTCTATCTTGACTCATGGGTTTCTAGTTATATTTTCCCCGTTCCCTGGCCATTTAAGAAGGAGAGTGATAAAAGTGCCTTAGGCTGGCATCTTGCCCCCAGCCAGGGGCCAAACCACCACAAAAGGTCATAATCCCGTGAACAGTCTCCTGACCCATCTACCCAGTATAGCTCAGAAATACACAAGTGTTTCAAAACAGGTTTCACTGATCAATTTGATTAATTCTTCAAGTTTAATGCTAGTAGTACCCTGATTTCAAGTGAGATCACTTGGCAGCCAGCTCTACAAGTTAACTGTATTGTACAGAAATATTGCACGGGCTTTTTATCATTATGGAGTATGATGGTTTACTCATGGGAAAGTGAGTGACTACTGAAATAACAGGAATTCACTTTTTGTAGTATGAATGTTTAAGAGTAGTTGTTCATCATTGCAAGTAACCTTCAATTTTTATACCATTCGTTCTATGTACGCATTATTTCATCAGACCCCACCTTACTCATCTTTTATCTCAATTAGAGAGACAAACTCTGTGTAATATTATTAAGAGCCTTCTAATTGTCTTGGGCAGCAATGGGTTTGTTAAGCTATCTCTACAGCCTTTTCAAGGAGGCTAACAGAACTCATGTGTATTCACTACTGGCAGCTTTGGAAATATAATCTAAGACACAATGGTAGAAAACATTTAATTTTTCACTGTGCACTCTGCAGAGGTAGCTTTTAACGCAGACCAGCTCAACATAAAGAGCCCTTTCATCTCCTAAGCACTGTAGGAACCTAAACTTACACAACCCATTTAAAACAGGTTTTAAATCAGGAGGCTGCTGCTAAGACAAGAACCTGGCAGCAGAACCACCAAAGAATATTTATATTCGAGATTTTTATCTCCTCTTTCAGAATACCCAAAACAAAGAAATCCACAATAGCAGTAATAAACAGTTTTTCACAGAGAACATATGGTCACTAAAAACAAGTGAACAAGCCTGACAAAACAGCAGCACCCACTAGAACAGGTTTGTTTGCTTACTTTGCCAGAAAATGCTGTCCAGGCCAGGTGCCATCTTCATTTTTCACTTCTATGAGAACAACCTGAAAGAGAGTTCAGGTAATAAAAGACAGACATCTGCAGAACTGGTACATATTTTGCAAAACCATTAACAAATCACATTTTCAGTGTTTGTTCAAAGGACATAAAAAACCACCCACATACCAGAGAAAGCATTACATGAGAATACTTGAAAAAATAAATAATCAAGATAAACAAAGTTAAGCCCCTTACCTGACCCTGATAGAGCCCTGCATCTTGCACTGTGCTATCCAGCTTGCTGAGCTGCTCATAAGTGTTACTCATATACCTGTTCCATAACCTAGTTTCCTTCTCAGTTGGGATATTAAATAGTTTCCTCATTTCTTTCTCGATGGTAGCTGTTCAGGAGAAGAAGAAAAAAAACAAAGCACCAAAATTCCTTAAACTTGAGTGCTCTGGAAAAAAAAAACAAAAACAAAACCCTGACAAGCCAGACATTCAGCAAGGAGATATATCCTTCAAGATCCTGTGAGTAGATGATGTCTCATAGAAGCTACAACTGCTCACAAAACTTGTCTAATATTTACTCTGAAAGAAGGAAAAGGTCTGGTTTCAGTCATGCATTTGCCTTTCAAGCCCTCAAACCAATAACGTTCAGAACCCATTAAAAAGTTTGTCCAAAGATCAATTTCTCTGAAGCAGTCATCATTTGAAAACACAGGTTCAAGGAGAAAATTGTTTCAGTTACTAATATCGGGCCACACATCAGAAAACTGGAAAAAAAAAAAAATCTTTATGGACATAAATGACAACTGACATGCATCATTTTCACATGGGACAATATAGCAATGATACAGAGAGAGATGGGCCAAATTTCACAAAGAAGAGTATAGGAAGAGCCATTAAGAAGATTTCTAAAATATTCACACTCTAAGAAACAACTGGAAGAGAACCAGAGACAGAACTGCTTTACATGAGTGACAAGAATGTTTCTTAAGGACATGAGTTAGCAGGTAAAGCGCTCCTCAAACCTAACCACAGCTCTCTGTGTATCTGCTGAAGACACTGTGGATGGAAGAAACTCAGAAGGTTCCTAGTCCAACCACTAAAAGTAGTGTCAAAATTGAATTCAGACCAGACTGCTTAGACCTAGACAAACAAGTGTTCAAAATTTGCCCTTTGGGTCCTGATTAAACATCTAACTGTCCTAATAGGGAAAATGTTTTCATTACATTCAGTAGGAATCTGTCCTGTTTCAGTTTATAATTGCTGTCTGTTTTCTTACTTTGTGACTCATTAAACAGCTTTACCCCATGTTCTCAGTAAACTTCTTATAGGTACTATGAGGGGCCCCTCAAAGCCTTTTCTACTCCAGACTGAACACAGCTCACTCAGCTACTCACACATTGCAAGTTCCAACTCCAACTGTCCTATTGGTACCCACTAGTTGATCCAGTTGATCCAACACTGCTGTTACTGTGGAGGGTACAAAATCTCTCAAGGTAGCATCAGAGCACAACTTCATATACCACAGAACTACTTACCAATGGTATCTGCTTTGCTAAAGTGCCAGCTAACTAAATTGTCAGGATTGCTGCTCTCACACAGCTTCAGCTCAAGAAGATAAACTTCAACTTTATAGTGCTTCACAAACAAACCATATTCCACTACCTGCAAAGAGAAGGTAGATGTGATAAACAAAACACAAAAGTTACAACTCTGAGTAGTCCTCTGCAAGGGACACTTGCCTAATTATTCTAAGTCTTTAAGAGTCTTGCAAGTCATGCCATCAACTGAATATTGAGTTCTTGCCAGATTCAAATGCAGTCACAACCTGTCAGTTTGTCTTGGGGGTTTTGCTTTTAAAATGTAAGAAGTTACCATGTTTTCCATTCACAGTCCAAAATTGAATAGGTTTATCATCACAACTGAACTGATAGCGCCAGCTAATAACCCAGGAGAA
>VWZE01010093.1:539094-572913 GCA_013396675.1 Eubucco bourcierii
GCCGCGCCGCCCCGCCGCCGCCGCCGCCGCCGCCGCCTTCGGCTGCTGCCATAGCCGTACGCGAGCCCCGTCGCGGCCGGATGTCGGCCCGCGTGCGCATGCGCACTGGGTGGACCTGCCGGGCGCGCTCCGGCCCGCCCGCGCGCCCTCTGACGGAGATGGGCGAGGCCGCGCGCAGAGGCGAGGCTTGCGGCGGGTCTGTTCTGGTGGCTGCAGCTGCTTTACAGGCGCAGTATGGGCCTGCGCTGTCTAGCCTCGGGAGGTCGTGGCCAAGGGTCAGGGCGTTGACTAGGGAGAGAAAGGCGGACGGATCTGCGTAGCTGTCTGGTGAGCACTAAGGAGTTTTCGAGGTTTCTTTGGATAGAGTTTCTCAAGAAGTGATGTGAACACTCTTCTCTCTATTAGCATGGCTTGTGCTGTTTAGGGAGCCTCTTTGTGAGGAGTGGGAAAATTGGGAAGGATTCAGAGACATAGAAATGTCCTTTAAACTGACAAACAAAATAAATCCTTTTACCTGGCAGAAGAAGATAGCTAGAGGGAGTGCTGGGGCCGTGACTGCCCCGCGCAGGGGAGCGCTCTTGGGGCAGCACGGTGGGCAGGTGGGCTCTGCCTCCCGACAGGCCTGGCTGGGCTGCAGCAATCCCTTTTACCCTTTCTTTTGACTGCAGGGCAAGTACATCCAGTTAACAGCGGGAGGAGGGCCTCTTTGGGGCTTCAGTAAACTAACATCCTGTTGAGGCAAGACTAGGTGTGTTTTTAAAATGAGTCAGCTGTTCCAAGGTAATGCTTATGCAGCTGACCTCACTCTGCTAATTAATTACTTAGTCCTAGTAGAAAGTACAGTAAATAATTAAAATTTGTTTCATTCAAAGTGTTATGATTCAATACTACGAAATGAATTATTACTGGGCTGGGGTTTTTGGGGTTTTTTTCTACAGTGTCTCTGTTCTATCTCCTCAAGCACTTTCAACCATTCAGCTTCCTGCCCTTTTCTCCAGCTGAACCTGATGTGAGATTGGTACTGGTAGGAACAAAGCCCTTACAAGTGCCACCCACCCGGAGGCAGGTTTTTCCTACCTGTCTTACCATGGCAAAGATCAGAACTATCTTAAAAGCAGTTAGCAGGTACAATGAATCTCAGGAGCAAGAAGGATTTTAAATAGCTGAAAGAACATTTAACAGGCTGAGTAAGAAAGGCCTTAGGCTCTACTTGACAGCATTTCTGTCGAGTAGACTCTTATGAATACCACACATCATCGGTCACAGTTTCAGGAGATGTACAATGATACGCAGGACAGAACACTTGGGAATCTGGAAGGGGGACACAGGGTCAGGAAGGATAATTTCATTTGCAGCTAATTAACACTCCAAACAGCTTCAAATATCTGAACTTGTTTAAAAATGTATGAAGTTGATGGCAACTATTAGAAGTTAAGGGTTGGAGGTAATCACTGGGAGAGAGGAGAAGCAGGGCCAAAGATTCTCTAGGAGAGACACTGTTATATGTAGAATAGGCAAAGAGTAAATGCTAACAAAGGGCCTAGCTGTGTGAATTAAATTGTATAAGTAGAAAAAAATAGAGTGTGGGAGTATAGATGTAGCAGACATGAGATGTTGAAAGGACAACATCCCCAAGCATCTAAGAGTACTAATGTAGTAGTATTTATTTTAAGGTTTTCCATTGAGTACGTCTTTTTCTCTGAAGTTACAGAAATAGAACTGGGCCATTTTATAATCCCTAAGGAGTCACCTGGGATTCTTTGAGTCTACTCCTAGCACAGAGCTGATAACTGCAGTGAAATATTGTAAAGGGTTAACCCTCCTGGTTGGGGGCAGTGGTCAGAACTTGACCCCGCATCTGCTTGACCCTGAGAAGCTAAACTCAAACCAATATAAATACCTCTATCCCCTCATATCACAACACCAAATAAGGTTTAGATGTGAGTGCTCACATGGAAGCTGTGCTCTTCTGCTGGCCTCCCTACCACCAAAGGTTTTCAGCCTACTTCGCCCCAGAAGCTACCTGCTCTGGGGAGTGCTCAAGGGAGACCAGGAATAATAAGACAATGAGGTTTTTATCTATGCCATGGGGTTCCTGCTGGTGTGCTTACACACCACATCACTGTACTGCTGGCATGGCTGTATCTGTTTCTGGAGCTGATGTTTTGTTTTTCTGCTAAGCACAGCCCCATCAGATGGAAGGTAAATAAATCCCTTGACCATGAGCACTGCAAAAGCACAGTGTAAGGTGCCCTTGACTTAGCAAGAGACCCTTTTTGGCAGGGCTGCCAGCAGCAGGTATTGGGATCTGCTCCCTGTGGTGGCGAGTCTCGGCAGGAGCTGCAGGTTGATGAGGAACATGCAAAGAAAGCCAAGGAGGTCCCTTGCAAACAGCTCAAGTTTGGTGAGTCAGGAATGAAGAGGTACCACAGCTCATGTCGAGAAAGGTTCTTCAGTGCAGTGAGTTCCTGCTGTGCATGGTCTGCTGCACTCTCCCTGTATTTCAGCATGGTTCGTTAAGGAGGGAAGTAGAAGTAACGGAAAAAAATAATCCCCTAAATTAAGCAGCTTCTGCTCCAAAGGTGAAATAGCTACTGAAAATATCCTGTTTTTTTCCTGTAAAGCTGTACTGGAAATTAAGAAATAGTCCGTTGAGGATTGTGCAATCCGAGTTCAAAGCTTGATGACTCAGGGGCAGCAGCAAGCAGGGTGGAGCCTGCTGTAGGTTTTGCCTCAGGGTCTCTCATCAGCCTGGAGCAGACTTTGAATGTAAGTACAGTAGCAGAGCAGCCAATGAGCTGGTGAGATGAGAAGCTATGAACAAGAAGAAGAAATCCCCAAGATCTCAAGTCCCAAGTGTCTTTAATTAGGAAAACAGTGCACTACTGCTTGGAGGTGCTATGTCTTCCCCTTGAAAGCCCGAGTTTCTAGTGTGCTTTAGCACCCCTTAGTCCTGAGTGCTATGAGGCCATGTGAGGAGTGGGTTGTAATGAAAATGTGCTTGCAGAGCCATTTGAGGAGTGAAAATTTACGTGCAGGTGGACCTGAGGCACTGGGCAGAAGGATAACTGGTGAAATTTGGCACAGACTTGCAGTTTCCCAGCCATTTGGCAATAGCCTGTAAACCCAGTATCACCATGGAGGAATTTGTCAGGATTATTGTTAAGAACTCCATTAAATACCTGCCAGCTCTGTGGTTGGCAGAAGTCAAGAAAGCGTTAGAGAAGGAATAAAAAGATGTAAATATTGCCTGAACCCTGGCATACCTGCACTGTGCTGCCCTCCTGCTCTGCCAAGCTCATTAAACATTGTGCAGGACATGGCACCGATCCACAGTCTGCAGAGCATCAAAATGCTCTTTGCCCATTGTACTGCCCTAGGTCTGCATTCAGACTTCAGCCGAACTGCAGCATCATGTGTGAGTGGTCTGAGTCAGCCGCTTGACCACTCACATCAGCTGAGGAATACGTAATGTGGCCAGCATATTTCACCCATCTTGCCCCATTTATCAAGCCAAAGTCTTAAAGAAAGTAAAAAACTTTTTTATTCAGAGAATCACAGTAAGCTACTGAGCCTCACAGCTGCCTTCCCCAGCATAGTATCCCAAACATTCACATGCAACTTTTGAAAACATCAAGTGTGCTTCAAGAATTTGGAAGACACACCATCATAAGCAAAACCTGCACAAGACATTGGGTTTTCTGCCAGAGCGGCAGCCTCCTGCAAGAGAACCAAACAGGAGCACAGCAAGCTGAGCAGGAAGCAAAAGGACTCAGCAGTGAATGCTAGAGCACCCTGCTTTATGGGGAAGCATTCTTAGAGACCTTTTGCAGAAGCAATTCAATATCATCCTGTATCTTGATGGTTTCGAAATGCCGGCTGTAGCGCTTGAAGGGCACGCCGTCGGGGCCCACCAGAAACTTCTCGAAGTTCCAGGAGATGTCGTTGCGGCAGACCGGGGACCAGATGATGTACTGCGGGTTGGTCATCAGCGAGGAGGGGTCGTCGTGCGGGAAAGGCAGCGCTTCTTTCAGGAAGGTGAAGAGAGGGTGCGCATTCTTCCCGTTCACCTCGCACTTCTCGAACATGGTGAAACGGGGCTTGTACCCGTTACCAGGGCGAACGTACTCCAGCGACAGCAGGATCTCCTCGTTCGTAGCATTTTCCTAGGAAAACAAAGACAACGCCGCCCCGAGCAGAGCCCGTCAGCGCCCAGCCGGGACAGGTGGCTTCTCCCGCGCCCCCGGGCCCTGCAGTCGGGCCGCCCGCCCTACCTGGTGGCCGAACTGGTTGCAGGGGAAGCCGAGGACCTCGAGGCCGCGGGGCCCGTAGCGCTGCTGCAGCTCGTTGAGCTGCAGGAAGTCGCGCGTGGTCGTCCCTCAGAGCGACGCCACGTTGACCACCAACAGCACCTTGCCCCGCAGCGAGTCCAGCTGCAGGGGCTCCCCCGTGCCCAGCCGCCGCGCCGACAGACCCCACAGCACCGCCGCTCCTGCCGCCGCCATAGCCAACACTGCTGGGCGGGCCGGGGCTGCTGCCCTCTCCCCGGTGCCTCGCCCCGCCCAGCCGCGCCTCGGCCGCCCCTCCGCCTCTGCTGCCCGCACCTCTCCCTCGCTGCCTGCCTCCCTGCTCCCGCCAACCGCATCGACCCCCTGCGCGTCCCTCCCGCCGCCTTTTGGGGCACGGAGGCTCCGTCCGCTGGGCCGTGCTCAGCGGCGCCAACGGCCATTTTCGCAATCCTCACGGAAAGGCTCCGAGCTGTCAAAGCTCCGAGTCGGGTGGCTTGTACCCCGTGGGTAATACACGGGGAAACGTCACCGGTTCCAGACCTCCCGGAGAAAATCAGCAAAGTGGTCCCAGTAACTGAAACCTTTGAGTACAGAGGTGGCATAAGGCAGCGCGTGGGCTGCAGCATCCTCCTGGGACACCACTGCCACCGGGAATGGCTTTTGGGAAACACGTTGTGTACCAGGAGGAGAACAGGAGACACAAATTCTCTTCGATCTCCTTTTATATTTTTTTTACCTTATTGAGGCTGGTAAAGCCTCCCTTTACTGCAGTGGTTGCTTTTCTATTTCTTGGCTTCCTTTGGTCCGGTTAAGGGAGTTTAGCAGTTTAGTAACTGCTCTTCTCATGGATCCCAGGGCAGACCTATCTGGGCTACGCTGCCTGCTGCCTTTATCCACTCCAGGCAGCACGGCCCAACCGCGCCCCCATGGGTCTTTGTGCTCTAACATCACTGTCCTCCAGAGCACGCGCACACATCTGAAGTGATGTCGATGGATAGGACGAAGGGGGCTTCAGTTTCAGTATGGCACCCCAGGGAAGCAGGAAGCCCCTGCGGAGGATCCAGCTAGTGTCTGTGCCAAGTGAGCTCCATTCACAACAGCCCCAAGGTCAGACAGCTGCTTATCAGTGCTGGCCCACAGCCAAGGCAGCCGGGGCCTCTGCAAGTGGGGGGATGTGCTCAAGGCTGCTTCCACGGCTGTTATCTTTCATTCTCGACAGTGGGACTTACCACAAACACCAGCTGTCACTGACAGGCCACCATATCATGCTGCATCTCTGCTCTGGGGTCCCAGGTGGCTGCAGGATCCAAGTGTTTTACTTTGGGCCAGTTTTGGCACCTTGCCCTGTGACTGGGAACTGGAATAGTTCTTGGCTCTGATACGTTTTGGGGACTCACCTGATTATCTTCCATTTTTGAGTGCCTCCAGTTTTTGCAATGTGTTTCAGCACAGATATCAGAAGCCATGACAAGTGTCCTGAGAGAGATCAGAGCTGACGGGGTGAGCAGATGCACATGACCCACGGTTGCTTTTGAGTTAACTGACGGTTACAGTCCACACAGCTTGTTCACCAAATTTCTCTTCCGGGGTGACCTCTAGGGTAGTACCACAGAGGCATCTCACTGTTGCTTATGATATTTGCTCAGACTGGCACCTTCAATCCTCAGGTTGTCCCTGGGGATTTCATCCGAAGCAGGGGGTTACTTTTGATTCCTTGTCATTTTCAAAGAAGCACAGGTTAGGGCTTTCCTTTTCTTGATAAGTGAGTTTTAAGGAAACTGAGTTCAACTTCCTTGTTTGCCTAGAGCTGCACCCTGTGCCTGGACACATTCTGTGGAACCAGCTGGACTTGTATCCAAAGGAGTGCCCAGCACTCCTGAAGAGAAAATGGGCAGGAAGGCCAAGACCCCGTAACTTTACAACCATATGCTCTTAAGCAGGGTTCTGCTCTAATAGCCGTGGTGCAAAGAACAAGCGGGAGGAGGTGGAGCTTCTGGTCATATACAAGAGACACTGACTTAGCAACACATCTGAACTTGGAGAAAGGCAGGTCAGGTATGCAAATCTAATGCCACCGGTGGACAAAGCAGAGGAGATGGGGAGGCGGTGCTGTAAATTAACAAGAGTTTAGATTAAAGTTAGGATAACAAGTTAATCACTTCTGGAAGTGTATCAGCAGATACAGAACCCATGAGCTGGGTCTGAGAAATGGACGGATCTTACTCAAACCCCTTAAAGAGAGAATTGCAACCCAGTGGCTCTGCAAGACTAAAAAACTCCAGTTTTGCACAACTAACCACTGCCCAAACCGCCCAACAGTAAAAACTCTTAAAAAAAAAAAACCAAAAAAAAAAAACCTGCAGGGGAGTGAGAAAGCCTGTTAACAGGGCAGAGAATGACGTCCTGCCGGGTTGTCACAGCTGTGAACTTCCTGCTCTATTCAACCCAATCACACCACGTGGGTGGACGACAGGCACCCAGGAGAGGAAGGAGGGAAGGGTGGGGTGGATGCCACTACCAGGTTGGCCAGATACTTCACTCCAGGGTGTCCATGGCTGCAGAGAGAGGACAAGGACCAAATATATGGGACAGTCCCACAGCCACATCTATTTCTCCCTTGTTGCAGGAAAAGGAATCAGGAGCATCTTTTAAAAAAAAAATTAAAAAGCATTGGCATTTCTGAGGCCATCACTCAGAGGCAGCTGGCAGTTCGCTTACATGGACTGTCAGCAGCAACTGCCCAGCCCCGTAGGCAGAAGCCCTCAGCTCTCCAACAACTTCTGTAAATACCAGTGCAGGTGTGGGGGATGCATGCTGCTGTTTGCTATTCTCAGCCAGAAGCACAATCTGCTCTCCAGGGCGGGCGCAGCAACACGGCCTCTACCTTGAACCCAGCTCTTGTTGCAGGGCTTGAAGGCAACCTTCAGAAGCTAACAGCAAATGCGCTGCTGAGCACAGCCTCACACGGGTGCCGGTGCCGGTGCCGCACATGGGCTACACCACCTCGAAGAGCAGCACGCCGTGTACCATCACATGCTTCCACAGCAACGCTGCTGTCTTCTCCTCCCTTCTTCCTACTCTCCCCTCCTACGTAGCCTCCTCCTGCTCCTCTGTTCTCTTGCTCAACACCAGGAAATTCAACTCAGCTAATAACACTCTCATCTGGTTTGAGTATGAAAAGAAGCTCCTGGGAAGCCCTGCAGCTCACTGGAGGGACCAGACAGGGCAAAAGATTTCACCTCTGTCCTGCTGCAGCATTCAGAAACTGCTGCAAGCAGTGGATGGGTACCGCTTGCTGCTAAACAAAAATAAGTATTAAAGCCCTTACAGCTGCTCAGCAAGTCCTATCACAGCTGTATCAAAAATGGCATTTCTGATTGAGACTGTCAGATGCTGGGCCAAAAACCCAGAGTGAGGAATACAGACACCAGGATACAGGGAGCTTAGAAAACTGCCTTTATTCTATTAGTTGTTGGAAAAATGAAAATACAGAAAGAGTTTAGTTGCCTGCAGAACAGCAAGAAGTTCACAGGTTAGAAGTCTGATCACTACATGGTAACCAAACTTACACAAAAAGTTTCTTTTTCTTTTTCTTTTTTTTTTTTTTTTTAAAGTTTTGAAACTGGGTCCAGCAATGAACTTAAGGCAACTGAACAGTTCAGAAGCTTTGAGTGTGAGCAGGCTGTCTTTTCTCATCCCTACGGCACATCATGGAAAAAACCTCCTCCTGGGTGTGCAGACCACTCAAATCATTCAAATGGGTCAGACTCTTACAAATGAACATGGGAAGAGGATCAGCTGCTTTCCATCGGACTTTATTTTCAAATACAGTTTCTTAAAAAACCCAGAACACCTTAACGCAGAGGTTACAAGTAACAGTATTAGGAAATCCAATTATACAAAAAATACTACATCTAAGCTGGGGTAAATAGATTTATTTTTGGTAACATACATTTAAACTGGCACTAATTACACAGTAACTAAAAGGTAACTAACATGAAACCACAGAACCCTCACTTTTCTTTAGCTGAATGGGACTTGGTCATTTCAGAGTGATCACATTTTCAAACTAATGTTTTACACCACTGAGCCATGAAAACCAGATCTTCCTAAATGTGATAGCACTGAAGCTACACTTGATTCCACATACAGCCATGTAACTGTTGTACTCAAATTATAGGACGTTAGTTATAAAGTAGTTACAGACCAATCCTCTGTTGACAGCTTTTTCTCTTTCTAGAGAGAAGAAAGGAGATAGAGAATTGTCTTCAATTAGCGCCTGGCATATCCTGTGAGTGCAGAAAAGGTTTGTTAGAGGAATGTTGAGGTTAACCTTGGGTGCACAGATGAATTTGATGCAGATTGTTATAAAAATCATGGTTGGCTTCTAAATACTGGTAGCAAGATGACTCGATTTTTAAATCTCTTAAGTAAATTATAGATAATGAAAAAGGCCAGTAATCATACACTAAGATTAATAAACAGCACTTCAAAATTACTCAAGTGCAGGGTGCTGCTTTGGCCATCTTCCTCTGGCCACACTTTATAAGAGAAGGCACCCGGACTTTTTCTTGCCACGCCGGGCTTGCAAAGCAGCTCTAGTGGCCATTTCAAAAACCTCCCTCACACCGTCTTTGGTCTTTGCCGAACACTCCATGTACCCAAAAGCACCGATGCGGTTTGCCATATCTCTTCCTTCTTCGGGTTTGACAGGCTCCTGTAAGGGCAAAGGGCAACGGATGAGAACCACCCAAAGCCATACTGGCACAAACCAGTCTTCCTTTCTCATACCCAGCTTCCCAAAGGCAAAGGAGTTTTTGGATTAAGTGCACATAATTCACTGGTTAGTTAATAATTAATTGCTCCATTAAGAGTGATCCTTTAAACGATAAATGTAGATTTAAAATACAATCTGCTTATTTTCTCAAGATGCAGCATGCAGTCCAGCTAGGATTTCAGACAGGGTATGCTTGCATGCTGTGCTACTGCTTGAGGACAGTTTTCTAGCACCTCTGAACTTGAAGGCTACAAGACCCTTTGAAACTTGAGCAAATGATTGCTTATTTCTGAGTAAACATTTATGCAACCCTTTGCCACAACTGTTACAAAAGCCTATGAATAAATCCCCAGAGTAATTATTTCCCTCCCTCAGTCTCTGTATAAACCCAAATGCTATGTAACGGGAGCCAAAAATTGAAGGACAGAGCAGGCGATCTGCAGTCACATACCCAAGCTGGGGAGGTTTTAGACTCAACCTAAAAATGAAACCTAGTGATAGGCTCAGGAGCAAGCTACAGCATCTGTGCTCATCACCTCAAACCATCAACCAATAAAACTGCTACCTTTCACACCCTGAACACAAGACATAAGCTCAACAGAGTGTGCACCTGATGTGTCTCCCCTAGTTAATTCCTTTCTATCTTCTACCTCAGGGTCCCCAGCAGGCAGAGCCATTGATTGCTGGTTACTCAATACAGCCATTTTCACTGTTAAGAATCCCTTTTTTCTAAAAGGGAGATCTCCAAATGTGAAACAAGAAACGCTCTATTAAAGGTAATATGTACTTTCTGCTTTCTGCATTTCATTATGCAGCCTACAAGAAGCTGGCAGCAAGCTGTAGATGCTCATTTAATGCTCTGGTACAATCACTGCAGACTTTCTTCATTTCTCGTAAGACTATCAGAAAAAGAACCTGCCTGCTTCATTTTGGCCAGCTCTCGTCTTGTGTGCTCGTCATTCCTCAGGTCCTTCTTGTTTCCTACCAAGATGATAGGCACGTTGGGGCAGAAATGCTTCACTTCTGGGGTCCACTTCTCTGGGATGTTTTCTGGAAAAAAAAATAAATAGAAGCATGACTGTACTAGAATGGTATCACCAAGAAAGTTGTGCCTGTCTACGGTAATTTTACAGATAAAGGACATCTAAACTGTTAGTTTCTCTACATCTTTTGACAAGGGCTAGCATAAGGTACTTCAAAGAACAACATGCAGAATTCTGAAATGGTGTAATGGATTATTTTCAAGAGAAACATTTTATTTATCTCCAGAAGCTAAAGATGGGCACAATCCTGACACAAGTATTTACATCACTTCTTCCTTATAAAAAAGCAACATCAAACAACCACTCTGAAGTCTCCCATTAACTGCAGCAGAAATGTTGTTCTATACACTAATTAGAGGTACAGAAACAAAGACTTTGTGGAAGTCATTTCCAGATTTGCCATTTCTCCCTATCTGCAGCAAATGAATTTGCACTTAAACACAAGACACTTTTTCTCCCAACACAATTTCCCTATGTGACTTTTTTAAAAAAAATTGATCTGCAAACTGAAGACTTGAGGGCTTTTAACAGTAAAACCTTAATAAATGCTATATAGTAGGAAGTGCTGAGCAGCCCAAAACACTTGGCTTTGATTTCAGCTCTCAGACATCTGAGATTCACCTGGATATACCTGCAGGCTACAAAATCCCTTTTTATCTTAATGAAATTCCATTCAGCTTTTGAACAGACATTCACTATTATGGCATTGTTTTCTTGCTGACAGAACAACTTAGAGAAGTATTTTGAAGCCAGTTTTTGAACCACAGCCAAAACAGCAATTCTGCAACTGCACCTGGAGTGCTCAGGGGGTGTCAGCCTCTAGACACTGCACACCTGAAAAGCTGCCAGGCAGTTCCCTGCTTGCTTCACTGCTCTGAGGGACACAAAACCCTGATGCCAGTAAGAAGGAAGGAAGATCAGACTTGACTTAACTAACCCCCTCTCTCCCTGCCTCTAGGGCTCTGTAACCCATCTTGTTTCCAGGGTGGACAGTTAATCGGTTCTCCAGCTGCCTGTGCAGTAAAAATGAGCCCAGCTCAAATCTCACAGATAGCTGTTAACAGCCATACCAGGCATGACCACCACACTGCTGCCATTAAGCCTCAAATGGTTTCACAGAGAGGTGAGGACTGCAAAAGATGTCTCTAAATGCAGGATCAGGTGGAAGGGATATAGAAAGAGATCAGGATTTCCCTGATGTCTTTTTAGAAAAATCAGTGCCGTTCTGATGTTTTCATACCCAATTGCCCATTCAAAAGCTGCCACCCTTCAGAGGCAAGGTGAGAAAAGAGACTGAGGAGATACCAAATGGATACCAAATGTTATCCCAGCCAGACTGCAATGCTGCTGTAACATTTGAAGGAATTTACTCAAAGCTTCTGTGAACTGTGATAGGGATGGCACTTTTTCAGCCATTATAATGCCTGCATTCAGGACTAATCCTTCTATTAACTGCATTTCTGTGCTTCCTGGAATTTTTTTGTCTCACTCTTGTTTCTTCCTAACTTCAACTCTGGAAGGCAGGATTCACCAGTATCATAGGTCAGAGGTGCAGTAGAAAAGCTCAATGACAGCTTGGAGTGATTGTGATCACCTTGGCAGAAAACTCCAAAAACTCCAGTGGTTTAATCAATTTCAGAGTGAATTGGTATCCCATGTACAAGCACCAGTTAAAACAATTTGACATCTGTCATTAATAGAAAAAGCTGAGCAGCCTCTGACATTTGTCTAGGAGCTGCCAAATGCATGGACATAATTTTGACCAATTACAAAAAAATACTAGTCAATCACTGTACAGGAGGCTCATCAGAGTGCAGCTGGTCTCACACACACACACACACCCCTCAGAACTGATATGCATAGAGATCTACTTTAATATTGTCTGCATTCACATACTAGAGAACAAATCCCAGCAATGAGAATCAGAGAAGAACTCTGTCATGTTACAGTTTCACTTGGTTAAGAAAGTGTCACTATGATGTATTTGTTTAGGAGACTACACTGGGTGGAGGCATTATAAAGGGACAGAAAGACAAGTTGCAGAGACACTGAATTAAAAGCATCTCTATCTCCTGCTCCTTACCCTCAACAAAGATGTCTTTGTAAGATCAAATACACAGCTATCTATGCATCAGATTTATAAATCTACTAGAAGTTTTCAGTCTTGGACTCCACACAGAAGAGATGCCCATCTAATACACACATTTTTGCAAGGTATGTTTTTTGAGCTCTGAAATGATAAACCAAGCAACTCTTTTCTTCTTTTCTGCATCACAAGCACATGTAGTCTGTTTTCTAGTGATTGACAACAGTACAAGTCTCCAGCTTCTGATCATTTCCACCAGTGTGAGAGCCACTCCCTCCTTCAGTTCAAGCTCCCATCCAGCATAGTTCTAGCTCATGTTTTTCACCCACCAAGCAGACAGCAAAAAACCTCAGGCTATTTGGAATTAATAACACAGAGTATTTCAAGCTGATCTCTCTTGAATAAAAGGAGTTGGTGGGGGCAGTGGAAGGGATAAACACAAAAAGCAGTATTTTTCATTTCATAGAATCATAGAATGGTAAGGGTTGGAAGGGACCTCAAGGATCACTTAGTTCCAACTCCCTGCCATAGGCAGGGACACCTCCCACTAGTACAGCTCACTCAAGGCCTCATCCAACCCAGCCTTGAACACCTCCAGGGAGGGAGCAGCCACAACCTCCCTGGGCAACCTGTTCCAGTGCCTCACCACCCTCACTGGAAAGAACTTCCTCCTAACATCTAGTCTAAATCTCCCCTCTGCCAGTTTAAAACCATTGCCCCTAGTACTGTCATTGCAAGACCTTGTAAATAGTCCCTCCCCAGCCTTCCTATAGGCCCCCTTCAGATATTGGAAGGCTACTATCAGGTCTCCTGGAAGCCCGTCCTCATAGGAGAGCTGCTTCAGCCCTCTGACCATCTTCGTGGCCCTCCTCTGGACCCACTCAAACACTTCCATGTCCTTCCTGTGCTGAGGGCTCCAGAACTGCACACAGTGCAGTTTATAGAGAAAGGAAGTGACTCTGTTTCACTGGATATAGTATGGTCTTGATTGTATAACGTAACGTTTTCAAGAAGAGAAAAAAGAAGAAAAAAAAGAAACTCAGCCTTCATTGGGCCAAGCCATTCATTGGACACCATGCACTCACAGGGCTGCTGGACACAGGAGAGTGCAGCTGCAGCCTTCCTGCCTACTTGGGGTCACCAAGGTAGTACTTCCCAAGGGACAAGCACACAGTATGCTGCCCTGACCCAACAGACAACATTGCTGGGCCAGGGGTGCTGATCTAGGCCAGGGAGCTGCCTCCCTGCCAAATGTTGCTTGAATTATGCAGCAGAACCATGGGTAAACACAGCCTGGTGCTGTCATTTCCAAAACACCACTCAGCATGGTTGAAGAATACAGGTTCCTTCAAGATCCTCATGTCTGAAAGCTAGAGATGGATATCAGTAGGAATTTGGAAACTAGGAATGTTTGCAACCACTGCAGCACATAAAAACATTTTACAGCATGACTTCCAAGGGTAGTGCAGTGACACAGAGAAGGGGTTCTGAATCAGTTAATGATCTACTTACCTAAACTATCAGGACTATCAATTGAAAAACACATAAGTATAACATCAGTATCTGGATAAGAAAGCGGTCTAAGTCGATCATAGTCTTCTTGCCCTGCTGTATCCCACAAAGCCAACTCCACCTGCAGAATAAAGATAAAGACAGTTAACCAGATCACCAGGGTAGGTAATCACCAAGTAGGTAATGTTCTCAGTATTTCTATTTATGGTGGAGATAGGGGAAAATAATCCCAATAGGATTGTATAAAACTGCAGAAGGAACAGGCACTTGTTTGAACTAGGAAATTTGGAAACTAGAATCAAACTCTTAAAGTATACTCCTGCTTATAATTCTCTTATGCATCTGCCTTCACAATGTAGTGAGTTCCTTCTTGGTCAAACTCTTGTGTTCAAAAATTATGGGAAAGAAGTCTACAGAAGTTCAGATAAAGATAGACAGGCAGAATTTGAACTCAAATGCAAGCTTGAGTGTAAAATGCCACTTTTTGGGTTAAACTATGAAGATAGAAACCCTTAGTTGCACACACATATGAAAAAAAAAGCTGTCTGTATTTCAGTCACAGTCAGTCTCTCAGACTTGCCTCTGCATTTATAAATGCAAATTTTGTGGGTTTTTTGTTTGTTTGTTTTTTTTTAAAGAGATGCCTATTGAAGGTTCCCTCCCAAGACAATGGAATCATCCCCTTTGCTCTGTCTAAAGAATGCATCTCATACCATCAGCATTTTTAGTTCACATGGCTAATGAACATTTCTGGTAACACTTTCCTAGGAAAATTGAGCTAAGTGGCTGTCAAACAGAACAGTCTGAAGTACTGCTTTCCTACAAGCTTTTGTAATTAGGCTTCCTGAAGACAAAGTGCTTGGATAAAACATGATGTCTAGTTTAAACAAAAATCAGTTGACATTTCCATAACAGAAAATGCACAGTCAAGATGCTCATGCAGTTTTCATTTAGATACTAGCTGGATACAGCTGACAGGACATAATTCCCTGTTCAGCCATTTAGAGATGCAGAGACCCAGGCAGAAGGGAATGAGGAAGTCTGACCAGATGATGAGAGAGAAATAGATATCCTACATACTTTAAATAATAGGTCTTAGGTCTAAGACACAATATGGAAACTGCAGAAGCTGTCATTTGGGTAAAAAACATGTTCTAATATTAGTCTAGAAGCACTTTTTTTCAACTTGGTCATATCACAGGAGAGAAAAGCTCTTTTAAGACTCAAGTAGCATGATCTATCATGACTAAAACCACCCATAATCCATGTCTGTAGCAAAGAAATCAAGTTTAACAAAGCCCAAAATTAAATCAGAAGGTTTTTGCTCAAATCAAAACTGAAACAGAGACAGTTTAAATTAATCTGTCACTGCATCTGAACTAGAACCGACTGAAAGATGTTCTGGCTGTACTCAGAACAAGGCCGGATGTCACAAGAGGTGAAGCAAGGAAGTTCATCAAAGTTAATATCATGAACATGTTTGACATGAGGATCCATGGCACTAAGGTAAGGTATGGTCATGGTAACAAAACAGAGGCATCATGGCTGCATAAAAGGGTTTGAAAACAGTTGAGCTTTCAAGGTGCAAAGCTCCTGCATTGTGTTCAGGAGTACCCTGAAAAGTGACACTTTTGCACATCGCACACTACCTTGCATGACAAATGCAGGAGGCAATCTGGCTGATGTTCAGACAGAGCCTTCTGAAAACTGCCTCGTGGAGCAAAGCAGGCGCCTGGGGCTTTGTTTGGCAAAAGGACTCAGAGGTCACAGTCTGAGATCTGATTTTCAAAACATTTAGAACTAAAATTAAATATTTTAATGACTCATTTATAAGCTGAAAAGGAAGCTGAGTTGTGGATACACTTGTCAGCTAAGAACTGCATTTTTTTCAGACAAGTAGGACAGATGATGCTGATGTACACTACAAAAATTAAACCCCTTTGAAGTCTGTCAGTTCTGGAGAGCATTATATACATTGGCAGGAGTGGGTAAGAAGAAAAGACTCCCTTCAGAAACTAGTCTTTGTTAATCACAATACCAGGTCCCTATCAAACCAGGGACTCCTGTACGTGTTTCTAAAGGCTAATTGTTCTGTGTCCTTGGCACATAGGCATATCTTTGAAGTGCTCCATCTCCTCCCATCTACTGTAATATTCTACTCAGAATAACTGTACAGTTTTTAGAATCTCATCTTGCATAAGGTTGGGAAAAAGACATTGGACATAAGCAGGTTCTAACAAGGTCAGTGTTTTTAACACAGGGACATACTTGATATTTTAAAATATATTTACAACATAAGCAGCAAGCATGTGCACTAGCCACTCACTAAAGAAGTGCAGAGAATAAAGGCAAGCTCTCCCTGGCTGTTTCAGAAGCTTACACGTACCTGTTTTCCATCCACTTCAATATCTGCTACATAATTTTCGAAGACGGTGGGAACATACACTTCAGGGAACTGGTCTTTGCTAAATACAATCAGCAGACAGGTCTTCCCACAGGCACCATCACCCACTATAACCAGCTTTTTTCGAATGGCTGCCATAGCTGAAAAACAAAACAATGGCTTATTAACTCTTCTGCCACAGCTTTTCATTGAGGTGATAATAATTAACAAGCACTAAGGTTTCAATAAATAAGGACTTTTAGATTGGGTCTACACGTGCATTAGAGACACAGGTATTTGAAATCACACGAGTTCAAATTCCCATCCTTCTGAGAAAAATGTTTCCCAGTGTTTGTCAAGACTGGTGAACCACTGGGTGCAAAATCAAAAGAATGGAGATTAGCATTTAGCATTTCTTGACCTATTCTAAAGGTTGAGACAGGAACATTCAGGAAGCACAAGTGAGGAAACAGCACTGTACAAGAGCACCTTCTGAAAACCATCTTTGATGTAATTAAAAAAGATAAGCTTCAAGTCAAGTAACATTTTTTCATCACACTCAGTTGTTTTAACTACCAAGTGCCAGTCAGCTGGACTGAGGAGCATCTCCTGCCACCAGAGCACCAACAGAAGGATCTCGCAGTAACCAGTCTGTTCCTCGAATTACAACCACCACACTACAAAGGATTTTGGAAGGACACACCCTACTCCTTAATCTGCTTCCACTGCCTTTACCAGGTTAGTGTAGGCTGGTATCAGTTTACATTAAGTAAAGTGGGGACACAGAGGGTGACACCACTCCAGTGTTCCACATGGATCACTGCTGTTCAATGTACTGATTTGTACCAGGATCACAGATGTCTTGTTCACAGGAAACTTAGGCCTCAAAAAGGTAGTATAAAAGCTTGAAAAGTTTTAACAAAGGCCTAGAGTCAAGGTGGGACTGAAGGAGATGATTGTGCTGGATTTGGCAAATTTCTGCAAGGTCATATGTGGCCTAAATAGTATAGATACACATTAACTCTTCATCATCACTTTCCACAAACGAATGTGAGGGAGATCATACAAAGACAGTAGAAAAGGGTTCAAAAACCCACCAGAAAGCAACAGGATTGGGAACTCCAACGAGAGGATGTTATGGACAAAAGAAATTTATACAGGCCTAAAGAGGACTGGACTAGTACAGGGCAGAAGCCTCATTTGAGTTAAAGAATGCAGAAGTCACATCTGTGTTAGAAAATCTCCACCACAGGAGTAGCTGGAAGCTGAGTGAGTACTTTGGAAAGCACTATATATGTGCCTGCACTCTTTTCCCTAGGCAATTATTTGTGACTATGGCAGGAATAAGACAGAGATTTAGGGAGTGACCTGACTACAAGGAAGTGGAAGGAGGACAGATGCTTGACTGCTTTCTTCTCCATAACAGAGAGGCAGTCCAAAGGAAGGACCTTAGTTATCTCATGAAGCTTTCTGGAAATGGAGCAAGCAGAATGTTATCGTAATGCATGACCAAAATACCACAGAGGGAGCACTCTTCTGAGTTGGCATTTGCCATGACAGTCCCAGTACAAAGCTCTATGAGGATAACTAGGGTTGCTGGGGAGGGGGTCTTAAAGAAGCAGACGAGAGAATTAAAGGACATATGAAAAACATGAGATTTTTTTCAATTTCTTCTCTTGCCCTGTGAAATTCCATGGAAAGGTCAACTAACCATCAAAATGCAACCTTGAATACTATTAGTTGAAGAAGCAGTGGATATTACAGAGATTCTGTACTTCTGCTCCAGAGGCAAACAGGAAGGCTATTTCAGCCCATGAAGCAGCAAGGACTCAAGGACTTGTAGAACACGGCTTAGTCAGATGCAGCTGCTCAAGTAATCCAAACCTATCTCTAAAATGTGCTTCTTTCATCTTGTGAATATATATGTAGTCATATTCAAGTTATTTACCTTAGGGATTTGGGGTTATTTTTAACATTTGTGGAAGGTTTAAAATGATCCAAGCTTTAAAATGCTTTCCTTTCAGTGGTTTTAGATGGTTTTGAATACTGTCTATCAATAGTAATACTTGATTTCTACAGACCTAGAAGTCATCTGTCCCCTGTACCAAGTCAAGATCAACAACTTAAAGCTTACATTATAACTTTTGTCTAATCTGCCCTTCAAAACCATAATGCTGTGTTTTACAAAACCTCTGAAGCTGTCTACCCGTGTTCCATGATACTTACTGAGAAAATTTCCCCCAGTATGTATCTTCAACCTTCTTTGATGTAATGTAAGCCACATACTGTTTATCCTATTTGTCATGGGCATACAAGAATAGCTGATTCCCTTTCTCTAGTGCAGCTGAGAATACATTTAGTTAATTTAGTCTTCTCTTCAGGCAAAACAATTCCAGCTCATTCAAGCTTTCTCTATAAATCATACTTCCTAGACTTTCCTGTTGCTCCCTTCTGGGCACAGTCCAGTTGGCACAAATTTATCAAGGGATGGAGCCCAAAAGCTGAATTCAGTATTTCACCTAGGGCTTTACTAACATTAAGGGTTATTGTATTGATCTATCAAGATATATTGCTACTTAAGCACCATACTGGAAGTGTATGATGTCACTCCCTCCTCCCCCCCATCCCCAACCGAAAGACAACACTGTTGATGCATTCAGCTTTTAGCTCAGGACAACTCCCAGATCTTTTTTTCATTTAGGACTGCTACATAGTAAGTTGCTCTTGGTTCACAAAGCTGAATATTCTACTGTCATGCTTTTATTTATTCTTCTTCTATGTTTTATTCTACCTTCAGGTTCTAGTTCTCTCCCTCTCCAGCTTAATAGTCTTTCTCAGATGCAAATGTAATAATCATAATGCCCAGATAATTATCTAGGTCACTGATGAAACCACACTGAAGACAAAGTAGGTGGATGATGAAATGGGATAACCTGTCCTTCTGCAGTCTACTCCCTCCTGTGCTAGTGGCACGGGCTCTGGCCCTCCATCACTTGTGTCATCTGCAATAGCACCTAAGGTAGGTGACCTTTTCAGCATCACCTATGGATAACTGTCTTTTTCTGTGGATTATCAGATCAACTCTTCCTTTATCTTCCTCTAACTACTTCTGTCACTCACATGGGTTTTTTTTTTCCCTTCAGGGGTTCCTTGCCAGCTGAATTGTACTTTATGCTTTGGGTTTGTACATACTTATGCCTACAGTCTAAAAAAGCCCTGCAATTCTGTTGGAAAAAAAAAAAAAAAAAAAGTCACTGATGTAGGTGCTTTCTGTAAATGCTTCCCTAGAAAAAACAACAACCACCCACCTTGAAAAAATTATTTGTATAGAAGACATTATTTCAGGAGCTTTATTTTATCTCCTTGGTATCTTCTTTTTTTCCCCTTAGAAAAGCTTATCACAAAGCCTTCTCTGCCTGAATCTTTCCTGGAATATGATATTATTTGGACCCAAACTGGAAGACAACTCTGTCAGTCAAGGTGCCCTTCATCAGCAGTGTATGCTCAACCACTTCCTTCCCACTGCTTAAGTTCCACTTCAAGAGACTCTCCCCTGCACACCATCTTTCATGTGCAGGATGGTCACCAAAACATCTAAAACCTGCTGAACAGTCCCTTCTGTCTCGTACATTGAGTATCTAGGTAATTAAAATTCCCTCATAACCAACTTCTAGAGGACCCTGACAGATGCTTGCAAAATTCCTCCACTGCTTTATCTTTCTTGGTGAGTTGTGGCACTGTCACCTTTGTTAGTTTAGCTTCATCTTCTAGAGCATTACTACGGGATTCCTTCTGCATAATGTCCTCGGAACAAACGCGCTGTATAAAATTCACTTTGGGATGCAAAGATTACCACATATATGCCTGAAACTTTCACTTGTCTCCCAAACCTTAGGAGTTGCTTTTGATTTGTTTACCTCAAGCATCCCCCTGGGCATGCAGCACAGGCTCAGGTTGGTTTGTTTATGTACCTCAACAAATTTTCAGAAACAGTTTAGATTACAAATGCTGGGTAGGCATAGATGCTTCGGGATGTCAGGTTTGTGGGTAAACCCCTCTATCCACCTTGGAAGGTAGTCACCAAACATCGCAACTGCTTGTTTCTCCCTGGCACTAGTGGTTACAAACTTTATGGATTTGTAGTCTTGAAGTTTCTTCTCTCCTGGTGAGGCTGAACCTCTACTTGCTGCCAGAACGATACCCTTCATTTCTGTTCAACCTGTGGAGGTTAAGGTGCAACACTACTGTTGGGCCCACACCCAGTTTTCTTCTCATGATAGACACATCTTGACTGTATCACTGAAGTCTTTCACATGAATGGAAATTGTTCTAGTGGTGCTACAATGTCCCAATCCCCCATATCTGGTCTTGAAATTTTAGCAGATAACTGGGAATGCCAGGATCTCATAATTCATGCAGTATTAGCATATTTATAATAATAATCTCCTAATTCAGAGCATCTTTCAGCTAATTAATTTTAGATAAAATGAATACATGCCTATCCAGTCAGTAGTTGTAGGGATTGTCTGGCAAATACTCAGAAAAGCGAGATCTTTGTAGTACATTAAAGAAAAAAAAAACAAAACAAAAAACAAAAAGAATTGTTTACAATGGAGCTACATCATGGTGATGCATATCACAAGGACAGCAACAGCAACCACAGCAGTCAGGTCTTTTTGCTGCATTTTGACATGCTCTGGTTATCTTAATCAAGTATTCTGAAGCCTGGAAATACATCAAATTCGGACCAGCAGTACAAGGGAATCAAAAAGCACTTTGTTGGCATAAAAAGTTTCAGCAAAGATGTGTATTGCTGACATTACATGCAAGTTAGCATTTGCTGCAGTGCAGCCTGTCATCAGTGAATGTAGCTACATGTAGAGGTTAAAAATCCCTAAAATCTGTATGAAGTACTTAAGAGGGAATTACAAATAAATCAAATCGAAGCTACTACTACCTCACATCACCTGAACACAAGTGCTACACATTCATCCTTTTACACAATGCATAGAGCACGGAGAGATCAATAAATCCACTAAGCTGCTGGAACAGCATCACTGACAATGCACATGGAACATTGAGGAAGAAATATTGTATACCAGTCAGGGTAGGAGAATGGCTGCAGTCATCTTCTAAGGGAATCTGTGCCGCCTTCTGCGGCACGATGACAGATTTGCAATTTTCCCTACTCTTAAATGAGCCACTCCTCCCACCTTTGCATTTATAGGATTCTTAAAACCAGCTAGGCTGTTAGATTCAAAGTGGAAATTCTCACAACATGACTCAAGTGACTCATCTGAATGGAAGAGATTCAATTATGACATTTCCTCAGCTTAGGCCAGTGCCTTTTGCAGGTATTACAAGAGCTTTAGACATCATTTACTCAATTCCACTAACATCACAGGAGGTTACAACACAAGGAGCTCCTGTTTGCCGAGAGTTGCCACACTAATATCCTTGTTACATGGGGCTGCTATTTGTAAGTACAGTGACGCTCCAAGACTCAGGCAGTATAAAGCCCTGCTTGTTAAGAGAATCTAGCAAATACTCTGGAAGAATGAGAAGTGGAGAAAATATTTTTTTCCCATGTTTTAAATGTACTCCCCCTCCAAAGTATTATTGTTTACTGCAACGAAATTTGTCTCTTCAATATGCTACATATTTTTCCAAGGACCAACATTTTCAGTGCCTCCTCTCCTGCAAAACCCAAGGCCACACAGCATGAGTGAGGACTGCAGACATGCTGTGACATTCTGAAGTTGGATAAGCTGGTAACAAACATGCCATGTTTGCCTGTCTCACTCTGGATCTCATCCTGGAGGAAGTAGTAATGTGAAAGAAACAGCCCTTTACTACCATACAGGTACCTTGAGTAGATTTAATTTCAATTCCCAATCAAAACTGCCTACTTTATGCTGCCTGCTACACCATGCTGGCAGATCCCCTGCATAAAGCAGTTCTGTTAAAAAAATATCTGGATTACTGCACATGCTAGCAAGAACTCAGCAGAAGCAGTTTAGCAGAACCATTAATGTTGTTTCTGATGCTTAGAGGGAAGCATCCCTTAAGTTCTTTCCACCTCATCTTAAATTCTTAAAACCAGAAAGTTGGAAAGCAAGAGTTTTGAAATCTTGCTGCCCACTCCTCCACACTCAGCACTTAAAATAGTTTGCTATTGAATGGATTATAGCCTGGCACTCTTCTCACTTGCTTCATTTGCCCCTTAATTCAGTCAGCTCTGTCCTGGACCAGAAGGAGGAACAAAGGACCACAAGATTCAATCCTACTCAAGTGTTCCCCGACCCTGGCCAGTCAAGCCCTGCCCTCTACCTACCACAGGGTAGAACTGCTTCTGCACCAGGACCCCAATCTACTCTTCCACATCCTCGGTTTTGTTCGAGCTGAAGGGGAAGGAGGAATGAGTTTCCCCAAAGACTCCAGTGATGGAAAAGACAGGAACGAGCAGGCATTTCCCATGATTTTCTTCTAGCTGTTCAGGAAGGTCTGGCCTCAGATCCGAGAACTACCAAACTAGCTTGGAGCAGAAAGCAGATTTGCTCAAAAGCAAATAGGTTGTTTTTAGAGCAACTGTAGACAGACAGCGAAGAAACAGAGATGGAATACAGAGCATCTGGTTAGGCAAAATGGTTCAAAGACTGTAAGCATAGAATGGGGCCAGGAAGAGGGTAGCAGGAAGATGTAACCACTCAAACCTGCCCTCTAGAGCAGAATCCATGATTCCCACATTTCCCAGTTGTTAAACTGGCAACAGCAGTAAAGAGTTTCAACTTTTCTCACTGTTGAAGTCCCAACAGAAAATATCAGCAACTGTACATTTTGTACTTTTCCCCACTATATTTTTCATTAGAGAATGCATGTATGAACGGATGTCAGAAGCACTGCAGTTTGCTGTTGAAATGCTATTCATGCTACCTTACATCACCTCCTTTGAGCACACACAAGCCTATGTGTACTATCATGCTATTTTTTCCCCCCACATAGCACATACAGGGTGGCCATGCTCTTAAATAGCAATAGTTGTGAAGCAACTTGTGACCCAAATTCACCTCTCATAGAAGCTGCAAACTGGATAGCAAAGAACCTTTGGATTGCAATAAGAGTAAGGAAGAAATGTAAAACCTAAAAAAAAAAAAAACATGATTAAATCACATAATGGAGTTACATACAACCATGCTTCTGCTTCAGGGTTCATTAAAATCCTGGAAGAACTGCATACAACAGAAGATGCAGCAAGTGACCATGTATCGATTGCAGACATCCAGAAAAGAACTCATCAGTACAGCTGCACTGAAAGTAAAGCCAGACAAAACTTACTTAATTTTCTGCAAATCTTCCTGTGGATATTTGCACTGGTAAACTGATAAGCCACTTTATTTAAAGCATTGCTAACAAGGCCTTTGGGAAACAACTATTTATATTCCTTACAGCATACAAAGCAGTTTGACGGTACCGCAAAATAAACTTATTTCCAACTATGGTACCATGTGGGAGCAGTTGGTAAGGAAAAGATATCTGCTGGGGGTTTTTTTGGAGGGTTACACATGAAATTTAACATTTGAAAAGAGTCCTGGGCCTGGCAGAGCGTAGGGCAAGCTACTGACATTGAACATTAAATGTACTCCAGAGAGAAACATGAGTGTGCTATTATAAAACTGAAGTACAATTGAAAAACTGACACAGAAGGTCAGCATAGAATCCAACAGGATTAATACACTGGACATGGTTTCTTCAGAAAGGTCCTCAGACAGGGCAAGGAGAGCATTCGGTTTTCTGCTAGCAATTTACTCAGGCTGTGTTAACCATGCTCAAGTCTGGCAAGTTTTACTAGTTTGGGAAAAGTGCTTTGCAAACATGGTTGTGCATTTCCAAAGCAAGCTTTAAATTGGAAGAAGGATAGCTGTGTTACCACCCCAGCTAATAAACCTCACCAGGTCTCAGCTAACTCCACAAATAACCAGCTCAAGCCTCTTTGTACCACATCACCAGAACAGGGAGCAGAGTCAGCTTATCTGCATTAGGTCTTAACAGCATTGGTTCAGTGCCAGCCCTGGCAAACCCTTAACGACTGATGAATTTTTACTGTCATTAACAGTTATCCAAAAGCATAAAATCGGTGTTAAACAGGCACAGGCACACAATGCATTTAAATTAAGTACAGCACGTTGTTTATACTGCCTCTATGATGCCTGCAACAAGGCAGGAGATACCACATCCAAAGTTTTTGAGGAAACCTGAATCGGTAGCCAGTAGTAGATCCATGTTGTGTGTCATGAGGACACAGTATGTCTAATCTGAAATATCATGTGAAGTCTCAAAGCTGGATTCATCCTATCAAATTACAGCCTTTGCCCTTGCTTTTTTCTTCAGGATTAATTCATCTGAACTCTCAGAGAATAAAATTGCTTTGGATTCCTATAAATGTTCTCTCCCAACCATGGAAAAGAGCAAAGCTTTTTCTTTGTTCTCCTTCCCTGTAAAGCCCACCCACCTGTGCTTTACAGGAACAAAGCCCCAGCACAAACACCCCCAGAAAAACATACACTACCTTTTGTTAAAACACCTAAGCCATGACCTGTGCAACTCTCTACACCCAGCACTGCATCCCACAAGCACCTTCAGCACGGACACTGACCAGGGAACCAACCTGTCCCTGCAACCAAACTTACATTTCCTCCATCTCAAGAGTCACAGATCATCCTTTACCACAGTTCTACACATATATAAAATTGGGGACATTGGCTTTGGACCTAGGTCTATCCACCCAGTACCTGTCATTCAGGATGACCTTAGAAGTGGATTCCTGCAGAAGAGGAAAAAGGAATGAGATGCTTCCCCCAACATGCTCTCCAGTCTCTTCTTAGGTCAGATATGGTTCCCACAGATTTGGTAATCTCAAATAGATTTCACTTCCATGAGCTTGTCTGGACTCTCTTTGAACCTATGTAAACTTACAGAACTCACAACATCCTGTCAGAGGGAGTTCCCACAGCTTAATTACATATTGTGTGGAAGGCCACTTCCTTCAAATTCAAAATTATCCCTATTAATTTCTTTTACTGCCTCCCAACTCCAAAATGGAAAGAGAGCCAACAGTTTACCTTTACCTCACTCATCCTCTTTCTGCTGCTCACACAATAGACCTTCCAGACTGAAACATCCTAGCACAGACTTGGTGTGGGATTTTTTTTTTAATACCTTCACACCTTTGACAGTAGCAATTGGCTGATCTGTCAGCTGGTTGCTCCTACTGTAAGGAGTAATTAAGTGGTAGTGTTGTCATTGTGAAGTCCTTCAGCCAGGAGGACCCTGTGAAGCCAAGCAGCATAGCACTGTGAACCTTCCCATCCCACACTGTCCCTCAGTCAAGGCACTAGGGCTGCTGCAACACAAGCCCCAGAAGGCAAAGCCCTGAGGGACACCCCCGTTTCAACAAGGGTGTGCTGTTATATCCTCTCATGCCCTATCAGAGAACCACACCCCGAGATGCATTTCAAGAGCAAACAAGCTACAGCTTGGCTATGCCCAGCACACCTCTCACTCCCTGCATTAACTCAGGGGCAGACTATCTTGACTTTAAAAATGGGCAGTGGCAGAGAATGTCTGCCATGTGTCTTGCTCCAGCACTTAGTTACATTTCCTGCATTATCAGTGAAATTTTATTTGACACTTCCTCATTTATTTGGCCCCTGTAAACTTCTTCATACTGGCATTTTGTTTCTGCTAGGTGGCTGATAAGAAATACAGCCCAAGAGCCAACTCCACGTTCTCACTAGGTGCAGATTCACTTGACTCTCCACCTGCCTTTTAAGGATGTCCTCTTTCTATTAAATTTAATATGAACCATACTGATTTTACCCTGGGTTAGCTTCGCTTTTCACTGAAAAAGATGTGCAAAAAATTACTGTCAAGTGCTGTTCATCTTGCTAGGGCCAAGATGAACACCTGTACTTAAGAAACAGAAGTGAAACAATTAACACTAATTGTTTCTATTTCCTCCAGCCCGGGTTGAGCTACACTGCCTTAATTCTTTCCTAAACACTTTGTTACTTATTCCATTATTGTATCTGGGATTGATGTCTTAGTCTGATGGGATTATAATAATTAAGGTTGTCCTTTTTTTTTTTTTTTTTTTTTTTCCNAAAAGTAAACCTCCTAAATTCTCAGGCCAGAGATCTTCAGAACTGAGTTAAATCTCAAAACAGAGGTGTCAGTTACCAAACCTGGTCAGATAAGGCATGCAATACCATTCAACCTTTTAAAAAATTTAGCGATAAGCAAACTACTTGATTATAGGGGAGCTCCCTACGTATGGATAAGCAACTACTGAAAGACAGAAAACCAGACAGAAAACTAATGCTCAGCTGTCAGAGGACCACCAGAGTGGAATGCAAACAGCTCAACAGTCCTAAATGATCTGAAAAGGCACGCAAAACAGCAATCCAAAATTTACTGACGATGCCAAATGTTCAGGTAACAAAGGCAAGTCCTACCACGATGAATTTCAGAACCTTAACAGACTCTCTGCCTAGGCAATACAACTTGAAATAGATAAATGTGAAATTAATATATGGGTTAAAAAATTAAGATTTAAGGTCCTTTAAGAAATTACAGACAGGGACTTGATTGCCTCTATTAAGGGAGGTATTTTGGGGTTACACAGTTAATCTCTTTAAAATAGAAGCTCAGCATTCTGAAGAGCTAAGAAAAAAAAACATTAAAAAAATCAGAATTAAGACTAGGGAAAAAATGAACAAAGAAATCACTAAGCTGATCCACAAGCACACCTGCAACTTCTGGTTGCAGTCAAAAGGCTGTAAAGGAATGAGAAATGACTCAGAGCAGGACAGCACAGGTAATTAAACTACAGAACAGCATCCATGTGAACAACTATGGCAGAACTGGAAAAAGGACATTCTGGGAGAGATGTAACCAAGGAAGAAAACACCTATGGATACTTTGCTAAAATCCAAAGCAGTGTTTGAAAAAGATGGCGCCTGAGCATTCAGATTTTAAAACCAGGACAAGAGCACACAGAATGACCCAGGTTCCAAGCAAAGGCAGGCAGGCTTCCTAGCAGGTCACATGGTGAAACTTTGCTGCTGCTACCACAGTTCAACTTTTTAGATCCATAATTTCTCAGTCATAGGTTTCTCTCTAAGCTCCTTTTTTCTCCCTGTTATTTTCCATTATTTGAGTTTCAGTGTTGTATTTTCTACTTTCAGTTTCTTCTATTCCATCTGTAGGCTTTCTTGCATTGTTTTCAGTGCAAACAAAACAGATGTCTTCATTTCCTTTCCAAGTGAGGTTATTTAATTTGCTTTCAATACTTGACTGGGGGAAAAATATCACAAAAGGAGGTTCCTGAAACATCTTTTAAGCCTGTTTAAGCCAAAATTGTTAGAAACTAAGTCAGTAATACATGCAAGCAAAATTCTCTCTTAACATTGTCACAGTGCACCCTGTTTTGCAAACAAACTTAGCAAGGTCCTCCTGGTCTACTCCAAGTTGGGTTTTTTCCTCAATTATCTTCAAAGTTCATCCCAACGGTGCTCACCTCTGTATTTTCATAATTAGTAAACTAACACCATTTCAGAACCCAGGAAAGAAGACTAATTCCAGCATTTCTCCCTTGCCCTGTTCTAGCATGACAGGTCTCTCTCCAAGGCTGAAGGCAAAGCTGAGACTATGCAGGCAGAAAGCAGTATTTTGCCCCCAAAATGTGTGGCTGCCATTGCTGTCCTTCCACCCTCACTTAACATTCTTGCTACTTTGCCCCTACTGACTAGATCTTTGTTATCTTTAAGTATGATGACTGACGAGAGCGCTTACCTTATGCAATACCAAGTCCCAAGATTACTCTGCACAAAATGAGATTAGGGCTTAATATTGAGGTAATTATAGTAGATCTGTGGATTTCCACTCGCGTGCAAGCTGTGAAATGCTTTGCATTTGTGCCACTTTTGTTCTGGGTATCCTCTCTTCCTAGAGAGCTCCAGCATGGCAAATGGGCCATGTGGTAACCACATGCTGCTTGGGTGAGATGGCTCTGTCCTTGGGCACCCACTGCTGCCCCACAGTTGGCAATGGAAGAACATATAAACAAGAGAAACTAATATTAACTCCTCCCAACAGCCATCTTTTTTACCCATAGTCGATACTCTAACTTGTGTTCCTCCTAACACCACAAGACAGCTGTTTATAGACTGCCCTGTTTCAGATCAAACACCTACCCAAGTCCAACACCCTGCCTGATACATGCAGGTATCTCAGATGACTCAGAGTAAAAGAAGCAAACACACTGATACCTCCTCAAGTTTATTTTCTCAGTTTCCAGCTTGAGATAGCCTGTTCCTCTGCAATGTCGATGTTTGATTCTGAAGCCATGTAAATCCCTGTCATGCAAACCACTTTGTGGTGCTGCATTCTGCAGACTTTGTACAGGCTGCACAAGAGGTACTGTTGGTTCTGATCTAGGCCAAATTGTGCTCAGTCATGTCTTTGCCAGGCGGAAGGGTTAAAATCTTTTTAAGTATCACTTGCATGGAATTAATCCTTTATCTCTGATCATTCTTTTCAGCCTCTTTGATTTTCTAGTTGAACTGCACCTCAAAGTCAATCTTCCTTCATGCAAAACCACAGTAATTGGTGTGCTAGTAACAAGATCCATGATCCTTTCCCAAAAGCCCCTCACGCATGCTCATATCATCATTGCTGAATATTAAACTCACACTTTCACACCATTACAACAAGCTCTTCCTCCTAAGTGACAACAATGAACTTTCACCCCATCAATGCAGGAACAAAGTTGGTCTTGCCCCAACTCTATATTTATGTGGAACAAATTTCATTTGACATTTTACTACTACCTGTAATGCAGTGTCAGACAGATAGGCAGCAATTTTCTGTAGTCAGTTTTTGTCTTCCCTTACCACTCAACACTTTTGCTACTAGATCATTTAAGGGGACACTGAAGAGTAGTATGGAAGTAACACAGATCTCTATTCTTCCCTTGTCCCAAACTTCCCTTCTCTATGCTTGTCAAGACATTCAAAAGCCACACTGACTTTTTCCCCACTGTTAGTTTTTAGTCCATCTGCCTACTGTTTGGGTTTTTTTTCCCCCAAGGCACTGAACTCTGTGATACCTTGCTAAACTATCTTTAAGAACTGCCACTATGTAAGCCATCTTCTGTTTCTCTGGCTTCAAGTTATTAAGTGAAAAGCTACATAGCATAATTAATAATTCGGTCATTTCAGGCCTGAGTTTCCTTTGGAACCCTTGGGCAAGCACCATCTGGTCCTGGCATTCTGCAACTATATTTATCACTTTGGTCTAAAAACTTATTTGCTGACACTTCAAGCAGACAGATCTTCCAATGAGTCCTGTTCCCCATAAAGAGAATTTCTGGCACAGGAACCTCTCTGGACTCCTCCACAGCAAACAAGAATGTACATAAGTCATCTAACTTTCTACTGACAGCCTCATCATCAAATATTACTCTTACTTCATCATTTGTTGGATCTTCAGATTGGAGCACCTTTCTTGCTTCTGATGTACTTGGAATTTTTTAAATTTTTTTTTTGGTATTAGCATGATGTTGCTCAGAGACCTTCTGGCAGAACCTAAAACTTTTCATTTGACTTGCCGGAGTTCGCTTTCTTATTTACTTTTCTGGTCAACATCATGACTTGAACTTTCTGAAGGCTGTATTTTTATTTCTAATACGTTCTTTATCCCAAACTGCATGCTCATTCTCATCTGTCAACATTCCACAGTATAATTTAAAAACTTCCCAACAACATTTCCAATTTCAAGTGCAGAAGCCTAGTTCTGCTGTGGTTTACATGGAACCCAGCCTTTTCAAACAGCTTTTGGACTGTGGTTCAAAAAAATGAGCCAATTCACTTTGTTAGTTGAGTCAAGATCCTCCTGTAAGATGACCTCCTCATCAAACACAACTTCAACATGGCAGATAGACAGTGAAGAACAAAGAGCTTCCAGGTGTAAAATAAAAGAAAAATGAGATGTTAGTGAAGAATGCAAACAAGAGATAACTGGTACTTGGAGAGCTGCTAGTTCATCCAAAACACTGACAAACACAAAGACAACCTTCCTCAAAACTGTGAAGGTGATGAGGATTCACTTTGTACACATTCACACTAGCAATCATCTCCAAATTTGACAGTTCAATGTCAGTACAGAGTCAGGAGAGACAAAACCACTCATTGTTGCAAAGATCTGCTAATTAACTGTGCAGTGATTTAACTCAGCCCTGTTTCTGATTAAATCAACAATAAAAGAAAAGCAAACAACCCCCCCACAACTGTCAGAGCTTGAGAAAAGAAAGACCTCAAATTCATTGTGGGTGTAGTGCCCAATTTAGTTCAGTATATTAGTGGCTCTCCATCTGTTCCTTTTACTAAGGACCTTGGTCACAAAGGCTGGTCAGAGAAAGACAGCAAACCTCATTTTGATTTGTTTAATTAGATGATTCACTTAGGAAGGACTGTCTGTTAGTTGTGTGCATGCAACAGTGGATGACAAATAATTAAAAGGTGGTTATGGGTATCTTAGTTTTTTTAATGCCTCAAATGCCTCTCATGGTGATAGGAAAAGGACAGAACAGAGTATGGACAGATTGCATTTGTCCTACCAACTCCAATTACGTTCTCGGTGGCTTTTATTCACAGTTCAGAATGAGGTGAAAGCAAGAGATGGCATCAAGGCCAGAAGGCACCTGGACACACAACAACGGTGTAAAACGGCTTAAAGCAATGACAACTTAACCAGTGTACTGAGATGGGTCATTTGTGCTTAGTTTGGACATGACCTCCAAAATAATAAGGAACTGCCTCCTACTTAGCTACAGCATCTTAGCTTTATACAGCATCTGGTGCTGCAGGAGAGCAGCCACTCCAACAGATAAGGAACAGGATTTCCATCATGCATTTGCACAGCTGTATCCCTGTTAATGAAGGTAAGCTGTCATCTGGTGCATTTATTTTGCACAGCACTGTTCCGTGTTGTGGGGTTTCACCACGATTACTTGTCTATTAGGTTTCTGATTACTTGTTTACTAGGACAGACTCATCACAGATCAATTTACAACTTAAAGGGCATGCTGGTCAGCCTTTATCAAAGGGCCAACTGAAACAGATTCCACTTTTCCTCCGCATTAAACTGCATTTGAAGGCAAGTTCCAAGACAACAGAGCGGCGTGTGACAGTTTAAATGAACATGGAATAACATAAACTGATGGACAGTTTAGTATTAAAGGTAAAAAACAGTGTCTGAGCGGATACTTTGGAAGAACCTAATAAAACATAATAGAGAGACTGAATGAGAGAATGCAATAAGCTAGTGTAGTAAGAAGGTGTGCAGTCAAGGTCACAAATTTCTAGAGTGGAGTGGACCATAAAAACAGTCTAAAGAAGAGCCAACAGGACTTGGGGCACTGTTAATAGGTTGAAAGAAAATGATGAAGTGCAAAAAGTGGGAAAACCAAGAGCTGCCATTAAAAAGGACATGGAAAGAAGATGGTATTTTCAAGCCCCTCTAAACTATCAAGTTGTTTTTATTTGGAAATTGCTTATCTGAAGAACCATCGCTAGTCTTACATCCTGGTGGCAGCTAAGATCATTTAGGATGTTTTTACTGTCAATTTCTGGCTCAGAGAACTCCCTGCCTCTGGCGCTCAGTTGCTGTGGCGCTCGGCCAGAGTGTGAATTTGGTGAACCAAGAGATAACACAAGAGCTGCTCAGCTGAGCTCTATGACTGAGTTTCTTTCGCCCCTTGTGCAAAGGTGCATTTACGTCCCAAGAAGTTATTTTTAAAAGCCCCACATATTCTCGTGTTACATGATACAAATCACCCATTAAAATTAATTTATGTCAGGCATTTATGCTGAACATGCTGTTGAGCATTCCAGTGAACTAATTAAAACTAAATAAGGCTAATAGCAGTTTTTCTTTTTTTTTTGTTTTCTTTAAACGTGCAACCTTGGTCCAAATCAAAGCCAGAATTAGCCTGCATATTTGAAACAGAAATCTCAGTGCTATGTGGCTGGAGACCTGAATAAAGCTAAAGCAGAGCAGAAGGAGGTCACAACAGAAGCATTAGAAGAGCCTTAAACATAAATATATTCACAAATAATCTTTTCCAGGAGGGAGAGACTTTAGGTTTCCCTACTGAAAAAAAATCCTGAAAAAAAATCCCCAAATAAAACCATTGGAGCATCTAATATTTCGAGTCACAAACATTTAGAACAAATAAACCCCATTACTGAGGTTCCCAAGATAAACAGAAGGTTATAAAAGTTTGCTGTTAGAAGTAGTGAACTGTTTCAAAACCACAGAGACAACTGAGCTGCCACCTAGTCTAAGCTCCAGCGGATGGGGGGGACAAGCACCAACACACCTAACATTCCCTGGGTAGGCTCTTCTCCAAATCTGCCTAACATACAAAAAGGGTGGGTAGGAGCCGCTTGCTCACAAAGGGTTCCCTGCCACAAACAGGTGAACTGTACGGGGAGAGAAACAAAAGCTGGATATGAGACAGCAACTAAAAACAAACAAACCCCCACTCCAGACACCTCGCAGAGACATATTTTAAAGGGATATTAAAGTAGTTAAAGCATCATCTAAGGACAATACTTTGTCCTAAGCTGTAATAACTTAAAGTCTGTAAACCTCTATAATAACTTTTGAGTCTCTTTTTTTTTGGCTCCAAACACACAATCGGAGCAGTCTCAAGAGTCTTCTCATGCCTAAAGGAACAGGCTTCCTAGCAAAGAAGGCAGTATGTAACTCTAAACCGGGTGATTTGTAGTGCCAAGAAAGGCTGCTGGGTCACACGAAGTTGATAGCGCTAAAAGTTGGTTTTACCCAAACTCGAGCTCTTCGTTCCCCCCGTGTCCGTGTGCCCGCGGCCTGCTGAGGTCGCACCGGCTTCGGCAGAGACACAGAACTGCAAGTTCGCGGCTGCCCTGCGAGAGCCGGATTATCCCGTCGCTACAAGTGGGAGTCCCGACAGAGTGGGGGCCGCATTTCCGCGGCAGCTAACGCCCGGTGGGGCACCGCGCAACAGAAGGACACCCCAGGGAGGGACTCGTGGGCGACCCACGCGTGCGAGTGTGGTTGGGCCCCGAGACCCGGCCCGCGGCCCCAGCTCACCCCCGCGGCCCGACCCCGCGCTCCGGTGTGGCGGCGCCTCCCGCGCACCCGGGTGACGTCACCACAACAAGCTGCCAGTCAGCCGGGTCACCCCCACTGCCAGGTGCCCACTCGTGTCACACCCCACGGCGAGTGAAAGCGGCAGGGAGCGGGGGAGGCGCCGCCTCCGGCTAGACTGGCAAGAGTAGGGTCCCCGCCGCGGCCCAGGCGTCGAGGGACTGGCGAGGCACGGACGGTTTTAGCAGGGCAGCCCCCGGGGCCGCGCCCCAGCCCGCCCGCCGCCCGGAAAAGGCCCCGTTACCGGCCCCGGAAACTTGGGGTGTCTCAACAGGGTAGACACCGGGCCGCCACACGCACCGTCCCCTTTTGTGCGCGATGCCGCCCGGTCGCGTCGGATGAAAAGCTCAACTGGGCCCGTCCGCCCCCGCCCGCAGGCCGCGGCGCGGGCTCCCCGCAGGGGCAGGCAGGCCCCACCCGGCGGCAGCAGCAGCGCCGCGATGGCAGGGGAAAGCCAGAGAGCGGCCCATTCCCTCTCC
>VWZE01010093.1:573628-703654 GCA_013396675.1 Eubucco bourcierii
GACTAGGGGAGATGAGGGGTGTGCTCGCGCGCGTTTTTTCTGCTTTGGCGTGGAGTTGGGCGAGCTGGGGAGCTTGTTTCGGCCCAAACAGTGTGTGCCCCGTGTGAGAGTCGCCTTGTTGGAACCCTCGCTGCTGGATAAGGTTCCCCAGATAGCCCTAGGGCTGGGGGGAAGGTAGCTGGCGTCGGGTGATTTTTCTGTCAGGACACCTCATTTGCTTGCTGTCTCTTTAGGTGAGCCTGTTCAGGCTATGAGAAGGTTTCCTGATTCTTCCAGCTGAGTAGGTAAGATCTGGTGTTAGCAAAAAACAGCAGGGCTGTAAGAGCAGGAGGAAACTGAGGAGCTGGCAGGCGGCATAATAGTGGCTCTCTGCATCACGACTTTCTGTCAAGATCTGTGCGTGTCTCTGGTTTATGTAGTGGCAAGGATTAGCTACCACTTCGTTTCCAGAGGCCCTGTGTTTGATGCAGTGCCTGCGTTGTGCTCTGGAAGAAGAGTACTGCTGCGTCTGTTACCTTGTTTCCTGCCTTGTTCACCTGAGAAGTTTCAACAGGTGGTCCAGGAACAGCTCAAAAACCCCAGAGTGCCTTTTGACAATATTTTTATTGCAGACCTTTTGCAATTAATTCCATGAAAGTCAGCTAGGCTCTCAGTTGTGTTTACAGCAATAAGAAAAATAGAGAGGAAATGATAGGAAGCAGTAGCTGATAAGATTGGTTTTTTTTTTCCTTAGGGAATGTAATGCGGGTTATACTCTTAGTCGAGATATACACATGGTGGAAGAACAAATGTGATTGTGTCTGGAAACTTGAGAGCTTCTAACACCACAGCTTGACATTATTTAGCAAATATTTTCATAACTTATCCAGCTCAGATGTTTTCTGTTAGTTAATTGTATTGTAATTTGCTTTTATAGTTTTTTTCCTAGATAGCATTCCCATTTTCCAGTCGTGTTCACTAACATAATAGAATGGTATGTCAGTGTTGTCTTTGCTCAGCTTACAACTCCGAAGCAGAGTGAAGCATCTTGTCTGTTGCTGTAGAAATGGATTTGTATGGTGGTGGAATGTGTGTGTTGGTTTGAAGAAGGAAAAAAAAAAGCAAACAAAAATCCTGAACAACAACTGAACACAAAAATCCTCAACAACTTAACCTTTCCAAACTGATTTAGATATCCATCTGCTTTTAAAGTCAAGAACTTTCACCTGAGCCCAGACTGCTCAGATTAATAAAAAGTGAAAATTGCAGGTCTAGCTTCTCCAAACGTGGTTTTCCCATGTTCCTTACATGGTCTAATTAAGCAAATGAACTCTAATGGTGCCAGTATAAAGAAAATGTAAAAGCAGAAGGGTCTGAACCAAAAGGAGATCTGTGTCTTCCATTTAGGGCGTTATTGTTCCTGTCTCTGTGCTTGGCATTTAGGCCAAGCACAGGCCTTTTGCAGTTCTTGACCTGTCTCACAGGAAAACCTGAATGACAAGTTGCCTGTCAGAAGTCCTAGAGGAACTGACCACTTTGAAAGTCACTCCTGTGGCATCCTCCTTAACTGATGCTGTAGCAACTAACTTGCTTGTGTGTCTCTCTAGGCAGCAGCTTGCGGGTGGACAGATGGGTGCTGTGTGGTCAGCGTTGCTGTCATGATAGCTCTAACAAGGGAGAGAACCTCAGTGCTCTGAGCAGGGGATTTATATGGAACAGGGAACTGCTGTTCCTTGAGATAGGGGAAATGCAAAGTGTCTGATTTGCATAGGGGGAGCAGAATGTCCAAGAGGTTGCTAGGCCCTAATCAAAGACAGGCTGTTTGTCATGGCTGGAGAAATGAAGCCTATAAGCACCCGTCCAATGCAGTTTGTGTGGTATCAGCATAGGCTCCTCCTAGATGGCATTGGTCGGAGATTACTGGCCCAAGAAGCAGCAAGCTCTGTGGCAGGACTGCTGGAGCAGAAAGCAGATCTATATTCTCACTGGGAAATGCTGCTACAGAAGCCATGGAGGTTCAGAGGAACTAGGAATAGCATAGGACTTGAAACTTCACCCCTGTATACCCAGATACAGCAAGCACTTTTAAAATACTACAGCAATACAACCAAAAATCTTTGTGTTCTGTTTCCTGTCCAAGTGCAAGCTCTTTCTGCACTACTTGCATGAAGGTGACTTATTACCTGAATCAAAAGTTTTATCTCTCATCCCTATGTGTCCCCAGAAGTCTGTACCTCTTGGAGACCCTGGCTGGTTCTTTGGTGTGACAGTTCCAAACAGCAGTAACTTTCACAAGCTCATCCCTTAATCCTAATGTGACCCACCTTCTTCCCTTCCCCAAGTAAGGCACAAGCAGCTCCTCAAGCAGTTCTGGAAACCTTTCCTATATTTCACTATCATGTTCTTTGTTGCAAGTAATTTATTTTCCTGTTCTTTTAACTTGTATCTTGGCTGAAAGTTGCTCTGAATTTCTATTCACAATTTAACTTTTTTCACACCAGCACAACACCTTTGTTTCAAGCTTGTACGTGGCATTCATCTGGCTTTAAATGCACAGCAGTTGCTATGGCAAGAAAATGCAATCCAAGTAAGGTTACCTTGTGGTAATTTAATTAAATTTTAATTGAATTAAAAACCCTATCAGAAAAATCTGCAGTTTGACTACCAGGCAGCAGGCAAGACTAGCAAAGTTCAGTTTATGTTCAAAGACCAGATTTATCCAGAAGTTGGAGTTTTTAAATGGAGCAGAACAGATAAATTTCAGAGCTGTTTAGTAGGATCCAGCAATAACTACAGAAATTGTAATGCTTTGTAAAACTTTAGAATAGAAAGGGTGTAGAAGATTTCAGTTGTACAGTAAGGCATTCAGTATTAACTTTTTAAGTTCCTTTTAAGGTAATCTGATTTGTTTCCTTCCTGTTCTCTGAACTGAGAAATATTTGGAAGAATTCTAGCAAATTAAACCATGAGAAAGCAAAATAAACCCAGTTTTCCTTCTCAGCCTGTGTGCTCCCTCCCCACCCCCCGACCCTCCCCAGGTCTGTTTTATTTCAAGAACCCGAAAAAGAGCCATGAAACTCAAATGTACAGCACACATAACACTCTGCTAATGTCCCAGGCTGGCTTGTCAGCAGAGAGAACACATCAGGGGCTAAACACATCTTACTGGGACTAAATTTTCATATGTGTCTTCAGCCTGCCATTAAATGCCTGCTAAATCAACTGTTTCTCTTACGTGCAGAAAGGAAGGACTAACAGGTACCCCCTTGGTGTGAAATGTGCAATCATTGAGCAGCAAGGTGTTCGGAGCACTCCACAACACAAGGACAGACCTGCCAGTGCCCTGTAAGAACCTCCTGTCTTTCCTGAAGCAGGACAGTGCCTCAGCTTGCTCACTTCCTGCCTTCTACTGTTATGCTTCAGAGAAGCCAGCTCAGAAGAACCAGAGCAGGACACCTGGCATGTGCTTGTACAGCTGAAAGGGGAAGGAAGTCCTGGCTGTGCCCTGCTGTATGGCTTACCTAAATCAGCTGCAGCAGGGCAAGATGAGAACCGAAACATTAGTAGCACTCAGTGCATTTGGCTGGAGAGTCCTGTAGCAGCAGGAAACTGGCCTGGAGACTCCCTTACCTACGTTCAGAAGGTAAGAAAAAGTGCATAATATCCTCTGTTATTCAAGTTCCCTGCTCCAAGTGTTGTTAAGACAGATTTTTAGGCTGCTTTTAGTGCGTTCTGACAGAGGAGGGAGCTGTTAGCTCAGCATTGACCAGCACAGCCCACCTGAGAGCTGGCTAAGTGGTCTGAGTGACCCGACAAAGATGTGAAGCTTAACTTGTGGGAGCTGGATGCTAACCTGAAAGTGCTTAAATCTTTTGCTTTAAGTGTCTCTATGGGGTGTTTTGTGTCCCTACACAAGGAAAATCACAATAATTAGTCTGCAGGAACAGTGGGAGAAGCGGGTGTGAGAAACTGTCTGCAAATGGAGCATTTTGTGATGAGGTTGTGCACTCTTCAATGCTGTAGCAATGACCTTCTCTGTTACACTAAGAGCCCTTGGAAAACTGCAGCCTGTGCAACACCTTCCTGTTAAAGACTAGAGTCAGAGCACCCTTCTCTCTGCCCACAGGATGCAAACAGCCCTTCTATCTGGGACACCTGCCAGAAGCAGGCAAGGAAAAAGCTAAGTTAACCTGGTCTAAAGTTGACTCAAGCCAATGTGAACTGGTCTGAAGTGGAATAACAACCTGATTTCATCTGCCATTTCTCCTGGTACAATTTGTCAGCAGTCTTCCTGCCTCAGCTAGTAGCAGTGTGACAAAGACTGGCTTAATTGCAACCTTGGAATGAAAAATAATGTCCTCATTAGATGTTGCTTTATGACTGCATCAGTCATTTCTCCAGCTGCTCATGGTAGCGCTCCAGGTGGGCTGAGTTGTACTGGTTTGGCAGATACCTGGGGTGGTGGTGGTGGTTTGAGTGTGCAGCTGGGCAGAATGGGACTCTGAGTCAGAAGCTCCTGGTGACGTTGCTAAATTCAGTGCCACAGACCTCTTTTTCTGCTTCGTACTGGAGCTGTCTATATGCAGTCTTTCTGCCTTCAGAAACATGGCTCAGACCCAGTGCTTGAGAGTCATTCATTCATCCGTTAGCTGTTGGAAAAAGGCAAGTAAGAAAAAGTGGTGGCATTGTTACACGTTTGATGTGGATTGGTTTCCACCATGCTTGTCTTCTGACAGCAGTTAGTAAAGGCAAACCTGTCTTCTTACCCAGATAATGCATTATTTCTTCAGCCACTGAGATAATTGCAGTGTCAGATAATTGTAGTGAGACCCTGAACAGGTGATTCGTGTGCACTGTCATGGTTTTAATTTTGTTGCATTGCTTTGTGCCCAAGAAAGGTAGATTGTTACTTGGCTAAGGCTAAATGAGATCATAATAGCAGATGCTATATATACATGTTGTACCTAAATTGATTCCTTAGAGTCCCACTCAGTCCTCTAAATCCTATTTGCCTTTCCCCATGGTGCTGGTGCTACAAAGCAGCGGCTTTTCCTCCACCTCAGTCAATGCACTAACATCACCTTCGTGCTAATGGTTCTGAGCTGGCCTGGACTAATGGTGAAGCTTGTGTGTCTGATACAGCAGTGACTGACTCATATCAGCTCCAACTCACTTGGTCACTTATTCCAGGAAAATATCACTCAGTTTCACCAGAGAACTGTCCCTGACACACAGAAATATTTGGGAATTCAAAGCTTTTCAAACTCAGAAAGATGATTTCTGCAAGTTTTCCTCTAAATTTGTGAGGGTTGTACAAAGATCCTTGCTAGACCCTTCACTTTGAGAAGGGTTTAACACTGACCAATAGGAACCTTTGTTCCAGGCAGCAGACTAACATTCCAGACTAATGCAGAGTTGTACAAAAATCTCCCCTCCCCGCAAAAAAAAAAAAAAAAAAAAATTTAAAAATCAAGGAATAAACTTGCATAAAATTTAGTAATTCAGGAAAGGGCTGTATCTAGCTAGAAAAGATGTGTTTTCCCAGTGAGGGCCTTAATGCAATCCTTTTATGTTCTTTTGAGTTTTTCTTGGATGAGAGGCAAAAGGCGCAGGAGCAGATGTTGGAGAGAAATAAGACCTCCCTTGTCATATGGGAGGAGCAAAGGTTTTGTAGTTACATGGGGGAAAAACTTGCTTTTTAAGCCTCTGAGTTTTGGCACACGTCCCTGTGGGATGTGTGTCACTGGCCCTCCCCAGCCACTGCACAGTGTTGTGTTCACAAGAATAGGATATTTGCTGGTACTGGAGTACACAGAAAAATGTAGGGGATGTGCTGAGGCCACACAGCAAACTGACTGTCTTGTCTGTGGTCAATGCCTTTGAGTTAACTGCTACCACTGTGTGCCTCTATCACTTCAATAGGCTTTGTAAGGCCAGGGCTGCAGACCCTCCTGCTCTTTCAAAACTGCAGAGGGACTGTAGGGCTAGCTCAGATGTGATTAGGTTGACCCCTGAATGGAAACAAGGACCTGGTAAATCTCAGAGCCACCTCATAAACCTCTAAAATCTTGGGAAACTGATTTACTTGTGAAAGCCAAGACAATGTAAGTGATGTTGAGTCAGAACACCATTTTGTTACTTGGAGATTCACTTCAGCTCAGTTCACAGATCTGACTTCACAGATGACAACAGCAGTTTCTGAAAAAAGAACCTAGTCAGAAAAGTTGCCAAATTTCCACAGAAGACACACATTAGTGGTTCACAAGCTTTCCGTTCAACTGGTCCTTATGCTCAGGTTTTTTTGCGCTCAAGTCCCACAAAATATTTGTGATGCATTTGCCCACCGTTGCTTCTCTCTTTCCTCTGGTCTGTATCTCTTTCCTGGCCCTTTTCTGGCTTTGTCTATTGGGACAGCAATTCTGAACTGTGACTTGCACCCCAGGTAGATTTTTTTTTTTTTCCAGCAGCTCCAGTCTCTGTTTTCCTTAGATATTAGCCTAATGTAGAAAGGCAGAAATGAAACTGAGACATGGTTTACCTTAGCCTAGAGTAGAAATAGGTACTTTCAGAGAATTTTGGCCTGGAGGGGCCTTTGTGACTGAACCATAGCCTATATCCATGGTCTACCTAAAACTTGCTGAGTTGATGCCAGTCCCAGGTCAGGCAACCAGATGGGAAGTAGCTTGTTTTGTCTCACTGCTCTGTTACTGGTCTCCTTCAGGAAGAATGCAGGTATCTTGTATGGGAAGGGAGCGCTAGAGGTCTGCCTGTGCAACCCTTCTGCTCTAGCACCATCACCCAGAGCTGATTTTCCAAGACCATGTTCAGATGACTTTTGGATATTACCAAGAATAAGGATTCCATAACCTCCCTGGGAAACCTGTGTCAGCACTTGGTTACCCTCACAGTGAAAAACTGTTTCTTGGTGTTCAGAGGGAACAACCTGTCTTTCAGTTTCTGTGCATTGCCCTTTGTCCTGTCACTGCGTACCACTGAAAAAAGCCTGGCTCTATCTTCTTTGCCCCCTCCTTCATGCATTTCATATGTCATGTATCAGTAAGATGTCCAGCTTGAACAGTCCCAGCTCTCTCAGCCTCCCTTGGCGACCTTAGTGGCTTTTCACTGGACTCCCTTCAGGATGTCCACCTCTCTTGTATTGGGGAACCCAGAGTTAGATCCAGCACTCCAGGTGTGGCTTCACCAGTGCTTAGTCAAGGATTAAGGATCACTCCCTTGATCCAGTGGCAATGCATTGCCTAGAACATATTTGGGTCCGATATCATCTGCATCTGAAGGGGCCCAGGATCCTCACTGAACTTAAGCTTAAGGAGGAGCCAGAGAAATTCTGGAAATGAAGACACTGAGGTTGGGCCTGACTGAGCCAAAGAGGGAAGGAGGGTGAAGTTGTATTGTGTTGAGGGCAGTGCAATTCCTAGTGGTCACTGCAGCTCTGTTTCAGTGCAAGGGGTGGGATTTGCCCTGTGCTCTGTTGCTGCAAAGTTCAAGCTATGCCAGTGTGAGCAGTTGACCCTGTTTAGTCAAGAGAAGGAGAAAGAGTAGCCACAGGAGCCAGTTGAGGCCTCCTGAAGAAATCCAGTCAACTGAGATAAGCTCTTCTGTTGGGCACTTGTAAACTTGCTTCTCTAGCAGAGCTGCACTTTTGGGCAGTTTGAAAGGAAACCATCACTGTGGTGGGAGAGGTGCCTGCCTGCAGGTGAGCTGGTCTGAATGGGAAACATGGAGGGAAGTGTTTCTGACGCCTCTGCAGGCTAGTAAATGGGGAGAAGTGTAGTCGTAGCAGGTGGCAGTGCACCAGTAGGCAGTGACACTTGTAGCAGGGAAGGGGGGGAGAGTCTTGCTGAGGTGGAATACTGTCAGAAATCACCTGTGTTTAGTAAGTTCTGTTACAAATGGTGTGACCACTCCAACAGGAGATAGTAAGAAAAGAAAAAGAGATGTGATAATCAAAATAATCAGGGCTTCTCTTCACTTTTGGAAGAACTGCTCTTCCTCAGACTTGCTGTAACTCCCCACAGATGGAAGAGGCTCTTGAAGTATTTTTCAAGTCTTTTTTTTGCCAGAAAGGGGATGAAAATCTTAAACCAAAAATTTCTTCCAGCTTTCAATTTGGAGCTGTCATTGTAATGCAGTTCTTTACGCAGCTGCCAGAGAGGTTTTTAAAAACCTAATTTACATGTCTACATTGAAACCAGGTGTATAATATGCCTATAAGAAATTGATTTTTCTGGTCTTGAAACTAGCAATTAAGTTTGGGACAAATGTTCATGTTTGTTGTTCCTTCTGCAGTCACTCTTGTAAAACTAAAGGAGAACCACTGGCATGAAAGCTCTGCTGGTGTCCTTACCACTGGGCTACTTTGCTTTGTGGAATGTCAGCTCCAGTCCAGTTAGGGTGAAGTTGTGCAAGGCTGTTGAAATCCTTGCAGACTGTTAGGGGATCTTGCATTAAAAATTCTGGATGTCACTTGCTGTAGAGAATGAATTTGTTGACAAGACCACATTAAACCCAGCTTTTTTGCAAGCGCAGTTTGCAGACCCAGAGAGACACAGCAGAGCATGTTTGTGCTTGCCTTCTTATTTTTATCTGAATGGAAAATGGAAGATGACTCTTGAGTAGAATATCTAATGTCTTCAGCAAGAAAAAATCTAAAGTTTTATTTAGGGAGGAGGTTAAACAAGAAGATAGAGAAGCCTGGTTTGTAGATGTGTATTTTGTAGCTCAAAAACAGTGTGAGATCATCCTCAGGATGAGGAAGGACTTACATGGTCACCACTAAGACAACACAAGTTGAAGACATGTCACAGGAGGAGAAATTAATACCTCATTTCATACAAATGTCTTTATAAAATACATTTTTTTTACCAGGAAAAAAATCTGTATAGCCTGATCTCTATAGCCCTGTTCTTAATCTGTGTATGATACACTGCAGTAGGAGATACAAACACAAGTAAAGGGAGATACTTCCCTCTGGGCTGAACACAAATGTCTGTGAGAAGCATTGCTACCAACTTGGAGTACTACATATGACTGCTGGAGAGTGATCCCTTCTGAGCACTGGGCACTGCCTGTCATCACTGGAGGAATTCAAACAGACCTGTTTAGTCATGAGTCAAAATTGTGAACCCTAGTTCCAAACAACTGGAACTGTAAGCAGTTTAAAATGATTTTCAGGAGAGTTCGGAGATGAATAATGCATCCCTCCAGACCCGTAAGTCATCTTTTATTCACAGAAAATCAAAGTGATGTACAAATGAGATTTCTGGCATGGGGAGGAGAGTCTGAATGGCTGCTTATCATTCACTTTAGCTACCAGAGGTGATGTGACACCTGAAAGGAAAAGATGAAAGCTCCATCACGATCTGTTAAATAAAAAACACCTTAGTATCTCACTAAATAGCTGACAATCAGAGGTGCAGAATTCTAATCTGCTGTTTAGTGCTTTGATAACAAAAGGAGTTCATAGGCTACAACCTACAAAAGTTTTTCTTCCATAACTTTATGAAAGTTTGCTCATAGTATCCATGGCAATTCCTTGTGACAGAAGTCACAGAGACAATGGCCTGGCAAAATACCTAATCTGTCTACTTCTGTGCACTCCTATTCTAAAATATTAATTCAAATTGGCAGCAATGTAGAAAAGTGAAATGAAGAATGATCGTTAAGAACACAGGAGAGGGGGCTAATTTATTTATCCCAGCAAAATCAAAGCCAGAACAAGATGTTTCTCTTGAAGTAATAAAACTTACCAGAGACTGAAGGCAATATAAACTGAAGAAAACACAGGTAGACACCAATTCTTTAAAAAAACAAAAAAAATCCAAAACCAACAACAACAAAAAATTAAACCAGGTTGACAACCTTCTATGCTCTCTCCAAAATGAATGTTTAGAAAAGCTATTTATTGGAGCAAGGAGCCTGGTCATCTTAGTGATGACACATAGTAAATTTATTGAGAAATCATAGGATGCCACTGGAAAGGACTAGTGTCCAAACTGGAAATTCTTCCTCATCTGTAAGTCTCAAGACACTGTGCAGGCATTACTGAGTGCTCTGTCCATCATTGCTATATTTTCCATTCTGCTGCCCTGGGTTTTGGTTTAGCCAGTGGACTGTACAAGGCTAGCTTGCCCACATCTTCTCTTGCTCAAAATCCACCTCTGTTTCTTTTCAGCTGCTAAGACAGAATTTAAATGAGAATGGACTGACCTGTGTACCCCTTCAGAGATGTGTGAGGCCCTGCTGGGCCCAAACAAGTCTACTAGAATCAGTCTACCATAACCAGGCACTGAGGACCCTCACTGGAGAGCTGGCCCAGCTGGCTGACACCATCAGACATCTGTGATGGGTGTGCAACGTAGCTGTGCTGAGCAGGTGAGGGGAGCCTGCCAGACAGCACAAGTGTCACATCCTTCTGCTCCAGCTCTTTCTGATGTGCTGCTCCAGAGTGAAGGCATGAAACTCTTAAATGAGACCCACATTATAGGGTTTGCTGTTGTAATGGGAAAATGTCTATGTGAGGTATTAACATTTTTCTGAGTTAAAGAATTCCAAGGCTGGGGGAAAGAGAAATGTCTGCTGGCCAGAGCTGGCAGTTAAATGGCCTTGGAGTTCTGTTCCTCTTCCTGACAGTGATTCACTGCATGGCTCCAGGCAAGACACGTAGCCAAGCTGAAATATTTTATTCCAGCTGCAAAGGAGCTGTAATGCCAAATACAAGGAGGTTTAACTAATTCCACTTTACAGAAAGCCTTGAAATCCTCACTGGGAAACTGTTGGAGAAAGGCAAGTATTGCAGCATTTCAAACTACTGTTCCTAAATGAGCTCTTTGGCTTCACATCAGTGAAAAGCTGGGCCTGGGACTCCCTCACCAAACAACCCCAACAAAGGGGGTTTGGGATGTATGGGAAATGGATGTGAAACCACAGCAGGAGAGACAGTAGCAGACTGATGCTTCTGGAGGTGGCTGAGGTGGGCAAGTTATTTGGTGCACTAGCAGAGAACAAACCTTCCCTGCTAAAAGAGTTGAAGAGGCTGGAGAATGCTTATTGTAAAAACAAATGTGAGTTTGCTTTTATACAAGGAGAAGAAAAGGAGGATGGCAGTTATGTCTGGGCTCTTCCAACGTGTCTCTCTTCAAGGAGAAGCAGGAGGTGGGGAAGACTTGTTATTCTCAAGTACTGTGCTTGGTCCCGTTCCCTGAAAAGAAATAGACACCTGAGGAATTGTCTGCGAACTGATGAAGTCTGCAGGCTGAATGCTGGCATTCTATGTTGGGGGTGGGGGGGGAAGCCACAGGCTTGGGCTTGCTCCCTAAGGTGGCATGAGCTGCCTTGTGACAGAAGATTTCCTAGGACATTAGAGCTTGGGCTGGAGAGAGGTGTGCAAGATGATGGTGCTCCTGACCAGCTCCTGCGCTGGCTGAAGCTTTGTGGGTCTTCAACTAGTTAATGTGGTTCCTCTCTGGATGATAAAGCCCAGCTGATGGAAAAGCAAGCAGTCAGCCTCATGCCCAGTGGCAGGAAATGCCTGATGCCTGCAGGAATACAAGCAAGCAGAAAACATCTGGCCAATGTCCCCAACCCCTGAAGGAAACAATTTCTAACTCTGACTTTTCCTGGTGTTACCGCTTGTTGGCAATCACTGTCCATGCCTGCTGACTTTCCTTCCAGATGGGCATTGGTAAAGCTTGAGTGCTTGCAGAAGCTAAGCTGTTTCTGCCAGGTTGTAACAGCCACAGTGATGGGCCTGCAGGAACCCAGGAGCAGGTGCTCGAAGCCCCTCTGGGTTTGGTGCAGAGGGCCCTGGCACTGCAGAGAAGCTCTGTCCAGTGCCCCAGCAGCCAGGGTGTGTGGTCATGGCTGTGACACACAGCTGGTGCATCCTCTAGTGTCGCGGCACCAGCTTGTCCGGCGCCAGAGGGGTGAAGCCTGTTAATTGGAGACTCCAGCTGTTACGGAGCCTGAAGCTCAGAGGTCATTCAGACAGGACGCGTGCTGAGCTCCGCAGCCCTAACATTGGGGAAAGTGGAGGACTCTGCGTTGTCGTTCATCATTCACACCCAGCAGAGGATCTTGGTCCAAGAGCTAGCTGTGAGGGCAGTGCCGTCCTTACCGCGGGGCATCGAGGTGAGCACCAGACCTTGCAGACATGGTCCTCCTGAGCAGCAGAGCGAGGGGCTCTTGAGCTGCTACCGGCATGGAGACGCCGGGGAGAGGTGGGAAGCAGCTGCGTAAAGCACGGCCGAGTCTCGCGAATAAGGGTGCGCCCTGCTCCCGACCGTCCGCCGGGGGGCACTCTCGACGAGATGCTCTGGCTTCCGTGTAGCGGAGAGCGAAGCGCTGGGGCGGCTCCACTCCGTGCCGACAGCCCGGCCCATCGCCTAGCCCCGCCCCTCCGCCGGTCCCGCCCCTTGGCCGGTCCCGCGCGCGCGCTCCGTGCTTCTCGCCACGCGCAGCTACTGCCTGCCGGGGCGGGCTCGGCGGCCCCGCGCGAGGGGGCGGGGCAGGGCGGCACGGGGCGGGGCGAGTGAGGCTCTGGGATCGCTCCGGGCCGGCCGTCACCGGCGAGCCCCGGGTGAGGAGAGCGGAGCAGAGCAGGGGGGCTGGGGTCTCACCGGCCGTCACCGGGGCGGGGGGTGTCTCTGCGGGGATGTTGCGGGGCTGGGCAGGCCAGTGCCGCTCCGCTCTGGTACCCCCAGGCCGCGGCCTGCCTGCAGCCGGGGATCGCCGGCCGGTCATCGCCGGCCCGGCCTGATGGCAGCTCGGCCAATCCCTCGCTGCTCCGGCGGCCGGAGTGGTGGTGGAGATTGCAGCCTCTGCCGGTGCTGAGTTGCCTGCCGTCTCGCCGTCGCCGGGCAGGGCCGGGAGCTTTGGTTCCTGGCAGGCCAAGCGGGTGTCGCCCGGCGCGGGCACTTGTCGGGGCCGCTCGGGTCAAAGACCCCTCCGCCCCAGGCGGGGACACGGCCTCTGGGCCGAGCAGGAACCATGTGAGCCCCACTCTTGCTGCCGTAAGGAGTGCGGAGGGGAAACCACCCACGCCTGCTACCGGCGGGGAACGAGCTGTGGGTACCGGAAAAAATCGCTAGAAATGCCCTGTCTTCCTCTGGGGCCGGTTGTCCGCAGGGCCTTGGGGCTGGGTGTTGGGCTGGCAGTTCACGAAGAATCACTGAGCCGTCATTGCAAGTAATAAATGTGTGCTGGTGGCAGGGAGGAGGTGATGGACGGACATGCAGCTCCGACCAGGCCATAGGTACAGGAGTGCTGCACCCGAGGTCACCTGGGAGCAGCACCGGGTGTGGCTCAGGTGACCCCGGGGACAGCCCAGAGTGGCACGCAGTTGCAGGACGTTGTCCTCCTTCATGTTCCTTTCCAATTTCTGTACTTCGTTATGCCGCAGAGATTGGGGAAGAAAGTCTCGGCTTGAGGGCTCCTGCAGGAGAAGGTGCTGCTCAGGACAGCCCTCCTCTGAGGGCAGGTCTGAGGTGACCAGGCGCCTTTCGGGCGCTCTGGCACGACTGTTTTGCTTTTGACCTGGTGAGTGTGAAGGAAGCAATGACATTTGTTTTTTCCTGCTGCAGTGCTGTGGATCCCGCACCCTGTGGATCAGATGTCGTGAACTGTTTCTGGCCTGAACTGGTTTTTCAGGTGAGTAGGGCCCTGGAATGCGACGATGGCCGGCCTGAGGCTGCCATGGCACCTAGATGACTGTGCTTGCTCTGCAGGGCTTGGTATTGCTGCACTGCTACTCGCCAGGGTCGAGAAGTGCAGAGCCACCCGCAGTTTCTACTAGGATGTGGCTTTTCTCTTGCCATACAGCTGAGCAAGCAGCAGCTGCTGTGAATGACTTTTTTTCGACAAAATGTGTTTATAGCACAGAGGTGAAGGTGAATTGTTTACTTCAACCTTTGCTTTCAAGCCTAGCTCCTGTGGAGCTCCCGGAGGAGTGTCGCAGCAGGTCCTTGTGACCAGAGCTGTGTTTCAAGGGAGAATGAAACACAAACAACTTTCCTGTGGTGGTTTGGGTGGCAGCTCCCCAGAGTGGTTGCACTTGGTGGGTGAAAATGAACAGGAGGCATTCATCAGTCTGCTGTGTTCTGCAGTCAGTGTGAGAGAGAAAAGATGCCAAACAAAACAGGACGACTCGTCTGGGGTTATAAAACTCTTTTAGGTTAAAAAGAGCCCTCTGGAAGGAATATCAGTAATTCATTGCTCCTCAGTGTGTTGAGGTTGCTTTTTCTCGATGGGCCTTAAGCTTCCTTGGAGGTTTTCTGAGTGCATGGACCTGGATGTAGGGCTCAACTCTGGTGGTCATCGTTTAGGTTACTGAAGGCCTGGTCTTCTAGTGTTTTTGCAGAGAGGCTGCCCTGGTCACAGTGTTGGCTCTAGTATCTGTAGATGACAAATAATTTGATTATGGTTCCTTGATCCTTAGCCCAGTGCTGGATATCTATTGGGTGATGCAGGCTCCCAAGGTGTTTTTTGTTCTCTCCTGGATGGAAGGCTGGACACAAACAGTGTGGCTGGTTCTCAGGAGATGACAGTGCCTCTCCAGCTCCCCTCCATAATCACCTCATTCCCAAGGGATGCTGAAACAGTATAATTTGTACCTGGTGGCCAATTGGAGCAGGCTGATGCAATGTGGGACAAATATACAAGAGGTTTTGGTGGGGGGGTATTCCACTGTTTTTGAGCTCCACACATAAGAGGAGTTGGAAGAGAGTGCTTTTTAGGTGCAAATAAACAGCTTTAGTGAGTAATTGTGTGCCTGAGCACTAGCTTAACTCTCCTTTTTCCTCTCTCCTCTTATTGCTAGTGCATCAGGAAGCATGGAGCACCAAGTATCCATCATGTCTGACTGGGTGCTCCTTGGGCTGATTGCGGCACTAGTCATGCTGCTACTGCTGACCATCTTTGGTTTCGTTGTCTACTCGGGGCTCTTCACAGAGGTGGTTGTGAGTGCTGGCTCCCCACCTGTCGGCAGCATCACACTGGCCTACAAGTTCAGGGTAGGCCCCTATGGTGAATCGGGGCAGCTCTTCACGGATGGCTGCAGCATCTCTTCAAAGCTCTGTTCCATTGGCATCTACTATGACAACCCTCACACGGTAAGGTGTGCCCCACTAGTGGGGCCAGCAAGCCCTTGTTGTCACTGTCTGGGGTCCTGGCTCGGGGTGCTCCCTGACTGTATTTCAAGGCATCCTGTGTAGATGAGCACTAGTGTTCACAAGGTCTCTGTGACACTGCAGAGGATGCACTGTGGGGAAAGACACCTGAAAACAGATGGTTTCTTGGATAACCATAACTGGAAGGCATTGAGTGACTAATGCTTGCTATCTTCTGATAGCTTCTGTGAGCAAGTTACAAACAGGATAATGGATATAGTTATGGAGCAGAGACCATGGAGCATGGTTTGTGACCATAAGATGAAGCAATCCTTGGCAGATCCTCTGGCTGCAAAAAGTGCAGCCAAGTCTCCTGGACTTACAGCTCTGTAGTTGAGAGCAGATGGGCTCTTCAGCTTGCTCTGTCCTCATCCGCATTCTTTTCTCTTGTTTCTAGTGCTTTCATGTATTTCTGAGCTTCCTTGTAGTCCTTTTGTCTCCTGAGAGTTCTTACTAAAGGCTCAGGTGATGCATGCTGAGGGCTCCTGTCTGATGAAACAGTTACTCCATGATGCTTTTCAGGCTGAGAGGTGAGCAGAAAGTGCACTGCCCGATGGCTGCCAGACAGAGCTAAATGCTTTGATGGGGACAGCCTAGGACAAGGAAGAAACAGAAGTGTGTCAGGGCATGCTGGCGGGGCGAGGAGTCTGGTTGCTGATGCTGGGTGGCACTGGGGTCTCAGGATAATGGCATGTGGGCATTTGTCTGTTGCAGACAGCCTGGCTCCCCAGTAATTCTATGGTAGCTAGTGTGACCGTAGAGGAATGCTGTTGGGGGGAGGGACAGCAGAGTGGCCTGCAACTCTGTGTGTGTCTGCTTGGGCATGTGTGCTAGGGGCTGGCGAGGGGCACAGTGCTTGCACTGATAGTCTTGCCCAGGGCTTCTGTTCTGGAGGTGACTGGTCCTGTATTAGGAACCTTCTTGCTGTTAGCAAGATGGTGCTCCCAAGGGTTGAACCTACTTAAAGGGACCTTGTCCTTGAAGACATAGTGCTGAATGGACTGTGACAGGAATGTGTTGGAAGCGAGAAAACACTGAGCTTGACTGTGCTCAGTGGAGCCTGGTCTGCTCACCCACCTTGTCTCTTTCTGTCCTTGTCTGTGTATTCTAGTTCTTGCTTCTGGATCATGGGTAGCAGAGATGAGACACTCTGCAGTGCCTCTTTCTGGCCTGGGAAGGAGGATGGAGAAAAGGACCTCTCCTTCTGAGATGAACCGAGCAGAAACAGGGGCTGACTAGATGTGTTTGACCACTTTTGTTCTCAGAAACTGTCATATTTGGAATGTATGAGGGATGAGAGCTGTGGGGTGTGCCTGGTGTGCTGGGCCCCGCATTGTCAAAGTGGCAAATTCCCTCACCACTGATCTGTGTCCTTGTCCTTGTCTGAAGTTGAGAACCCCTCTGCGGCTGCTTCTTCCCCAGTGCCTCTGGGATTTGAGTGCAGCAGTTGATGGTGTTGGAGCATTCTCTGGGGCGTGATGTGGACATGCCTCTTGCTGCCCTGCAGGCCCTCACCTGGGTGCTATGCCTGGCCTCTCTGTTGGGCAAAGCCTGGGGTAGTGAAAACCTGTATTGCTGAGGCACACAGACCGTGACTGCTGATGCAGGGAGTGTTTTCCCGGGCAGCACCACGCGAAGTTGGGAAGAGCTGGCTCCTACATGACCCTTGAAAGTTGGACTATCCATGTAGGATGAAGCTGCCTCCTCTTTCAGGTCCTGTCTTTAGCCCTGTTCTTGCATCTGTCACAGCTCTGCCCTGACTCTGTGGTTGGAGCAGGCAGTGGGTTTGCAGAACTTGTCTCTGGGCCTCCAGTGACCGTCCACAATCTTGGAAACCAGCTGCATTTCCTTTCTCAACCAGGTCTCTCAGAACAGGAAGACCTTCTCTGCCAGCGTGACTGAAACACATCTGGTGGGCAAAGAGGCTTGTCTTGATGTCAGTGACTGGGGGATGTCAATGACTGGAGGATATCAGTGGCTGGGTTCAAGTCTTAGCTGGTGGAGGCAGCTCTTGGTTTGCTGTGGTCAAGGTACATCAGGATCTCTACCTGGTGGCCTGGTTGGTGACTAGTCTGGACTCGAGCATGCTACTGAATCTGGAGGCCTTCCTTCCCACGCTGGTAAGGGTTCTATATGTGTTGCCCGTAGACTGGCAACCACAGGACAGTGCCTTCAGCTAGCATGTGAGCTGAGGAGAGGTCCTTACACAGGGCAGGATACTGTGGGGAGCTACAGTCCATGGCAGTGCCCTCACTAAGGTTGGTGGTGAGTTTGTATGGATCTTCAGATATTTTGGAGGCTGCATGGTCCCAAGTCTGTGGGCCAGGCTGTGAGATCCTAGTGGTGGTGCTGGGAGGGGAATTGCCTCCCTCTTGGAGCCTGCTATAAAGGTGGTGCTCAGGGTGAGTGCAGTGAAGACTCTGCATGTTTGTGGAGTGAATCTGGAGAGTACTGGAACTTTTGGGGGGCCAACAAAGCCTATAACACATCTCTGTAACCAGGCAAACCAGGCTCTGGAGGTTGTGTGGTTGGTTCTTGTAACAGGAGCCTAACCTGACCTCAAAGCTTGGCAGGCAGTCTCAATAGACCTTGCCCTTCTCTGGAAGGGCTGCCTTTGCTGGTGACGTTGGCAGTTGACATTGGCCCGAGCCTCCTTCGTCCATAGGTGCTGTTCTGGGGCAGAGCAGGGCCATGCAGGACATAGCCATGGTGCCTAGGGCTCTGCACAGCAGCAGGAGCCTCTTCTCACCTGATACCCCTGTGTACACTGTCAGACCTGTGTCTACCAGAGCAGTGGGGGTTCCTGTGGAGATCTGTCTCATTCCTGGGAAGGCCAGGTCAGACAGAGGGAGCAAGGATGCCCTTGGGCAGGATGGGCAGAGGGCCACCTGCCTAGCCTCCAGACAGGTGAAGAAGGGACCAGTTTTAGGTGGGTCATTTGGGAGGGGCTGCCACGCTCATGCCTGTGTGCTGGCTCAGGTGCTGGGCACCTCAGTGTCCTGTGGCTTGCTCCTGTATGCTTGTAGCCACTGTAGCTGTGATGGCATGAGAGACCAGCAGGGTGGGATTGGTCCCTGGGGCTGCCTTTCCCCTGTGAGGAAGAAAGGACTTTCTCCTCCTCTTTCCCATTCTCAGTACTCTCCTGACCTCAATGAAGCACCCTCTGGCAGAGGCTGGTCCACTCTGAGCTGGTCACCCACCGCGGATGTTGACTTGTCATCAAAAATAGACCTTTTGTCACCAAGCAGCAGAATGTGCTTGCTGCCTGCTGTGTCTGATGGTGTCCCTGGCTGAGTGCCAGCAGGCTCTGCCCAGACAAGACCCCTCGAGCCTGGCTCTTGGCTACTGGCTTCTATCTGGTTTGCTGCCCGTGGCAGTGTGGCAGCAAGGAGCTGATGACCAGCAGGTGCCAGTGTAGCGTTTACTGTGGTGGTGGAGGACTCATGACCAACAGAGGCTCTTGCAAGGAGGTGGATGGGGATACCAGAGCTGGAGAGCAGTGGCTCTGTGCTGGCTGTCAGATGCAGTGGGGCTGGGGTGAGCCCCGTGCCTAGGAGTATGGGCAGGCTTGGGGTCACTCCAGGCCTTAAGGTGGCTGCCATCACCGACATCCCCAGAGCTTCCTGCAGGCCACTTACTCTCTGATGTTCACAGGAGGATGCTTCTTGAGTGCTGCCGAACTCCTGCCAGCAACATTTTGTGTGTTTTAATGGACAAGATTAATATTAATTTGCACTTTTAAAAAATTATCTTTTTCCTTTTTATTTAATATTTAGCAGCCCAGAGGACTTCACCCTCCTTCTCCTGCCTCTGACAGGAATAAAAATAACTCCTTGGCAAGGACGATATGTGGCAGGAGAGTTTGTGCTTGGCTCCAGCCAAGTGCTTCTGCTCACTCTGAGCTGTAGGCACATGCTGGAACCCTTTGCCTGCAGCCCACATATCTGGGTGCTCAGCAGCCAGCCAGTGCCTGAGCATCAGATGGATGAGGTCAAAGCACTCAAAATGCAGCAACAGGCCTTGATCCCACAGGAGAAGGTGTAGACAAACTGGCTAATGAATAATTTCTAAAACTTCTCCTTTGGGGTGCCTGAGGGAGCAGAAACTTTGATCAGCACCTGGCCACCCTCAAAGGATGAATCTGTTAAGGAAAGGCTGGTTTTAACCAGAGTATTTTCTTCCTTCCCCTGAGAGACAGACTTTGCCAGGCAGGGCAGGAGGCAAATCTGCTTTGCTGCTGCCCTTGAGAAAGCACCTGCAGGGCTGCACACTGTGAAAAAGAAAGTTAAAAGGAGGATGGAAGCAAATGCCCCTGGCCCTGGTGATGCTCCCTCCTCCAGCAGCTCAGTTCCTTCTGCCAGTTGCTCTGTCTTTGCTCAGGTGGGCTGTTGAAAGGAATTTTATCTAGATTTCCTTTATCTCCTTGCTTCATCTGGATCTTTCTCCATGAATCTCTCTTGGTGCTGCCTTTCGCTGTCTTTGGGTTGGGTCTAATGCTCCTTCCCAGCCCCAAAGCCGCAGTGATGAACAGGACGCTGTCTGCAGCTCCCTCTTGCAGCACGGGAGGGCAAGAGCGAGCCGTCAGGCGCAGCAGGCCCCAGCCTCATGGCTGCTGCTGCTCCTGACAGCCTGGTGGTGTCTTCCTTCCAGAGTACATTTGCCTGTGCCTCCCCTCCAAGGGGGGGTCTTGTCATGCAACGTTAAAAAGCATTTAAGGGAAAAGGAGGGCAAAGAGTGAGGTGTGGCGTGGTTCTGCTGCTGGAGGAGATACTGCTGAGCTTTAGCACAGGGAAAGTCGCTGATGAGATTGGGGAGCACAGAGTGGGGATCCCCTTGGAGGACACATAAGGATGGGAAGTGGTAACATGTTGGCTTTGTGTGATCCTCTCTCTGCCTTGCAGCATCCCTGTGAGAACTTCCTGATGCCAGTGCCTGCAAGGGTGTTCATCTGTCTTGCTGTCACTGTCAGGTATCCTGAGAGGTCCTAGTGAGTTTTGCCACCTTGTGTGACAGGAGTTTGGAGACTTTGGTTCCTCAGCCCTCACCAGAAGAGGCTGGCCAGGTGGCCCGGCTCATGTATTTCCTGGTCCTGGTTGCTGTCTACCACATTGTCTTATTATCCAACTGGCTTGAGAGCAGATGGCAGGGAATCATGAACACTCAGATGGTGTCCCCCTCTTAGTGCCCTTTGTACCCCCTGTACTTCCTGGGCTCTTTTTTTAGGCCAGTGAACTGTGGTTGAATGTTGGGGCCTGGATGATTTTAGAAGAAAACTGAACAGTATGTGTGATGGGAAAGTTGGCTGTTCTGATCCGGACTCCTGTTAGTTCTTTGTTCTAAGCCTATCCTGCATCTGTGCAGATATAACACAAGGCCAGCATATCAGTCTACTATGTTTGATCTCACTGTTCCAAGGTTATATGCAGGGATGTGCCCAGCTTAATTGGCTTTCTCCTTGGTTACCACTAACTCCCCTCTTAGTATCTCATGAAGAGGGATACATCTGTGAGAGTCTTGCTTAGATAACAGAATGCTTACGTAATAATATGAACACTGAATCAGTCTATCAGCATATGCTTGAGAGCTGTAACCGCAAGTAGGGACTTTGTATACTGGACCAATCATGAGCTCAGCTTTTGCAATATGTATGAGCTAATTAAGAAGTGTACTTAAGCAGGATAATATCGAACAATAAACGGAGCTTTTTGTTACCTACATCGTATCGGTGTGTGCTCCCTTCACCTGGCCGCCACAGTTGAAGGAACCCTGTCTCTGCCTGCAAACTTCTTCAGTCATCTCTTTGCTGGGGATAGAGGCCAGAGTTAAAGGTGGTGGCTGGGCTCCAATCTCAGCGGCAGGAAGACGCATTGTGCCTTTAGGTGGTGGTACTGGGGGAGAATTGCTGGGCTGCCTTGCCCCCTGCCATGTTTCTGCCTAGTGCCATGGGTCAATGTGAGTTCTAGTGGTCGAATTTTGTTAAAACACAGCATTGAAAGCCATGGCCTGGGGCAGCTTTGGCATGGAGATGGCTGGAGTCCAGAGGGCCTTCACTGTACCAGGAGCAGAGCCTTGGGCATCCACTTTGCTGGACTGGGAGCCCTGCAGCCTCCTGCCTTAATGAGAGGCATCCCCAAATCTGTAAGGAAAGCATATTTTATGTTTTGCATGTTGTTTGGGTCCAGGGTGGAGTGGCATGCATTTCTTTGTGTGTTGCTACAAAGAGCTTGGTAACTGCATGCAAGTCTTGGGTGCCTGAGTTTTCTCACCTCTAAAACTGCACTGGACTGAGTGTACCTCCTTAGGAGTGACCCAGCAACCTCTGGATTTCTCCAGTTTAGTGGTGGTGAGTCGTGTTGGGGGCAGGCATTCCTGCAGGATGATCTCCTTGGGTTTGGATGGATGCAGGCTGGGTGGGTTGTTGTCACATCTCTTTTTAGCAGCACCCTCTGGAGTTGCAGGAATGTCTTGCAAATGGAGGCAGAGGTGAGCAAGCCTCAACAGTTTAGTCACTGGTGGGCTTCTGGAGAGATACTTTCTGCAGTGGCTGTCACCCAGAGTGGGTTTGGGTGAGCAACACGTGAGGTGTAATTCTCTGCTGCGAAGTCCTTCTGCCCTTCAAGGAGGGGAGCTGCGAACTTAGGCTGGGAGGAATGTGAACAGCGTGTGCCTGGATCAGCCTTGGTTAGAAGTGGGCACCTGGTTTGGTGTGCCCTGTCATGCTGGGCCGTTACATTTAACTCCTGCCCCCATGCTCAGCAATATTAAGCCTTTCTTCTTCTGATGCTGTCTGTCTGTCCCCCTCATCAGGTGTCTCCAGAGAAGTGCCGCTTTGCCATAGGCCGAATTCTGAGCGAGGGAGATGCAAAGCCATCGGAAGAGCAGATCAAACGGTTCCAGAAGTATGGCTTCAAAATCTTCTCCTTCCCTGCTCCCAGCCATGTGGTCATGGCAACTTTCCCATTTACTACACCACTCTCCATCCATCTAGCAGTCAACCGTGTCCACCCAGCCCTTGACACCTACATCAAGGTAAGCAAGTGTGACATGAAGAGCATCGCATGTGTTTGGTGGGCTGTCAGAGGCTGCTCTGGCTGACAGCTGATGGGGCTGCTCTGACATGCCATCTCTTGTTGTCTTCCCATGGGCCCTACCATCAAGAGCTCCTCCTTTTGCAATCTGGCAGGTAGTTCCCCAGCAGGCATGTCCTTCCATTCACTGTGTAGGCACAGGAGTGTCTTTCCTGCTGTTTTGTGTTTATGAGAAGCAAGTTCTCATCTGACAAGTTGCTGCTTTCTTAACTTACAGATAAAAGCCGTTTTTTCCCCTTGAGTGCCTTGCTTGTTGTTGGGAGCTGGCAAGTACATGCCCCGTCAGTGTAATGCATCGTGCCATGAAACTTCTGTTTCAAGTGCCAGCCTCATCGGTGGTGCAACTGTCTTCTGTAGAAGTTAGAAACTTTCTAGCCTGTGGGCTTATGAAGAGTTGATTTCAAGCAATACATTGAAATTCGTGGCACTTGGCCCTGGCTGGGCAGCTGGCTGCTGTGGGCTGTGTTTGCCCTTGCCCCCAGGCAGAGCAGGTGGCCACTCCCCTTGCTTCTAGTCTTTTTGAAGCCAGCTCATCTGCCTTGCTCTGGCTGCCAGACCAGCTGCAGCAAGGGTGTTCCCAAGCAGCACATCTGACTGGGATGTCTCTAGATCTAGGCTTTCTAAAGAGCCAGGATGGTGCTGGCCAGCTGGGTGATGGAGGGAAGAGACCATCCTTCCTGGTGGGGGAGGATGCTGGGGAGGGACTGACGCTCAGCCGCTAGTTTATCTGACTGTCGAGTTCTGCAGCTTTGGTTTGTTCTTGTTGAAATGCGCTATTTATAAACTTGCTTTTCCTGGCGAAACTCCCAGCCCTGTGGGGGAACCGTGTGAATCCCTCCAGCCTGTGCTTCACTGCAGGATGGCTACCCAGGTGCTAACCCCAGAACTTCAGCCAGGGATCTTTACCAACCCTCTTGCCTGCCTTGCCCTTAGGGAGCTACTTGCTGGTACCAGCAGAAGAGGTGCTAAAGCTGACAGTGGCTGAGACTGCTGCTGCCTGTGTTCCCACCATGCTGGAGAGCTAGGGGAGAGCAGAACCAGTTCCCCATTCTCCTCTTCTCACTCCATCGTCTCTGTTTCTTCCTGGAGCTCTGCCGGCTGTTTTTGGTGCGGGGGATATTGGGCACTGATGCCAGCTCTGTGGTGGGTGTGTGGGTGTGAAGGCAGGGGGCTGGCACTGGTGGGAGCACCAGGTTGGCTGCAGGAGTAGTCAGCGATGCAAGGCTGACACTACCACGGTTGGGGAAAGGTCCCTGCGTGTGCATCTGTCACGTGAGAGGTGGAGTTGTTGAGCTACAAAAGGAGCCACCAGTTGTTCTGGGAGCACCTGGCAGCATTTGTGGGAGTGGCTGGCTTCACATTAAAGTAAATAACTGAAATCCTATGGGAACACAGTACCCAGGGCCACATGCAGAGGGAGAGGATGCTTTGTGATCTCTGCCCCAGTCCCAACACTACGTGTGTGAGATTATGTGCTTGTATCCATCATACACTGTTTCGGGCTGGAAGGAACCTTTAAAGGCCATCCCAAGTCCAGCAGCAGAATGTACCCCTCCTGCCTGTGTTAGACTGACCATGGGGACACAGGTGGGGAGACAGTGGAGTTTCCTTGCTGTTTTGGGCAGGGGAAAATGGGTGCTGCTGGTCCCCACAAGCTGAATAATGGGGGTGCCCTGGCTTCCTCTGATGTGGCATGGGGGACTTTGGAGGCCACTTGTGACCATGCCGGGAGCATTCCTGCTGCTGCTTCTTTATCTCTGTGGCCTCTCCTGCAGGGTGGACTGTCTGCACCTCTGAGTCTGTGCTCAAGCTTCCCAAAGTGGAGGGATGGGGAGGGAGAGAAGGAAACTTTCATGGAAACAGGTGACCTGTGCCCGCTTGGTGGTGGGAATGGGGGTTGTCATGGAGACAGCTTCCCCAAATAGCATCCTTCATCCCACCCCCGAGCCTGGCTCCCTTAAGCAACCCGAGACAGCAGCGAGACAGAGATTTGGGTTATTTATTTATTTCATGCTGTGCCTGCTTGGAGAAGGGCTCTGTTAATGAGAGCTGGGGGTCAAATCTGCTGAGCACAGGTCTCCCTGCTGCCCTCCTCATGGGGAGGAAGGGAATGGAATGGCAAAAGCCAGGAGACATGAAAGGGGACTCAGTGGCAGAGATGAAATGCTGACTTCTCTGAGGAGAGGGAATTAACTGAAGGGGAAGGAGGATGGCATGGCTGCCCTGGTCATAGGGAGGAGATATGGGAAAGAAGATTGAGAGGGCGGTGGAGGAGGCAAGCAGAGGAGTAGAAGATGGAGAGGGAAAGTAGAGAAAGCTCTGAAGATGTTAAAAGATTGGGAAGGGGAATGGGAGGAGAAGGGAACTAGAGGGGCTGTGTGGGGTGAAGGAACTGAGGATTTAGGTTCCAGCAGCACGTAAAGGAGCAGGACTGTGAAAAGTGTTGGGGAAGTCTAGGGCAGAATTGGAGGCAACTCCGCTGCAGGTAGCCCTCCAATACCCTCCCTGCAGCATCCTCTGAGGTTAACTGTTGGGGATGTTGGACCCCAGAAGCTGAAGGCTGGTGGGCAAAGAGGGGAAGTGTGGTTCCCTCTGGACTTGCACCAAAATTACTGGGGATGTCTGTGGCTCAGGTTTTCTGAACAGTGTGGATGCAATGGTGCCAGCTTTCCGCAGACAGGGCTTTGTGTGTCCTGGTCTGCTGCTGCTGTTTCAGAATAGGAAAGATTGAAAACATAATTTGTAACAGTAATTTAAAAATTAAACAGGATGGCAGGGTCCTCTTTGATCAAGGATACAAGAGAGATGGGCTGGCATGGAGCAGGAGATCACACCATCAGGTTGCACTTGCAGCCCCTTGGCTCTTGTGGGGTTCAGGAGATGGCATTTCCACTACTCTCAGGGTGCAACCACAGCTTTCAGGAACTGTGGAGAAATGTCTGCAGCTGTCCTCAAAAGGTAAAAGGACATCCTTCCCCTGGGATGGCAGGCTGGCAGCAGCAGCAATCTGTTGGCTAGAATCTCCTTTGGAGAAGCCTGGGAGAGCCTGCTGGCTCATTGCTCCAAATGTGAGTTAAGAGATCATCTGGGATTATCAAGTGGCCCTTGAAAGTCTTTCTTTCCTAAGAGCTCTTGCTGATGCTTCTCCCTGCTGCAGGTAGGAATACTCTGCTTGCTTGGAGTGCACACTCCTGCCCCGTGACACAGCTGCTGGTCAGACCCAGCAGTCCTGTCTCCTGTAAGCTCAACACAACCTCTTGCTGTGGGGTTTTGGTTCAGTTTTTTGCTCTTTCGAACCAAGGAAGATGTGCAAGTGGAGGCAAGAAAGAGTGATGTCTGCATCATGCTGGCTGCCTTGCACCCTGCTCTGAAACAGAGCTTGAACTGCCTGACTCCGAACTCTGCCTAGCTTGGAAAATGGGTGTAATTTCTTTAGCTGGTCTTGAAAAAGCATCCTCAAACTTTCAGCAGAATTCCAGATCTTTCCATTCCCCTGGGCTCTGTGGGCTTGTGAATCACTGCTTTAAAGTGCACACCTTGAGCAACAGTGACTGGCATGGGCCTGTAATGCCAGGAAGGATTTGGGAGCTGTCAGGTTGACTTCTGCTTGGCCTGGGCTGCCATGCTTCTCAAAAATCTGTCTGTGGGGAGCTGGGTCAGGGTACTCTGTAAGGCTTGCTGCTGTTCAGAGCCAGTGAAATATGTTATTCCTCTGCATGCTGGCTTGGAGTGAGCTTTGCTCCCTGTGTCGTCTGTGGTAGTTTAGGGTCCAATCTCTCTTGGCTCTCCTTGATAAGCTAAATATACAGAACTTGTAAAGTCTTCCACTGGTGTATTTTTCATATTTTTCTATCTTAATTCCTGCATCCTTTTATTTATTTATTTATTGTAGACCTGTTTTCAGCTTAGAAGTTCTTTGATATGTCTCTAGCACAGCCTTATTTCAGCAATCTTCTTATTGCTGTAGTGCATAGATCTCTGGTGGAGATCTTCTGCCCTGCAGTTGACCCCCATCCATGGGTCTGTTCTGAGCCAGCTAACAGTGACTTCAAACATGTGCCACTGTCCTTTGATGGAGTTGTAGTTCCTTGATCAAAAATGGGAAATGCTCTCAAGTCCTACGTGTCCTCTCTGAGTTTGAATGAGTGGCCCAGGTGCTGCTTTGTTTCTCAGTCAAGCCCACAGTTGCCACAAAAAATAAATCCTCTTTACCAGCAGGATCTGACAGCTGCAAACATGAGTTGGTTCATGTTCATTATGCCACTTTCCTTTGCTTCCTGGTGATCTGGTCCAGTTGCAGCCAACCATTTATTTTGCCTTGGCTCAGTCTTTGCCTTTTGCTATTTACCCATTTGAATGTTGGCAGGTACAGACTACTGTATCTCCTGGGACTTTCTAACATCTCCAGCTGGACAGAGATCACCTTTTGACAAGTGGACAGGTTGTCAGCCGGGACTCCAGCTTTAAGTGTATGTTATCTGAACCTGTGAGCCCTCCCATGGAAGAGTAAACATTTCATGAGCATCCTCTGCCTGCGTTGTCTGGCCTTGGTCCTAAATCCAGTGCAGGAATACTCGCTCAATGCTCCTCCCTTCTCAGTGATGCCACCAAGGTTTCCTGCCGCAGTCCACCCGTGGCGAGACGGAAAGGTACACGACATATCAATGTGATGCAGATGCAATTCAATTGATTGTGAAGTTACTGGTCTTTTATGGGGTTACAGCTCTCAAGTATATGTCACCACTACATACAATTAGTTATGCTGATTGGCTGATCCAGTGCTCATATCATTTACGTAAGCACTCTGCTATCCAAGCAAGACTCTCTCAAAGATGTATCCTTCTTCGTGGGAACCTAAGAGCGGAGCTAGTGGTAACAAAGGAGAAAACCAATTAAGCTGGGCACATCCCTGTATATAACCTTGAAACAGTGAGATCAAACATAGTAGACTGATATGCTGGCCTTGTGTTACATCTGCACAGAAGCAGGGTAGGTTTAGAACAAAGAACTAACAGTAGTCTGTATCAAAACAGCCGACTTTCCCATCACACATACTCTTCAGATTTCTTCTAAAATCATCCAGGCCCCAACAGTTTCCCCTGGCTGACATGTCCAGAATCTGTGCCATTCCTTAGGCTCTCCTCCCCTACCCAGTGCCCCACATGGCTTCTTAATGTGAAGAGCTTTCTGTAATGTAGGGGACTGGAAACCTACACATGCTCCCTTACAACAGCCAAACCTCAGTGCCCAGCACCCTTGTGGGTGTGGGTGCACCTCATCTTTCCCCTGCTATGGCTACTGGCTTTGCTCAGGTCTGTTGATGTTGCTGTGCTCCCACCTGTTACAAATGAAGGTCTGTGGAGCTGTGCTCCTATCCCCTGTGGTTTGTGTTGTAATGGTGGAACTATGGAGCAATCATTTTACTTGGCTGTGTCAGGGTCTGCAGTCAGGGGTTGGCAGCTGGTGAAACATTTGCAGAGAGTTTAATTATTGGGGTGTTTTAAATTCTTCCTCCTGTCTGGTTTCATTTGTTTATTTTGGACTCTGTGAATGAAACCTTTTTAAACGCATGTGCACGAGTAGTCCAGGCTGCAGTGTGCATGAGACCCAATCACAACTGCAGCTTCAACCCCTTAGATCCCACCTGAGGTTTTCCTTTGGGGGCCCAGGAAGTACTACAGATACCCAGCCCTCTCTGTGCTTGTTCCTCAGCCATAGTTCTGCTTGTTCTCATGAACTCGTGTGGTTTCCTGTGAGCTCTGGGGACCACAGGCTGAAGACCACTATCAGAAGTGGAGCCATTACTGAGCTAAGGCCACTCAAAGCTGCATAGTGATCTTTGAGGTCTCTTCCAACCTTGGTGATACTGTGATACTGTGATCCATCACCCCAGAGAGGATGATGAGCAGGATACCTTTCTCCAGAACTTAACATTACCAATCTGGGATTTTGCTGCCCTATCTCATCATGTGGATCCTGAAGGACTCATCCAGGCGACCTCCCTCCTTGCATCAGTGGTTCACCCTGCAGGGTGTACCTGTGGCTTTCTGGGAGATGGAGCTCTCTATCTTCCTCCTTGCCTTTTCCCATTCCCCAAGGTGCTGTGGATGTCTTGAGAGGTTTGGGGTACTGGGAAAAGAGGTGATGTTTCAGCTGTCTGTATAGGTGGAATGGCCTTCTGTTTAAAGCCCTTGTGCACTCGAGTATAGGTCTGTAGAGCTCCCAGGAAGACAGGAGGTTATCTGATGCTGCTGTTACATAATCTTCACGAATCAAATAAAAATGGGGTAAAAAAAACCCTTGAGAGCCATAGAGAATTTGATGTATCTAACTTGTATTGATGGCAGAGACGAGACCAGAGCTGACAGTGTGACAGGCTGCTGGGCCCTGGGCTGGCAGAGGCTTGGAATAAGGATACAGACTCCAGGGTAACTGTTTTGAGAGCCCTTGCACATGTCTGCATGGGTCCCAAGCCAGGCTGTAGGTTTGGGCACACGTGACTTGTGCACTGCAGATGAACATCGCTGGCACACAGATCCCACTGGCTATGTACTTGGGAGATGCAACAGTAGCAGACTGGGGCCATCCCAGGTAGTTCTCCTTCAGACACCTCTGGTGTGGGCATAGCCACAGACTGGTAGCACATCCAGTGGGTGGTACTCAGTGTGGGAAGGTGACTGATGATAGGGATCTGATCTTGGGCTGGGCAGGAGGAGCAGACAGGAGGTGGACACTGTGATGATGCTTCAGCACAGGCCTCTCTGTAAGGCGACATACAAGTGCATGATCCAAAGAGGGACCCCAGAGTGTCTCTGCATGGACTTGATGCCTTGCAGGCACATTCACCTCCCACTGACCTGTGCTGACAACTGGTTTTCAGTAGTGCCTTTCCAGTGAGGCTGCCTGCTCACTGCTGGTTGGCAACCCCTCTCTGCATGTCACATCACATCAGTTCCTGCCTTTGCAGCGGCTTTTATTTATTAAACATGTTTAGTGACAAACCCCACTGAAGTTTCAGCTGTGTGAGCACGAGTGACCTTGCCTTCAGCACTGTGCAGGTGAGGGCAGGACGCCCACGAGGTCATACTGGGAGCTGAGTCAGGTGGAAGGGGTTTTTGGTAAGCCATGTCCTCTAACGTGGTGAGGACCCCTGGGTGTAGCTCAGGGTCAGCTTGTGCAGCAGAGCAGGTCTGTTTAACCTGTGTCTGCAGGGGAACGTGCTCCTCCTGTGCTGCTAATGGAACATATGGGGATCCGGGGCTCTGCGTCATGTCTGCTGCCACTCACAGCAGGCATCCCCGCTTTCCCACTTCTCCAGAGGAATTTGGCAGCCCCAGGCCACTACTCATCTGCTGTCAGTTTTCCCCTGGTCCTTGCAGGCGGGCAGTGACTTAGCATTGGCCTTGTTTGGTGCTGGGCAGTACCTTGACGGAGCTGACATGGCTGACCTGTGCCGGGCAAACTAGTACATGCTGGTTGGCTTGTGTGCTGCTGCCCAGTGCCTGCCGATGCCATACCTGCTGCTCTGCTGTCTTGTGCTTCTCCTTTTGCGAGCATATGCATGCAGCTTCAGTTTCGGCTTCTGCTGTTCAGTTCTGGGGGCAGGTGTAAAACTGCAGCTCTGGTGACATCGCTGCTTTGAGCAGAGAAGAGGTTTTCTAGCCAGCTTTGAGCTTCAGTATTTACAAAGGTTCCTTCCCTGCCTCTGCAGCTTGTCTCATGTGTGAAATCACCTGTTTTTTTCCCCAGTTTCTTGTTGAGGCTATGCAAGCATCTGCCCAGCAGCAGGCAGAGGAGTTCTGGACCCAGGGAAGCAGCTGGTGGGCACACAGGCTCCTGGTCACCATGGCCTCCTCAGTTCTAATTGAACAACTTAGTCTGGAAGGCCCCTGGAAGAATTGGCTAGTCCAGCATTTCATAGGAGTGGGAACACCTGACTGCATCTTGAAAGCCTCTGGCGGTGGAGGCTCCACTACATCCTTGGGGAGGTTGTTCCAGCTGGCAGCTCATCCCTGGGTCTCTGCCACTGTGGATGCTTTCCTGTGAGGTCCAGCATTTTCATCCTGTTACTATCCCAGCTCCTTTTCCACGAACATTTCCAAAGGCAGCTGCTGGGAGGAGACCAAACTTTCAAGTGCCTATCAAACTGTGGAAGCATCCCCAATAGCCCGATGGCCAAAAGCCTGGCCTGGTGCTGCCTGTCAGCCAGTGTTTGTATCCCAGGAGGAAGCAGTGAGAAGCCACCTCGCTCTCCCAGCCGCTGCTTTGGAAAGCCAGGGCTTGCAGCCTCCTAACGACTTACTCAGCCTTGCAAAATTGTCACAGAGACGAATCCGCTCAGACACAAAGATTTGCTCCCTGCCTCGCCTTTGCAGTGAGGATTAATGATCAAGAGGAAGCCAGGCATACTTCATTTGGCTGTCCAAGGGAGAGAAAGAGCTGAAATGGGTTGCCTTGGGCAGGGAGGGAGAGTAAAATGCTGTAGTGCTTTTCCATCAGATCTCTTTGTCAGCTCAATCTGTACATGTGCTCTCCCCAGATAATATTTATAGAGAATCCCAGAGGATGCAGTTGGCTCAAAAGGTTTTCTTTGTCAGGTGTTGGAGACAGGTCCAACTCTCTCAAGCAGTGACACTGTCCCAAACCTTGGGGCCTTTCCTCCTTGCTAGCTAATCAATTAATTTGAGGATGAGATTGATTCTGCCTCTCTGCAGTTATTTTAGCAGGGTCCTAATGATTTTTTTTCTGGTCTGTCTCTACTCTGTAGCCTCCTGAGCCAGACCTTGCCAGCTGTGCAGGCTCGAGAAACAGCAAAATGAACCTGATCAAATGCGAAACAGCTTCTTAGAAATGCTGCTTTTCCAGCAAATGCTGTTGGCTCAGTTCCCCTGCTGTGAAGCTCCCACTTTAAAACCTGTGGAGCAGGGAGATAATTTGAAAGCAGTGGCATTTTACCTCCAGAAAAGGGACCATTGTGCTATGACTAACTTGCACTTTTTTTTTTATTCTAGTTAGGTATAAAATAGTAGGAAAGGCCCCACTTTCAGGGAGAGCAGGATAATGAAAACATTTCTCTTCTGCACAGAGCCAAAAGAGGGATGGATGAGTGGTGAGGTTGAGTGGTGATCAGATCACAGGGATGAAAGAACAGAATCGGTTCTTGCTCCTTCCTGTGCCGAGAGCTTGCATGCCTTAGGCCAGGCACTGGCTTGGGGTCGCTTTGGTCTTGGCACACTGGTGAGGCACCTGAGCCCAGCTGCTTGTTCCAAAGCAGAGGGTCAGGCTGAAAGTCCTCAGTGTTTCTTCTTTCAACAGGACTGCATACATATATAAAACCCGTTGTCTTTGCCTGCCTGCAGCAGCCACTGCCCTTTGGATGCTATTTGAGTTGATGCTGCTGGTGGCCCCAGGCCGAGGCAGCAAGCTGGAGTCCAGTCCATGTGAATGTGGTGGTCTGCAGAGCTACTGGCATCTGGGGGAGGCTTTCAGTGGGCTCAGCCTGTGCTTTTCCTCTCTGTCCATACTTGCAGGGAGTCACAGCCTTTGCAGAGTGGATGCATCGTACAGAGAGCAGTTAGGGGCAGGGCTGCATACAACCAGTGCATCTCTTCCTGCTTTCTGGAGCAAACACCTGGTGCTGAACTCGGGCTGTCACAACAGGCTGTGGGAAATCATGCTACCAAATCCTGGCCCTCTTGAACTCCTCTGGATTTGCTGGGACCTGGTTCATCTTTGTGGTCTCCAGCTGCTTTTGCCTTTACAAGGTTCTGGAGCAGCTTGCAGCTGGTCTGTGAGCTCCTTGGAAGAGGAAGGTCAAGCTGTGCTTAATTCCTGGCATGCAGGCTTTTGGAAAGTGCCTGGGAGCTCTCAGCTCCAGGACTCCCTTTGTCCCATTTCTTTTCCAGCATGTGGCAGCTTATTGCAGCCTCTCTGCCTCAGCCAAAACAGGGAAAATTGGAGCCTTTAATAGAAACGTTGGCAGTTTGTAACTCCATCACCCATGCCCAGAATTAGCAGAAATAACTCAAGATTAGAAGTGCCCCAGCTTATGGAGGTGTGCAGCCTCATGGGGATGCCCAGGCTTCCCGCACTGTTGCTGCTGTTCTGTCCCAGGCAAGCAGCAACTGTGGTGAGCCTCCTCACCTAGGTGGCCAGCAGACCAAGTGGCCAGCCATCTGGAACCTCTCTTCTTCACCTAGTAGCACAGGAGCAAGAAAAGGCATTTGTTCCCACGCTGTCAGACCACAGTGGACAGAGGAAGTTGCTTTTCCCTGGAGACCAGCTCAGGGATGAGTCAGTGCTTGTCCTCTGTCACCCATGAGCCTGACTTCTTTCTGGATCTTTTCTGTAGTATTTGGTGTTCCTAAGAGACTTGAAGGTACTTGTTACACTCAAAAGTGGATCAGCAGCTAACGGAGCATTGCCTCTGGGTGTGCCAAGGTGGCATCTTGTTTCTTTGTCCCCAGCCCATCAGATGTCTGCCTTTCTTGGGCTCCTTGATGCTCTGGTGAGCATGATGAGGTTGGAGGCTCATGCCCAGTTTGGGCAGATGCACATCTGCTGTGTTTTTTGGAGATATGTTCTCCCTTAGGGTAGGATGCCTCTGCCCTGCCAAGGTTGAGGCTGTAACATGAAAAAGAATGTGCCTCCAGCACAAAGGAGAGGAACAAACCTGCTGAAGAGGAAAGATAATGATGGAGAATCATCTTTCCTTATGGGTGGCAGGGAGATTTCTGTGCTGACTTAGAACAGCTCCAAAGCTTACCTCTTTGAGGGCCTCAAAATATGGATCTCCTGACCTGTGTGCAGAGGGGAGCTGAGGAAGGCTTTTGGAGGTTTTCAGGTTGTGAGAACAATGCTGCAGCAGAAAGTCTGAGCTCCTATCCAGCTTGCACTAAAGTATTATCTGGAGGGTGCTGACTGCCAGGCGAAGGACTCCCAACCAGCCTCCTCTGGCACTGGAATGGCAAAACTGAGGCACTGGGGTCACAAAATGCAGTCACTGGTGGGGTGTGGAGTGTTCTTGTCTTCCCAGCACTTCTACATTTTGCAAGGCTGCTTTCTTCCTAAAGCTCAGCAAGGTTCCACCGTTCTGAGGCTGAGCTCCAAATTAAATCACACAGAACAGTGTGGCATTGCATTTCAAAGGGGCTGAGGGAGCAGAAGGATGCCTGGGAGTTTCTGGTACTATGGAGCAATTGGGTTGAATTTTTTTTTTTTTTTTTTTGGGGGGGTGGGGGGTGCTGTTTGGCAGCTCTTACGGTGACTCCCAGGTTCTGGCTCCACAGATGGATGAATTTACCTGCTCATCTTCTGCTAATGTGAGGAATTATAACAACCCCACAGGGATGAAAGGGAGTGACAGAGCAGAGTGCAGCAGGCAAAGCAGGTTAGGATCTGCTCTGGATCCCTGACTCTGGCTGTTTATCACAGTGATCATTCTGGATGGGCACATGTTTGTATCGTGGGACTCCTGGGAACTTCTGCTCCTGTCCCCTCCACTTCAACATACCACCAGCCTGAAGATCTCCTGGTGTATTTAAAGCTGTTACACTGCCCATGTCCCTTGTCTTTGCAGCTCTGTGAGGTGAATCCTAAGGCAAAAGTGCTGCTTGAAGGTCAAGGGCAGACCTTTAAGTCAACTGGGAGTGTGGTCAGTCTGGCAGTCCCTGTTCCAGTGCAATGCTGGGGGTCTGTTGCCTTTCAGATGAAACATGAAGGAGTGTCCTGACCCTTTGGGCATGAAGAGTATGTGCTGTGACCCTTCACAGAGCAGGCCTGCCCACAGCCACCTGCTGGCTTCATACATTTGCTAACAGGCACTGTTGTAGAGCACCTGGAAGGCTGGAGGCAAAGAAACTGCAGTCTCGTTCCCACTGGATGCTGGCATTTTCCCCCTGCCACTGGATGACTGCTTACTCTCAGCTGCTCCTCTGGGTTCAGTGTCTGCCGGGAGCTCATGGCAGGTCCTTGACGTGCAGAAAGGTAGATATCTATCATCTGCTGTGGCCAGCTGCTCTGCTCTTCACGCTGTGTGGATTCACAGCATCTGATAACGTCTGCCCAGCAGTACAGTAACCAGAGCGTGAGTTGGCAAAAGCTTTTCAAGAGGTCAGCGTCAGAGAAAGATTTGCCTCTTCTCTGCAGAGTGGTTCAGGAGACAAGCGAAGCAAACGTGGCTGTTAGAGATGCAGAAGCTGCCTGGTGTTGAGGGCTCACAGCAGAGGAGCACAGTTGTCATCTCTTCTCTTTTGTCCTCATCCTCTCTCGTGTGCATCTCTCAGTGCTGTGTTCAGTTGTCCTTCCTTTGCTTAGTTCTTGCCTCCCTTAGAAGTCCTCATCTACATCATCTCCCACTAGTTCCCCTGCAAAGCTCCGTCTTCCAGCAGGAGCTACTGTAGGACCCATTGCTTTGGCTTAGCTCTGGTTTTATGCTGTGCTGTGGGGTGCAGAACCGGCTTTCAAACCTGTCCTCTTTTGCTAGCCTAGACCATCAGCATTTTTGAGATGGGGGTACAGCAGTGCAGGGCTGAGGCCACTCCCTGCCCATGACAGGTTGCAGCTACTTGGGGAAGAGTGAATGGGGACAGAGCTGCAGAGATACTTTCCCAAAGTTCTCCCCATTGTCCACGTATCCAGAGTTTGAATGAGGGTACCACCATGCTGGGAAGAGGAGGGGTGTCCTCTGGGTCTCAAAGGGCACTAATGAGGATCCAGGGCAGTTCTAGTGGTTGTGGAGTTGGTTGATGTGCTACTATTTGATGATATTAATACAGGGCTGTGCATTGTTTGGGGTACCTGGGAGAATGCAGCATGAGTCGAGACGAGGAGGTGGCTTCCCCAACAGGAAAAGAGCAGGAAAGCTGAGCAGCATGGTGTATATCTGGAGCTTTCCTGGCTCTTGCGGCATCACTGGGAGCATACAGAACCTGGAAAACCACAAGCTTGTGGAAGGGCAGAGTCAGGCTGGGTTCTGTTCTCACCTCACTCACTTCAATTTCATCTCCTGATTGATCTGCAGAGTCACACTCACAATCCTTGGCTGGCTGAGGAGCAGTCGTCAGACTGCAAAGGTCACTGAAAGCAGATGCTCCTCTCCCCTGTTGCCTTCTTTGCCAGCATTAGAGCCTGGCTTTGGAGGTGCTTGGCTTCACGACAGTGTGGTCACCAGGTGCTCTCTGCTACAGCCCAAAGTAATGAGCCCTGTGGGACCCTGATGGGCCAAGGAAGAGGAGTTGAGGGCTACAGAGAAAAGGCAGGAGCCCAGCCCCATCTTGTCTCCCCATGCCCACTCTGGGCAGGGTGACTGGAGAGGTCGATCAGCACTTGCAGCTGCTGAAATGACATGTTGTGGCTCAAAGATGTCTGGAACTGTCCTGAGGTCCCTGATGAATTTACCCAGTGCTACTCATTTGCCTCCCTTACCCTCGCCTCGCCTCTGCTTGCATTTCCACCTCCTCCCGCATTGCAAGCAGCCTGCCTGGCGTTTTACCTTTGCTTCCTGCCCGCCAGCGCTGTTGGTAGGCGCTGGGGATTTCCTCGAGCGAGTTGTTGCTGCTGGCAGCGTGCAGTGGCTGGAGGCTCCGGGGGCTTCGTTAGCTGAGCTCACCAGTGGCAGTTGCCATGACACTGACGCTTACTGGGGCTGCCAGCTCTGTGCCTCTCAGGGGTTGCTGGACTGTTGGGGTGCAGGTGCAAGCCCTTGGACATGGTGGTTTGGAGGTGGCTTTCCTGGAAACCTGCAGGAAGATGTCTCTTGTTTGCTTATAAAAATTGAGACAGGTGCTTACCCTAGGCTCTGACTTGCTTTTAAACGAGGGAGATGCCTGTCACCAAGGCAAGGGAAGGAGAAGCGCTGAACCAAGGGTGAGTGGTGGCCTGTGGCCGAGTGTACTGCTGCAGAGAGTCCAGGAGGAGCCCCTGTCACCCAAGGCAAGCCTGTGCCTCCCTGAGCAGGACGTCAAACAGTATTTCTCCGCTATTGGCATCATTTAGCTGGTAGCTTGGAAGATCTTCCTGTCTGGGAAAGTTGCTTTCTGCCATCAGATTTGCTGATGTGCTGTACTGGTGATATGCTGATGGATGTGGTCACCTTACCCATTCCTCATCAGCAAACCAGGTTGAAACCCACTTGATGTTCCTCTCTGCTGGCCTTCCTTGCATTCTGAAAGAGGCTAATAAGCCTGACATTACGATTGCCGTTGGTGGGGAGGGAAAGACTGTTTTGTCTGGAAATCAAGTGGTTGCATCCCAACTTTACTCTTGGCTGCTCAATGTGTTATCTGTGCAGGTTCAACAAGGTTAGGTTCTTCAGCTTCCCTTTTTCAGCTTTCTCAGCTGCAAAGGGATAGTGTGAGGCTGAGCTTAGCTCATCATGAAATGAAGCCTGGGAGCTGGGGGCGTTGCAGAAAAACAGGATTGTTCACAGGATGACAGGATGGTAGAGGTTGGAAGTGGCCTCCGGAGATCTTCAAGTCCAACCCCTTTGCCAGAGCAGGACCATAGAATCTAGCACAGGTCACACAGGAATGCATCCAGATGGGTCAAGGGGGCAGGGGGGTATTTATTCCACTGCACTGTTTTCCTGCTGGGGGTGTTAATGTGACACATGTTGGGTTTGTCCTGGTGACACACAAGCTGTGGAAGAGCAACTGGAGGTGCCAGTGATCCTGGAAGGATGACTTGTGGAGCTGAAGTACAGGATTCCTGACACAATCACAGGACCTGTTGTTATAGCTGAGGATGCCCACGAGAAGATTGGGAATGATAAAACCTCCACTGGATGTCCTTGTTGAGGAAGGGCAAATACTCAAGCAAGTGTTGGCCCATGAGTTAAAACCATCAAGGTGAACTGGGAATGTCCACCTGGATGAGGAGCCCTCTGGGCTTTCAGCTGTGAGTTAACCATGGAAGAAGATCTCTCACTGCAAGAAACAACCTGTTGCTGGATGTCTCGACGAATGTTGCGCTCTAGGTTAGGGCTTACTGTCACCGCAGACAACTTCATAAAGACCAACGTTCTGAAGAGGCTCTTTTGACCTGCACAATGTCTTGCATAGGGTGGGAAGCTGCGATGTGGTGGGATACCTGGCCAAGGCAGGATGAGCAGGAGAACGTCTTGGGCAATGATTCCTTTCCTGAAAGGCCCTACCTTGACAAGATACAGAGAAACCACCACAGCTGCTGTTCCTGGCAGCCTGACTGAGGCAACAGAGCAGGCAAAGTGATTTAGCATTGCTCCAGTCATCCGTGATGGCAAAGATCATTGCATCAACCTCTTTTGCTCTGTGATTAATGCTGAAAAAACATCCTCTGAGGGCTGGAAGGAGAGCATGGGTCCCTGGAGACCTGTGCTCTAAAGCAGAGGCAGCACTCTCCAGCTGTGGTCGTCCTCTCGCTCCTGTAGACTTGCACACTCCCGTAGCAATGGAATTCCTAGGGATGAGAACAGGAACTCAGGGTGCTTCCTCAGAGGAGAAATGATGTGGGTTTACAGAAATTTCCTGTCTTATAATGAAAATCTAGTGCTTGAGCTTTCTGCATGGTTGAAACCAAAGTCCACTTTAGTAAGCTTGTGTGTGGCAGTGATGGGGAAGGAGGAGGAGAGGAAGGGATGCGGTGGCGTTGGGTAGGAGGGAGAGTGTGTGATCATATAGTGGAGCTCCAGGAAGCTAGTGAGAACTGTCTCTTCAACTGATTCACTTTACCCATGGTGAGTACAGGAGCAAGGCAGAACCTGGGGACATGGAAAGCACTGAGTTTTTAGGAAAATTAGATGTTGTTTTTATGCCAGTTTGCTTCACTTCTGAAACTATCCGCTCCAGGACTAATTACTACCAATAATCATGACACCAGGGGAGACACAAGGCCTGTGAATTGTGAGTTTGCACCATCTGTTCCTTATTCTGCAGGTGATGGTACCATAGTTGGGGGCAGTAAAATATGTCCCTAAAGCACATGGACCTGAGTGTGTCCAGTTTGGCAGCCTTGTCCACTGCTTGTCCTTCCCCTCCACCAGTGGCCCTGGCTGCCCATGTCAACTTTTTATGCGGTTTTGTCTCACTGAGACTCGCTGCCTGGCTCATTTCTGAAGGTAGAGGCTGCTCCTGGATGTACTGCAGGATTTCTTTTGCAGCTCACTTGGGTACTGGAAGGGGAGGAGGTCCAGAGTGTGTCTACTTGTGCAGAAGGCAGAAGCTTAGTCCCTTTTGCTGGAGAACAGGAAAGAATCTCCATCCCAAGGAGGAGAAATTTGTTCATGACTCACAGCAGCTTCCAGCAGTGGCCTGGGAGCCTGTGGCTGGTCCCCACATCATCCCTCATGCTGGGAACTCTCATACCCACCAACCCAGCCAGGCTCAGTCCTTCGTCTCTCAGTGCAGCCACACCTGACAGCTGCCACTCACCAGGGCAGGAGCAGCTGGGCGATGGGACCCTGGGAAGCACAGGAAGGCAGGCAGGCAAGGTGTAAATTGTGTGGTGGGCTGTCTTTGTCAAGGTGAAAATGAAAAACTCCCAGCTCTCCAGCCTGGCATTTCACAGCTCCCACAGCCCAAATGCACTCCCTCTCACCACTGCAGGGAAGATCTTAGGGGCTGGCTTTCACCTACCCCTCCCAAAGCCGTGCTGGCAGGACATTGTCCCAGTTGTGGATAGGATGTGGGCTGCTGCGGGAGGGGGGTCAGGAGGGGGCTCAGGAGGTGCTAATTGTCAGGTGCTGTATTTTGCTACCTGGAGGATTTGCTGTCCTTTGGTTCCTGCTGCTGCAGTCCTGGTGCTGCTGCTTGCTTTTCCTACTGGCTAATGGGAACTGCCTTCTCTTGATCACGATAATATCACCTTCTGTTTCTGAAACACCTCATGGCCCAGAGGATTTGAAAGTCAAGTGCACGTGCATAGGAACAGTCTCATCACCTCTGAAATGTGAGTTTCTCCGGGCTGGGAAGTGGCAGCTGTTTTACAACTCTCATGGCCTGATATTCATGACTGCGCCGTGTACTAGAGCTGGCTCCGAGTACCATCCGTGCCAGGATACAATGCTTGCCAGCTCCATGGGCACCATGCTCAAGCTATAACCTGAGGTCTTGGGGTTTCCTTGATGCTCGAGGTAGGACAGGCATAAAACATGTCTGCCTACCTCTCCCTCCAGCAACTTGTCTTCCTTTCTGCTCAAACTATGTCTTGGACTGATGGTTCCTCCCCAACCTCTACCTGACTTCTACCCCTCAGCAGGCACCCAAGCTTCACCCCTGTCTCCTGTTGTCAGGCGGCAACTTGACAGGGAGAACTAGAATCACAGAAGGGTTTGGGTTGGAAGGGACCTCTGAAGATATCTAGTCCAACCCCCCTGTCATGGGCAGGGACATCTTTCATTGGACCAGGTTGATCAAAGCCCTGTCCAACCTGGCCTTGAATACTTTCAGGGATGGGGCATCTACAACCTCCCTGGGCAACCTATTTCAATCACAAGATGTTTCTTCCTTATGTCCTGTCTAAACCTGACCTCTTTCAGTTTAAAACTTGTCCTGTTACAAAGTCTGTCTTTCTTATAACCCCCATTTATACAAAGAAAGGCCACAATAAGGTTTCTCCAGAGCTTTCTCTTGTCCAAGCTGAACAACTCCCAACTCTCTCAGAGATGTTCCAGTTTTTGGGCCATTTCTGTAGCTTCTGGACCTGCTCTGACAAGTCTGCAGCTGGTGCTGAGGAATCCAGAACTGGAGGCAGAGTTCCAGGTGGGCTCTCATGAGAGCTGATCAGAGAGGTAGCATCCCCTCCCTCAAGCTGTTGGCCACCTTGTTGTAGACACTTGGCGGTCTGAACTGCAAGTTCACATTGCAACCAGGTTTGAAATCCAGGGAGGAAGAGGTGCCTTTTTTTTTTTTTTTTTCTTCACTTTCATTAGCTTGGACCTAGGATCAAAACTGTGTTTAACCTCTAGGTATGGTCTGTGCAAGGAGGAATGGGAACAAAGACATGCCCAACCTGGGTCTGGGACAGTGGGATGGCCATCCCCTGACTGAACTGGGAGAGCACAGAAGGACGCTGGGTGCTGTGCAGAGTGAATTGCAGAGCCTCTCTGCACTACCTAGCGCCCGTGGTCTAAGATAAGCAGGGATGACACACCGAGCGTGGAGCGTGTGAGGAAGCGAGGAGGATGTGGCACACAGCACACTCCCTCCAGTCCTAGCTGGTGGCTCAGTTTCAGCTCTAAATTTAGCATATTCTGATTTTAGGACACTTAGCTCCACACGGTTTTGTTGTTTCTTTAAAAATCCCTGGGATTGAAGTATCCAACCCTTTTCCTGGGAGAAGGAGAGCATGGATGCCTCCAAATGGAAGCAAGACATGGAGGAGTCTTGTTGCCTGAACAGGCAGGCGGTGGTGGCATGCAGGAATGAGGCCGGTGAGTCGCCTGGGACCCCTTGCACTGTGATGGGTGCCAGATGACTTGCTTGAGTGGCCCAAATACTGGTGGCATGGGTGAGGAAGTTTTGTAGTAGTGAGCATGATGGTGCTCTGGCTGTTTGGCTGAGAGTTCTGCTGAGCTGGTGAGCTCCCCTGTGAGTAGCAACCCTCACCAACGGCCACAAGTACTCCCATGTGTTTGCACCCATCTCTTCCTCCTCCAGGTGCATTGGTGCAATAAAATTGGGGAGGTCTCAGTGCAGGATGGGAAATGAAGGGATGTCCTTCAGCATCTTCCCCACACCTCACCCAGGGCAGGAGGCAGGCACCCATCCTGCATCACTGGTGTTTGGCAAAGTCATATTTGAGGCTGCTGATCCCATTTGGTAGCAGGGCACACATGGCTGTAACCCAGCAGTGGGCTGATGCTGGTCTCCAACTCCTATGGAGGAGCCTCTTGAGAGGTCAGTGATGCTCCAGGGCAGCAGTGGGATGCAGATGGAACTGGCAAATCCCATTGCCATAAGAGCAGGCAGCAGCACCAAGCACATTGTGCCAAACTGATGTTCAGACAGCCTCTGGTAAACAGCCCCACAACTCCTCCTTGAGTCTGGGTCCCCTCGTGGTGCAGTCTCAGGGTGTGTGCTCATCGCCCCCTCTAGGAAATTGTTCTCTGGACTGGGACTGTGTGGAGAGAAGTCAATGGTTAGGTTGAATCCTGCACCATTGTTTTTCCAGGGCCTGGAAGGCTGCAGCTCTTCAGCAGTGCCCCGTGGCAGATCCCCGCAGGTTGCATTCCTGGCAGGTGGCAGGGAGGGCAGCTAGGGGGTTGCTTGGTTCCTATAAGGTAAAAGAGGGGAAGTATCTGACTGGTCAGTTGCGCCCCGTGGCTTTTCCAATCCTGGCTGGCTTTTATGGGCATTTTTTAACACATTGCAGGCAAGAAGTCCTCTGGCAGGCTTGGGTGACAGGCTCAGCCAATGACTGTGTACATATGGCACACTGGCAGCTGGGGCACAAGGCAAACTTCTTTGCAGTGGAGCCAGGAGCTGCTGGGCATCATGAAGAGCTCAGCCACTGGCCCTATGCCAGAAGGAAGCTTCTCCCCTACTGCCATTTGCCCTGAAACAGCAACTCAGCAGACTAAGGTGGCTTAGCCATCACTCCAAGAGCCATGCCGGGAAGTCTCAGACACAAGTCCAGGGGGGTTGTGGGGCCAGAGAGCTTGTAGACAGAAGTGGGACAAGGACAGCAGCTGCCTCTCCACCACCTTCCCAGAGATCCTAGAAGTGTTTTGGGGCAGACAGTGGGTTCAGGTGGAGCCTAAGCACCAACATACACAGGCATGGCCAGGATCCTGAGACCATCTGCAAGGCTCCTTTGCTGATCTCCTAACAAACAGAATTCTTCCAACAGTGGGAGATGAAACAGATTTGGTTGGTGACCTTTGAATTCCTGATCAGACAAACCAGACAGAGCGACAAAGGTGGTCCCCATGGTGCCCCACCTTGCCGTCTGCTTCCTGGCAGATGCTGAGGGGCATGATGCAGTGTGAGTGGTGCACTCTGCCACCTCCTTCCATTTTGGCATGATTCTGGTGGGATTGTAATGACTGCAGGTCATGTCTGAGCCACGTGATTTTATGCCTTATAGCCCTGGGACTGTTCTGCCTGCCCAGGGAAGCAGGTGCATCTCCTGGCCGGGCTGTGCCCAAACCATTCCATGGGCAGATGATGGAGTCTTTTTCTTAACTGATGAGTGAAGACAGGAAAAGTTGTGATGCTAGGGAGGTGTCACCTCCCACTGTTGAAGAAAGTCTCCTGAAATCTAGTTCAGTGCATAATCCTTGTCATCATTCCTGATGCATTAGACCAGGGCATGCTCCATTCCTAGAGGCATGAGGCCATCCTGGAGAAAATCCTACAGGGAGTTGGCAGTGGTGGATGATTTGGAAACAACCAGGTATAAAGAGTGTGTGGGTTGTTATTTCACCTGGGAAGAAGTTTAAGTTCCCTACATATAAACCCTTGTTCCCAAGGGGATGGTGAGCAGCACCTCACCACTGCCTTCAGAGGGGCCAGGAAGGAGTTGTCTTCAGTGGAAACAGTGGGTCTGACATAACAGGTGTGTCCCAGAGCTGCTGTGCCAGTCAGGACTGAACCGCTTGTCTCTGGAGGTATTGTCCTTTGCTGGGTATGTGTAGTTTGACTGTATGGATTATGGGCAAGAAATCCTACATTTAGGTGCCCGTTGGAGAGTTCTGCATAGAAATAAGCCATGTGTACTGCACTGCCATCTCTGTCTTTGCTGGCTGTTGGAAGGATGAGCTCCTGGTGGAGGCTAAGAAGGCACAGCACAACCTTGCTAAGGGACAAGTCGCCTTCCTTGCCCTACTTACAGGGTCCTGCTGTCCTAGCCAGAAGCCTGGCCCTGGGATACTGTGAGTATCCCACTGTTCACCTCTTGCTGAGCTACTCTGCCCATGTGAGACTACATTTGATTTGTCTGGAGGGCTCTGCCTCGAAAACGCCACATCCACCGTGCTGCTCCATCTGTTGCCTGAGCTGCACAGTTAGCAAGTCAGCTCCAGAGTGTCTTATCTGCCTGTTGAGCGTCTCTGTTGTTCCACCATGTTGTTAAACCTTCACTAATTCACTCTGTGCTTATGCCTTTGCCTATGGACTCTGCTCTTCAGTCTTTCCAGGTCATTTCTTTCCTTGCAACAGCCTTGCAGCCTTCCTCTCCACTGGGATAATCCTAAGCCTGCTCTGTCTTTTGCTGACTCCTGCTTCTTGGTTCCATTTTGCTACACCTTTGGCTGTGCTTCCTTGGCCTCCACCTGCCTCCTCATCTCCTTTTGGATGGTCACAAGGGTGATGTCCCTTGTATCCCCTTTGGATGACCCCCTTTATCCATTTTTTTCAGATGATACTTATATCTATTTCTGTTGTCCTGGCTCCCACCTCATCATCTCTGCCCTTTCCTTAAGTCTTTGTGCAACCTCATCACTTTTGAGGCAACCCTGAGGGGACAGCATTCCCAGCTGCCAACTCCCTACTCCTTCCTGGAGATGTTGTCCTCTTCTGAGCCTGACTGCCAGTGCTGAGCTCGCAGCAGCCTGGCCAGGAGCCAGGTTGCTCTGGGAAGAAACATAGCAGCAGAGGCCAGCTCAGTAGTCTGACTTACAGTTTGCTTTATACAGACATAAATTAGGGCTACCGAGCTCTAGTTTCCCTCCATTTTCTTTTGTGGAAAATCCTGGATGAACTGGGAAGAGGTCAAGTATTAAGCATCCTTGTAGCTGTCACAGCAAGGCAGGTGTTAGTGTTGATAGTGAGTGTGGCTACAGGGCCCCTGGGTTCTTCTGGTCTGGGGAGAGAAAGCTACTTCTTGCCCTGACAGGGTGGCGTGTCCTCATCTCTCTCATCCTCACATCTTATTGAGTGAAGTAGCATTAATGTTTGGCTCAAGAGCCAGTTGGGGACCTTGCTCTTCATACAGATGTGCATTTTGGTTCCTTAAAAAAAACACGATTCCAACATTTTGTGTCCATGGAGGGAGTGTTGTTTGTGCTTGGGGGGGGTCACTACTATGACTATGTAATTGGAAAGGGAGTTGTAGGAGCCTAGATAAATTGTAGAGAGAGGGTATGTCACAGATCCACTCTTGAGGAATCCTAAGGTGGGCTTTGAGAAGTCTTGGAGACTGGACTGGAGTCCTGAGGGTTTTTGACTGGTTAGAGACCTTGTATCAGTTTAGTGAAGGTCTCTTTGCTCTAATATCCGCTGAGTTGTCCCCTTCTGCATGAAACGGTGGAGAGACAGCAGGATACACCTCCAAAATCCTGCAGATTTTGGAGATGCCCATCTCTGGTATGTGTTGCAGTAACCTAAAATAACAAACTGAACTGAAGAGTAGCTGATGGGTTTGTGGTTGGTAGAGCAAGGGGCAGAGTGGTGAGGAGAGTTCTTGTCTGCATTGCTGCTGAAAAAGCAGGAGTGATATGAGCCACCCCTGCCTTGCTGCTAAAAACAGCCCAGCTTGTTTTTATTTAATCCAGTTTAGATCTGTGTGTGTTAGTGTTTCACCTGCCTGTGAGTGGGAACTCTGGGCTCCAAGCGCCTTGGAAGCCCTCCTGTGTCCCTGCGCACAGGGCTCATGAGTGTGGTTCCTCCTTGCTAGGAGGAGGGACTCTGCCAAAGTTCAGGCTTGAAGGCATTGACGTGGGATGGGTAAGGCTGGGGTTCATGTTTCTGCCGCTGTGGTACCACTGGGCGAAGTGGGGCTCTACAGCACCTGCTCCTGCAGGATTTCCCTGGAAAATAAAAACAATTCACATGGGAGTTTCTCCCTGTCTTGCTTCATAGCATTCTGCCAGCATGGAGGTGGCTTTCCAGGTGGCCTTGCTGCGAGCACTGGGAAGAAGGATGACGCTGGCTCATTTGGTTCTGGATTCTGCCTGGTGATGGCATTTGTTTGGGAAATAAACATTTCTGATCAGCTTGGTGCTTCCCCAGGGCTGAAGGAGTTCAGGAGCAAACAGTGTTTTTGTAAGGTCATGACTGATGTGTCTGTAGAGCTCATCCTTGAAGAGGGGAGCCCCAGAAGGATAAGATCCTGCTGGAGGATGTCCAGGCAAACCATGCCTGGGATGATGTGGCAGGGTGAAGGTATTTGAGACGAGGAGGAAGAGGAGGATCATTGAGTCAGGGAGGAACAGGAGAATAATCAGGGCAAGGAGGAGAAAGAGGATAATTGGGACAGGGATGAGAAAGAGGATGAAAGTCAGGGCAGGGAGGAGGAGGATGATAATCAGGGTGGTTGCGGGGTTAAGTAAAAACTGTCAGTGATTTGGAAAGGAGAAAGAAAAGAGAAAACCCTCTGAGGAGACACTCTCTCTCTCACCCGGCTTGTAATCAGCCGCCCCCTCTGCCAGCGAGCAGCTGGCGGGCAGGCGGGCAGGGAGGGGGTGGCAAGAAGGGTCCAGCTGCTCCTCGGCCTGGCCCTCCAAGAGTTCCTGCATGGGCTGGGGCATGGCCCAGGGTGGGTACATGCTCCCATCACGATCCTTGGCAGGCTGAGTGTTTTGAGACCTCTGCAAGTGTGCTGCCAGGGGGTAGGTGGGGTGAAGAAGAGGAGGATGGGGAGTTGTCTGAAATACCAGAGTTTCATCTCCCACTCTCCCTGCCCTTGCCTCTCTGAAAGGAGCTACTTGAGCTGTCAGCTCTGGATTATATTAATTAGTAGCGAAGTGCTACGCCTGCTTGTGGGACCGTGCTGCCAGGAGGAGCTGGAGACTTGGCAGGTCCACACAAAGCAACTGCTAGACTCCCCAAAACCCCTTGCTCCAGCCCCAAATGAGCACACCAAACAAGGTTGAGCTGAGGAAGCAAAGTCTCATCCTTGTGCCTGGCCAACTGCTCACCACAGAGCTAAGCCCTCTTGGCCCTGGCAGGTGGGGGCCTGTTGTGGCAGGGAAAGCGGCACTGCGGTTTCAGGATGGCAGCCACTGCTCCTCGCTGGGCCCCATGTCTCTGAGCAATGTGAGTCAGTCTGTCAGTGCCTCCAGGCTGCTGGCTCCACATGGTGGGCGGCTGCTGGCGTCAGGGGTAAGGGTACAACCCTGACCCATATCACCTGCTGTCTTTCAGGAGAGAAAGCTGTGTGCCCACCCTCGGATCGAGATCTATAAGGAGGACCGCATCTACTTTGTGTGTCCCCTTGCCCGCCAAGGGGATTTCTACGTACCTGAAATGAAAGAACTGGAGAGGAAGAGCAGGGCTCTGGAGGCTGAGGATGCCCAGACAGACATCACAGGTATCTGCGGCTTGTACAAGAGCTCTGTCTTTAATCAGCATCAGTCTTCCCAAAGGTGGGAGTCCTGGTATTCCCAGTGCTGCTACTTGAGCAAGCAGAGAAAGATCAACCTGCATCTGCCTGGTGCTCAGCCACTGAATTCAGCATACCTTTTTCCCTCATCCTGGACTGAGATAGGATCTCATCCCTGAGGTGTCACACTGTGCCTCAGGGAGCACTTGGCCACCCCTGCGGTATCAGCCTGAGGGCCAAGCTACCGCTGAGCTGCTGGCCAACCGTTGTCAGAGCAGAGCTGGATCTCTCAGCTTTTGGTTGCAGCTGGGCTTGTTTTTTTCCTTGTCACATACATCTTCTTTGATCTCATCTTCATCTGTTACATGTTGGGATTGTGATGAGCTTAAATACCAGGTTGCTGTAGCTGGTGGTGGAGTTGCCCGATAGCATCTGCTCAGCAAGATCTGTTGGAGCCTGAATGTATTCATACAGGAAGGGACCACAATGGCTGTAGGCGCAGAACAGCAGTGCTATAGTAACCCGAAGTGCTGGCTACCGTGGCGGCCCACGTGCTCACATGGCTGCGAGGCAGGAGCCGGCCAGCCACGTTCCCAGCGCTGGGCTGTGCGGCCGCGCCGACCGCTGCCGCAGCCACCTCCTCCTGCCCCGACAGTCGCCCATGCTTGTGTAACGGGCATGAAAAAAGCTTGACAGCTCCCTCACCTCCCAGGGAGTCTGACCATTTGTTCTAGCACATCCTCAGGTTTGGGTTGCGTTAATTCTTAATGGCGTGTGGCATAACAACAAGCCCGGGAATTGCTTTCTGGGAGCTCTGTCCATTTAGCACTGCAGCAGAGCCTAAATGCAACAGCTCCCCAGCACTTCCAGGTCCTGTGCTCCTGCAGTGCTCGCGTGGTGCTTTGCCTGCTTCTCTGCCCACTGTTGGGGCAGCTGCTTGAGCACTGGCCCAGGATGACCAAAGGCACTTCTCAACCCGTAACACCGTCCCATGACTGCCATGATGGTTTTGAAGAGGGACAGGCAGGACTCATGTTAGCAAAAGCTGTTTCAGCTCAGCGATTTAGCGGCTGCAGTGCTCCTTTTGGTCTTGCTCGACGGGGCATGATCCCACAGCACAGCCAGGGGATCCTCAGTGCAGCCACTGCCCTGTAGTTTTCCTGTCTCAGCCACTGCCCTGTAGTTTGCCTGTCTCAGTGCTTTCCTGGGACACCACTGTCAGCACCCCCACTGTGGGAGAGTCCCATACCCTGCTGAAAGAAGGGCTGGAAAGGTCCACACAGTTTTAGACTGTTTAGATGTTGGACTTCCTCCTGTGGGGGACTCCGGGCCAGAATCTCTGGCAGCAGCACCTCCATCATCCCTCCTCTTCCAGACATGTAGACGAATTTTTGTCAGTGCCGTGTGATGTGTCATCTGCTGAGTCTGCACAAAACCAGCTTAAAATAATAATAGCTGTGAGAGATTGGCCTTGCTTCTGAGACTAAGGAGTTGAACTCAAATGTTGCACTGTGATTGCCATTGCTACTGGGCACAGTGACAGAACCCGGTCTGGCAGGGCATCACATCCTTGCTCCAGGTTTTGGAGAGGGCTGAGGATGTGGCAAACTTTCAGACTGTTAGTGCTGCTCTTACTTGAGGGTCTTGGAGGACCTCCTGCCTCCCCATGATGTTGCAGTGCCCCAGGCCAGCACAATTGCTGTCAGATGGGAGAAGGTACTGGACTTTTGCAGAGGGAAACAGTGCCCAGCAAGCAGCCTTGTCCCACCACTGCTGGCCTGCTGCTGCTCTGTTTGTTGCCAGTGGTGCTGCCCCAGTCATAGCCATTGAGTGTCTGTCTGACTACCTTTGGTACAGCATCAGGGTCAAAGTTGGGAGGTGAGGTCAGAGTTGGACTCTGCATCTCGCTGCCAAAGTCCTGTATGGATTTTCTGAGCCCCAGCATGAGAGATCACACTGAAGGGGACACACCACTCACCAGCTCAGTCCTCTGCCCAGCTGCTTGCTGGAGATGCCTTGAAGCAGACGTATTGAATGAGATGCCTTGAAGGAGATGCCTTGAAAATGACACCTTGAAGACGACACTGGTCCTCTTTTTGCAAATGTTTTCTGTGCAACCACCTTTGAGTTAGCAGAAGAGAAAATCCCAATCTCTTTTCCCATCCTTTTTACTCTCTTCTTCCCTGGGGAGCTGCTTGGGAAGCTGCTCAGGGAGCAAACTTAGCTTAGCAACAGCCCCTGCAACAGTCGTGATGGTCAGAAGATCTTCATGGCACAACAGATCTTGGGGTGTCTGTGGCAGCTTTCAAGCTTTCCTGTGCTGACTAGAGAGTGAGCACAGCCATGTCAAGGTGTTCAAGGTGTTTAAGGCTAGGTTCATTGAGGCCTTGAGTGACCTTCTAGTGGGAGGTGTCCCTGCCTGTGGCAGGGCATTGAGGTCCTTTGAGGTCACTTCCAACCTAAACCATTCTATGATTCTATGTTCCCATCTGCTTTTTAGAGCAATCCCCCCTCAATGCCATTTGCATGGATTTGGGTTATTCTTGATTCATCTCAGCTCTACCAATGTTTCCAGTAGTTCTGCCAGTCCTGCCTGACTGGCAGTGAGAGATGTGCCTTGAGAGGGTGGGAGAGGGTGGTGGTCCCTTTTGGTGGCACTTAGCTCCCCTGGCCATGGCTGAGCTGCATAAATCCAGATGTGGGGCTCTGACGGTGCTGTCTCACAGGGTGATCAAGGGGACTGGGTAGGTGCTGAGCCCCTTCTCCTCAATCTGAGGCAGCTTAGGATGGTTTACATGCAGCATCTTTGGGCTCTCACTCCTGTTGTGGCAGCAAAGGAGGCCACTCTCTCAAAATTCTCAAATAATAGCGCTGAGTGAGTGATTTCCGACCAAACATCTGCTTTAGCAATGCTCTGCATGGCTGCAGCACCTTTAGATCATGGCTCATGAAACTCCCCAGCAGCAGCAGAATTACACTTCCTCAAATGAAGGACTTCAGGACTCCCCAGTGGAAGGTGCTGCCCTTTCTCCTTACCTGGTGCCAACTGATACCAAGCAATTTAGATGTGTAAGAAAAACTTGGATTTGATTTCTTGAGCCTCCTGACCGTGGAGTGCGTCTCTCCCATTAGGCTGCCATTTGCTGTCCTTGCTGCTGAGCTCACCCTGCCAGATGCTGGGTGCTTATGGCTCCAAGAGAAGCCAGTGGCCACAGAGGCTCCAGGGTCATCATCCAGGGTCTCTGTTTTCTGCTGCTGCTCTGTGTGGAGCAGCATGCTGGCAGCTCTGCTGAGGACAAACGTGCTTGGAACACAAGGAAGGGCCGGGGGCTGTATCTGCCTTTGCACCAATTCCATCCCTTCTTTGCCATTGTCAGGGTCATCAGAAAGACAGGAAGCATTTTTGGAAGGTTGCTGAGGCTGACAGGTCTCCAGGGGGCCAGTGTCAATCATGATTAGTTGTTTTGTACTTAATTATTTTCTGGGGCTTTGGCACGGTGCCCAGCGGGCCCTGGCTCCCGGCTGGCTCTCAGCAGCACGGTCTCCAGCGTAACCCTGCCGCGGCGCACGGGAGGTGAAAGCTGGCAGAGGCAGCTTCTCCACACGGGCTCACCGACCTGGACACAGATGGTTTCCAAGCTTGTGGCTCTGCTTAGAGTCTCAGGTGCCCATTTGCCTGCAGTGAGTCTATCCATCAGCATCCGGGTGCAAGCAATGGCACCCCCCACTGAGCCCCAGTGCCACGGGGGGCACCTTTGCTGATGTGCTCTGCCTCATTGCTGCTTGTGTCTGTCCTCTGAGGAGCTCTGCCCGTTCTGCTTGCCTGTGACATCTGTAACATCCCAAGAGGGATCCCAGGCTGCAGCTCCTGCCGTGCCCTCCTGCTGGTCTGCCTGCCCCAGCCCCTCTCCTGCAGGCTTTGGCAGGCATAAAGGAGCTGTGCCTCTCCTGGCAACACACTGATCTATTATTTAGTGGCAAGTGCAATGAATATTTGATCACATGGGGGGAAAGAGAGGTGCCCCCAGGTGCACCAGGAGAGGAACAATGCTTGGGCATCAGTGTCACACTGGGGCAATGCAGGAAGTGATCTGGTCCACCTTCCAAGGTGAATCTGGGGTTGCTGGTAGCCAAGGCAGCTCAGGGCTGAGCTCCTTAGGGAAGCTGCCCCCTCAACAGCAGCATGGAATGAGTGGTTTCTGTTGCACCCATCCCCAAGTGATCTCTTTGTATCAGCTGCTTAGCTTCCCTACTTCCTAGGTTGCCCTGGCCTTTGGGGAACTCCTCAACACCTCAGTGAGGCTGTGCCTCTTTTTCCAAAAGTAAAACTTACTTCACTCCCTGCTGAGTGAAGATGCAGTGGAATGGTTACGGCATCCTTGGGGTAGCAGTACTGGAGGTGGGTTCCCACAGGGTGACCATCACCTTCCTGCACCAGAAGGAAAAACCACTCTGGATCCAGGTGCTGGGCTGGCTCCAGTGCAGAGTTTGACTTTGGGAAGTGGGATGCAGGGGATGGGCAGTGGCTCACTATAGGACTGAGCAAGATGCCCAAGGCAAGATGGAGAAAGATCAATGCTTTAAAGGTGAGCTGAACTACTACTTGCCTACAAGGCTTTGGTTTCCTTCTAAGAGCTCTGCCACACTCCCTGCCTGGCCTCTCTGCTCTGTGCTGGGACAGCTGGGAGTTCCTGCCATGTCCCCATGCTAGAGCTGACCCCACACCATCCAGCCAGTCTGTGTGACAGTGCCAGAGCCAGCCTTGTCCTGCATGGAGGAGAATGAGGCTGCTGAAAGGGGCAAGTTTGCCAACTGAGGCTGCTCAAACATGATCAGAAGTGACAGAGTGGTGAAAAAGTGCCTGGCTGAAAGGAACAGGACTGGATTTATTGTTGCACTTGGAGCAAAGGAGAGGGAAGTGGCTGCAGGGGTGAGGACAGGATGCTTTCCCGCACTGCTGGCTCGAAGCAGCATGTGGGTCAGCTTCAACCCCATCTTCCCTTTCCCAAGCTGCTACTCCTTTGCTGTGTAACATGGGGTTATGCGACAGCTCCCCAGCTGAAGCAGACCTCAGGGTAACAGGGGAGGGGTGCTGCACAGGCAAAGTCTGGCTTGGGGGTCAGGGTCACTCGTGTTCTGAGTTTCAGAGGAGTGTGAGATGGTCACAAATGACATGTACTGTCATGAAGCCACAATGGGAATGTGTCCATATCACCTCAGGCCACCAGTTTTGCCTAATTTGATATTTGGGTTTTTTTGAAAGATCTCTGCTAGAGACCTTGCAAACCCATAGTTGGCTTCAAGACTTGGGGACCATGCACACCCCTCTGTCCCCCCACAGGTTTCAATTTTCCCAGAGTCTCCCTTCTGACCCTGCCAAGGTCCTGCAGGTGGGACAGCAGCTCCTGCCTTTCTGCTGCCCACTCAGTGGCCGCCATCCCCTTTGGCAAGTGCCTCACTGGCAGAGTGCAGAACATCCTTTTTAACTTAGAGTAAATGTAGTTTCTGTGTCGAGGTGCTCGCTGATGCTGCAGCAAAGGCAGCACATGTCAGCGGGCGATGGTTCCTTTCTCCTTTTCATGGTGGTGGGGGGGGTCACTAGACATTGCTTGGGTAGGTAACCCAGGACCTGGCTTGTGCCAGCTGCCAAAAGGGCTGCATGGAATGACCAAGGCAAGGGGTTGGAGGCTCAGAGTCCTCTCTGGACACCCAGTGGGCAGAATGAAGCAAATATGCCATCCAGAGGAGATGAAGCAGTGGGTACACTGTCTCTGTGGGTCTTTCCTGCCTGCTCCTTGTCCTGCTATCACTGCTTAGTCCTCTCCAAAAAGCTGTCACTCAAGAAGGCAGGACTGTAGGATGATGTGTCTCAGAAGGCAGAGAAATGCCATTTGCAAGCAGTTATGCTGGCAACTGTCCAAGCCAGGAAGAAAAACAGCAAAAAAGGAGGAATGGAAGGATGTTTGGAAGAAAAGTTCCCTCCTGGTGGGTCTCCTCCAGGAGATAAGTGGCTGCTATGCAGCTGAAGGAAGGCAGGCATCCTAACCCTAGGCACAACAGCTGCAGGAGCCTGGGAAGGCCGGAGGTGCCCAGGGTGCAAGCTTGGAGCAACCCAGTGCTGGTGGCTGGGAAAGGAGCTGTACTGACAGGAGGCAGCCTGGAGGAGCAAGCTCTCCTCTCCTGTCCAGGAGTCTCTCTATGGTGTCACTGTTCTCTTTGCCACTTCCCTGCCCCACTGCTGGCTGGTTGCATCCCTCCACCAGTGCCACTGCCCAGCAGGGCTGCTCTGGTTTCTCTCCTGGTGAAAGCAGCATCCCCATCAGGAATGTCCAGCCCAGCATGGATGGAGCTGGAGGTGCTGGGAAGTGGCTGAGCCCACCACATTTCCCACCAATGCAAAACAAGCAGGAAGGGAAGGGAGCATGGAGGATTGTGATGGAGAAGCCCACCTAGTGTTGGCTGCTGCTGTCATAATCAGCATGGATCTATGATGTCATATTTAACCACGTGGATGTGTGGTGTCATAATTAACAATGATTAATGTTTTACAGGAGGGTTTTGTCTCCTGGCTGGTTGCTCTGGCAACAGCACCGAGCTGCTGGTCTCAATCTGACACACTTGTCTCATTGTCGACTCCTTAATTGTGTTCTCAGCCGAGCTAATGAGGCAGAGATCCAGGGAGGGGAGGGGGTGGGCCAAGGGGTCTGCCTGGGATGGCAGGGACAGCTCCTGGCAGGAGGGCTCAGCCATGAGAGGGGGTGTGGGCTGGCAGCTGGGTGGCATGGAAGTGTGCTAAACAAGCTTGGAAGGGGCTCTCCCCATCCTCTGGCACCCCAAGTCCAATCTGCTGTTGCCCTGCCTGCCCTTGCACTGCTGATGGAACTGACAGCAGCATGGGAACCACACCGGGAGCAAGAGCAGGTTGTGTGAGTGCTGAAAGCAGAGTTAGGATACCCTAGCATGAGGATGGACCTATACCCACCTCTAATGGCGGCAAACCCAAGGACCACCCAATGTGCCACCTTCTCCTTGAGTGCTTAAGCAGTGCTGTCACTTCCCAACACCCTTGCAGCACAACATCTCGTACCTTGTCTCATTCCTGGAGGTGTTGTGGGGGCAAGGTTGTCCACCAGCCCCCAGGCTGCCCATTTTCTCTAAGAAAGAGCTTGCTAGGTCATTGGTGTGTGCATGGAGAGCAGCAATGGAGGCAGGGCACAGCCAGGAGGTTGGCATGGTTAGGAAGCTGGGGGTTGCCCTCAGAAGCTTCAGGATCCCCTAATTTCAGGTTGCTGCTTGAGTCCAGCTCATGCTTGTCTTGGCCTAGTCACTTCTTAAAGGCACAGGAGGTGGCAAGAGGTAGGTGCTCATCTCCACAGTGTCCCGGCATCTCTCAGGTTTCTGGCGGCTTTGAAGGCTGTGGCACCCCACCCCCACCCTCTCCTTCCTGCAGCATTCACTCCTTCCTCTTCTCTCTCCACCTCAGGGGCTGACACCATGAGCGAGACGAGCTCCATCAGCATAGAGGCCACAACTGACAGTAGAGACACCTCGGTGGCAACCTCTGTCCTGTTGCCCTTCCCAGCCAGCCGTGGCCGGGAGGAGGTGGACAACCGCAGCGAGCACAGCTACAGTGAGTCAGGAGCCAGTGGCTCCTCCTTTGAGGAGCTGGACCTGGAGGTCACTGGGGACACAGAGGGAGCCTCAGCCCTACTGCCCAGCGTGGGCTATGTGGGCAACCAGGAGGTCACAGACAAGTGGACCAAGGAACCCATCGCTGCTGAGAGAGGAGAGGAGTGAAGTGGAGACCTGGCTGCCTCACCTCCTGATGTGCTCTGAGTTGCTGGGAGCTGATCTGCTCTCCCACCTCCTTACTCTCCAACCAAGAGATTTCGGTCACTGATTCCCCATGGCACCCACTCTCCCTCTTTGCAGAGCAGGTGTTCGACCATTTCAGGGGCCCCGGGAGATAGGGGGTGTCCTGCAGCGCTCAGTGGTGCAGGGTAGGTGTAGGCTCAGGGGGAAACAAAATGCATTTGCTGTTTGCGTGTCCTTAGATGCATCTCAAATTCCTCGCAGGTGTCTCGGGTGGGTAGTGGTGGATCACAGAGGTGTTCCTCTGCATCTCTGCGGGTGCCCCTATCACCCACAGCTTCTCTGCTGCACCACCACGTGTTTTCTGGCACCAAAGAGCCATGAGTAGGGTCACTCGGGTTTGTTTCCCTCTTCCCTTCACTGAAAATTGGAGACATCCTGTGTAAACCTGGTCCTCCTGGCACTGCCACGGGCGCTTTTGGGGTCTGTAATAAAGTGGATGCATTTCCTCACTGGTGGCCGGTGGCATTGCTGACTGCCTCGTGGCTGATGGCGGCGTCCCGCTCTGTGGTGGGGAGCAGGCTGCAGGTGGAGGCTGCTGGTGGGTTACCCCCCTGACCAAGCTGGGGAGCTGCCTGAGGGCTCTATGTCCCTACTGCTCATGCTTGCTGCCTCCCTGGGCAACCTAAGGGGCCCAGAGGAATATCCCTGGCTTCTGCAAGCTGCAGGAGGAGCGGGGAAAGGTCTCAGCCACCTAGCAGAGCTGGGTTGGGCTGGTAGGAGGCAGCATCCCTTCTCTTGGGAATCTGCTGAAAATAAAACCAGTAAAGCCAGGTTCATGGACTGCTGGTGGGCCTGGCATCACTGTGGTCCTCCTGTGGCAAGGGGTCCAGCCTGCCTATGCAATGGCTCCCTGACATCTCATCTGCTGGGTCCTAGAGCTTTGTGGTGCAGACAGGGAATCCCTGGTTCCTTGTCCCCCAACTTGGAGATGAAGGAGCAGCCTGGACATCACTATCATGGTGTCTCAGGGCAGTGCCAGGTGCTGGAGCACATTGCCTGGCAGAGCTCAGCCCTTGCTCTGCCCCAGTGCCCCAAATGCCTCTGGCAGTCATGGTCTTGTTTTCCAGCAGTCAGATAGCATGGAGAAGGGGTGCAAGGAGCAGAGAAGGACTGGCTGTCTCTCCGTGGTGGGGACGTGTCCTTCCTGGCTTGGAAAGGTCATTAATCCTCAGCCAGTGATTGACATGAGATTGTTCATAAATATTTTGTGCTCTGAGTGCTAAAATATTAAACTCCTCCAGCCCACATGGAAAAATATTGCTCTTCCCAGTGTTTATCTTTGTTGCTGGTTATTACAAAACTGCCAAGACCCCTGAAATATTTATATCTGGCTGAGGCTCTGGTGGAGTTTGAACCAGGCAGCAGATCTTGACACCGCTTGCCCCTTAACCCCACCGAAGATGGGAGTCAGGGAGTTTTTGCCATCAGCCTTCTCCTGTCAGCAGCACTGAAGCAGCAGCCAGGAGGATGCAGCTGCTGCCAGTGTACATACAAGGTCCATACCAGGTCCTGTTTGCCAGCAGGAAAGTGGGACCTTGGTAGTGCAAGCATCCTTTGGCATGGCACATCTCCGGTCCTCCCTAGATTTCTGTCTCACACAAGCCCTCTGCAGCAAGGTGCCCCAACCCAGGTCGCCTCTTCTTCCTGGAGCCCTGTTCTGTCTGTGCTAACAGTCCTGAAAGGAGACAGACCAGTCCTGGTGCTGTGAGACCCCAGAGGAGACCTTGCCATGGAAATCCCTCAGGACTGCTGAGGGAAACTGAGACAGAGTGAGTCTGACTTCTGCTGCAGTGCCCTGACCTGCAGCCTGCAAGCACAGCACCTAGCACTGGAGAAATTGAGGCACAGGGCAGTGAGGTGGTTACTCTAGGTGGTACCCCAGAGGCATGTTAGGTCCCTGCCAATCCCTGGGCCCATCCTTTGTCCTGTTCATTGAACTCTCCAGGACAGCGAGACTGCCAGCATGGGACTGATGGGGACACAGGACAGCAGGATCCTGATAGGTCAGATGGCTCCAGAAAGGGTTTGGGCCAGTAGTGGAGAACTGGAACATGAAATCCAGCCGTCTGCCTCTGCCTTTAGAGGAGGCAGATCAAGAAGCATCATCTGAAGCCTTTCCCCAGTCTTGGCGATTGGGCTGGTGGTGAGTATCAAGGCTGTGTGCAGCACAGGGGTAATGGGGCAATGCTGTGTGCCCCGAGAGCTTGAGGAGTAATGGCAGGCTGGCTGGGGGGGGCTGTGCCAGCTGGGGGCATGACCCTCTTTCACTAGACTGGCACTCAGATGGAGACTTGGGCCAGGGGGGCGGACACAGCTGTGCCCTGCCAGTTTTGCCAAGGTGCTGAGCTGGTCCTGCCTGCTCTGGCTGTGTCCTGCCTCTGCCAAACTGGATCTGGCCATCCCTTGCTTGCATTTGTCTGTCTCCTGGCTGTGTCCTGTCCTGTCCTGTCTGTACCCTGTCTTCCCTAGCTGTGTGCTGTCTGTACCCTAGCTTCTCTGGCCATGTCCCACCTGTGTCCTACCTTGCCTGGTCATGTCCTGCTTTCCCTGGCTGTGTCCTACCTGGATGCTGCCGCGTCCTTCCCTGCTTTGCCCAACCCCTGACAGCTGCCGGTGCTCTGTTCGTCTCTGTGGTGCCGGGAGCTGGCGGAGAACAACAGGCGGGGTGGCCCCGGGGGTGCCGCTACCCGCCGGGCCGAGCCGGGCCGGACCGGGGCGGGCGGGGGGCGGAGCGGCTCCGTTCGCCTGGGGCTGTCGGAGTGTCAGAGGCGGCGGCGGGAGGCGGCGGCAGCCGCATCTCCGAGGCAGCAGCTACACCGGCACCGACTCCCTGCACAACCCGCCGGACTCAGGTAAGGGCTGCGGTCCCATCCCGACGCTCCCGACCGCGCCCGTCCCCGTAGCCTCGGGTCGCGCCGTGCCTCGGCAGCGCCCCGGCGTCTCCAGAGTCTCGGTGCCCGCGGCAGAGAAAAACGGCAACCGGCGATACCCCGCAGCCGTCGGGGCTGCGGCACGGCGGGGCTCGGCTGCCTGTGCCGGGGTTCCTGAGGCTGCGGGAAGGGAGTCGAGCTTGGGCACTGGCACGGGCCACCACGGGTGTGCAGGCGGGGCAGAGGGGTACAGGGACGAGAATACCGAGCTTGTGGCTTCAGAAGAAGGGTCGGAGGGTCACCATTCCCCCGGTGCTCCGACAGCGCCGCAGCGGGCACAGAGGAAGACCCCTCCGCCGCAGCCCCCCGCCCCGGGCAGGAACTGGCCTCCGCCTCCGGGACAGGACCGCGGGGATGATCGCCCGGCATGGCGGGTGCAGCCCCTCCATGCCTCTGCTACCGCCCTCCCGGGTGGCTCTTTAACCGTCTCCGGCCGGACAGAGACGTGACTTTGGGAGAGTGCTGCCGGGGCAGGGCAGGGCGGGTGCCAGGTTTGGGTTTGGAACGGGATTTGGGTTGACCGTGCCCCCGGGCCCTCGCGGGGTGCAATAGGGCAGGTAACCTCCTCCTCTCCCGTCTCACTTCATTGTTGGGGTGTGTGGGCCAGGCTCGTGCCACCCTCTCTCACCTTCACTTGCCAGATGCTCTGTGCACCTGCCAGGCTGGGCAGGAGCATCTGAATGGCCATAGTGGTAGAGGGCCATGGGGTGAGCAGCCACGGGAGGTGCTTTGGCCCCACGGGGCATTGGAGCTCACAAACCATGGAGCAGCACATAGGCGTGGGAGTCCTGGCAGAGGTCAGTGTCAGGGTGACCTGTTGCCCCCCTGGGGAGGTAGGAATGGAAGCTTGTGCAAGCCTGGCTCACCCTGCACCTTCCTAGCATGGATGTTCTCACACAACCCATGCCACCCCTACAGGTGCTGGTGTTGAAGAGGGTCGAGTCTCCTGGCAGCGAGTGGGGTGGGTGTGAAGCACTTGGGGCACGTGGGAGCAATGGCAGCTTCTCACTCATCCTACTCACAGATGCTTTCAAGAGAGGAGGCTGCCAGCAGCCAGCAGCTGGCAGGAGCCTTCCCACCACACCATGGCCATCAAGGTGGACTTTTGTCTGCCCTGCCAGGTGCTTCACCTCTCCTGTTGTTCTCCAGATGTTTCTGTCCTCACCCCAACACCATGCCCACACAGCCAAGCAACTGTGAGGATGGCCACAGCCCTGCTCATGGTGTCTCTCAGAGCTCACGACTTTGCCCTTTCCAGAAAGCTTTACCTGGAGGTGCATTTTATCTGGCAGGCCCTGCCTGCTGCCCCAGAACATCCAGATTACAGAGATTTGGGCTCTGGGTGCTGCCGAGAGCCTGTGCCAGGCTCAGCCAACCACCAATGGGCTCTAGCAACAATCCATGTGCCCATGGGCTCTTTCCTGCTTGAGAAAGCCCTGGGTTACTCAAAAGCATTCAGTGCCTGAAATGAGACAGGGACCCTTTCTTGGCCTCTTCCCCCAAATCCTTCAAATTGGGTAGTCAGATAGGAGAAGCCTTAATGTAGCTGGGAGCTGGTCTCAGGCAAACTGCAGCTGTAGACAGGCACTTTGGAGCACGAAGATGGAAGAGGTTCACATGCATTTCATTACCCCACCCCAACGCACCCTGTGCCACATTGCTGCTTGCATTCCCCAGCCATGGGAATCGCCTGTCCCGAAGCACCATGGGGTGCCCTGCTCTTGCTTGAGGAGAGTGGCCCCAGTGCCAGCTGCAGGGGCTGCAGGGGTCCGGCACACTCCACATCACCTTCCCGGTTCCTGTGCTCCTGTGAGCACTCTGCTTTGCCAGACTGTGGGCGAGCCCCGGGACCCACCGCAGCACCAGCAGCTTCCTGTGCTGGAGCAGCCTGAGGCTTCTGAGCTCTCAGAGGGTCTCGTTCTCCCATGGCCCCCAAAATGCCGACCCTGTGGGATTTCAGTAGTCAGCTTCAAATGGGAAACAAATCTCTCCCGTGGTTCAGGAAAAGACAACTGATCTCCGAGGGGACTGCATCTCCTGCCAAAAAAAGGCCTGCCTGCTGCAAAAGCCTTTGATTCCCCCGCGCCTCCGTGCTTTCTGCAGAGGGAGTCAGCAAAACTGGCTCTTACTTTTACTGAAATTTCTGAATTTAGTATACGGGGAAGGAAGGGGCGGTGGTGAGAGAACAGACTCTAAAGCGCGTCGCTGCGGGAGGATGAAGTCAGTGGCATGTCCCTGCTCCAGCCCCGGCGCCGCGGGCAGCGCTGGGGACAGCGTCAGAGGGCAGGGGACCTCTGGGAGTGTAGGATGGGGATTAAAATACAGTGGTGGCTGGGTACTGGGTCCTGCGGGCGCCGTGGGCTCATAACTGTCTGCTTTTGGTAGAACTCTTGGATGGAGGTTGGGAGCTGTTGGCACCTGTGATACTGCTATGTAGGTAAAGAGCTTAGGTGACATCCCTGGCTCCTTTCCTTCCCATCTCGAGGTTTTAGGGGCCGGTGAGCTGCTCCCCCACAGGCTGCTCTGCACAATGCTTCCATGGGGCCAGCTCTGTGTCCTTCCTGCCCATGATAGTTCATGCTGGAGGGTGCTCTGTGGTGACCAGTCCCTGTGCCCTATGTCCCCTGGGGTCTGTGTCATTTGCAGTTGTGTCCTGGGGTCCCAGGTCACTGTAGGAACTGTCACATCCTGGTTCCTTCATAAGGTCACCCTGGGCAGAGGGGCGCTGGGACAGGGGGCACAGGCAAGCTCATGCTCTTGCTTGCTCATGCAGCAGTGGCACTGTCCCTGGGGACAGTCCCCGGGGACAGCAGCTTTACTTTTTGCTTTTCCAGGTGCTGAGGCTTCTGCCAGGGAAACAAGACACTACCCCACCCCCCCCTCCTCTTGACACCACACTGTGCCACCCCCTGCCACCCAATGCCTGGGAACTGCCTTCCCTTATCTTGACAGGTGGCAGTGGGTGACACGGGGTGGTGTGGGTTCCCCGGCCAGTGCCGCCACATCCCATGGCGGTCCCCTTGGCTGCTTGGCTGTGGCTGATGCACTTGACCACCTGCCTGGCTGCTGGGCACAGCATGGCTGGCAAAAAGGAGATCAGCGTTGATGGGGACCTGGTGATTGGGGGCCTCTTCCCAGTCCATGAGAAAGGAGTGGGGAGTGAGGACTGTGGCAAGATCAACGAGCACCGAGGCATCCAGCGCCTGGAAGCCATGCTCTTTGCCCTGGATGAGATCAACAAAGATAGGAGCATCCTGCCAGGGGTGAAGCTGGGTGCCCACATCCTCGACACTTGCTCCAAGGACACCTACGCCCTCGAGCAGTCCCTCGACTTCGTCCGCGCCTCCCTCACCAAGGTGGACGGCTCCGAGCACATCTGCCCTGACGGCTCCTACGCTGTCCACGATGATGTGCCCACTGCCATCACCGGCGTCATCGGGGGCTCCTACAGCGACGTTTCCATCCAGGTACCCCCAGGCCAAAGAGGCTCAGATGGGGCTTGAGGGGTTGACAAAAATGACACAGGGGAGTAGAATCCCAGTATCAGTGAGATGCCACTGCCTGTAAGGCACAGGGATGCTCTCATGTCCCTCATGGTGATCCTGTGCCCCTTTCTGCAATGGGGAGGGAATTCCAGCCTGACACCTGAAATAGTCATTGCTCCTCTGCTGTGGTGGTGGGCTGCAGCCCTGATACTGTGAGGAGCCTCCACCCACCATGAGCCAGTGGGTTCATCCCACATAGGGATGTGGGTTTATTCACGTCCCAATCTCGGCAGCTAGTTCAACTCCTCAGCCCAGGACACTCTCAGTGCTTGACTCCATGATGTCCTTGGTGCCACTACTTGCCACTGCTAGGTGGTCTGAATGGTGCAAACTGCCTTCCAGCAGCATTGGTACTGGTCCTTGGCATGCCGTATACTAGCATGAGTCTGGAGAAGGATGTTGGCCCTCTCCTGTCTGACATATGCTGCCAGTGCCTCCAGGTGCTGCTCTTCTGGACAACGTGTGAAAACAAGATGCCATTATCTGCCTGAATGGCCACAGCCATGCCATGGTTGTCCCAGTCCATCCTGGACAGCATAGAGGTGGTTGCTGTGGTGCCCTGGCTCCCAGTGGGTGGCTGTCCCTGGGAGTTGCCACAGCATGGGAGAAGGAGTTGGGTCGCCTCCAGCCTCATGGCTCCTGTCCCCCATGGGATGGGTGGGCAGTGGGGCTCAAAGCTACACCCCAACACGACAGTGACACTCCCAATGTCAGAACCATGACAGGAATTCGATGGTGGCAATGTGTAGACACTGCTCCTGGCAGACAGAGGTGGCCAGTCAGAGCAAGAGCCACCATGGCCTCCAAGCCCAGCCCAGGAGATGCAGCCAGTTGTGAGGGGGTACCTGGCTCTAAGCGCCTCATTCATAGGGCTACCTGATCTGGGCAGAGTGGGCACAGGGGACACTGCCCTTATGTCCACAGTGATCCCATGGGAAGTGGCACCTTCAGTCTTGGCCCCAGTATACACCCTTGGTGGAGTGCAGCTTAGTCCTCCGAACTGACTTTGGAAACCCAGGGGCTGGCTTCAGTACAAGAGCATCTCCTGAGGGTGCAGGAACCGCTGGCACAAGCTGAATCCTGGGGGCTGCTGATGGGCCACAAGAGCGTTAAGATTTAATGAGTCCCTGGGGTGTGTCAAACCCTGTCTGCTGGTCCCCAGAGTCCCTGCATCCTCCCGGCTGTGGGGTGGAGGGAGTCGGGGCTGGGTGATGGAGGCCTGGGTGAAGGAGACTGCAGCCCAGTCCAGCCCACATGGGTTCTTGTCCCTTCCCTTGCTGGAGGACCCGGTGTCACCACGGCTGGGGGCACTGTCAAGACCATGGCCAGACAGGTGGCGACACGGGCAGCCCGTGTGCCATCCAGGGACCACGAGTAGTTCTGGGGTGGCACAGCATGCTGGCAGCTCCCTCTGTGTGACAAGACCAGGACGTGGCATCGCTGCTCTAGAGGCTTGCTTGAGGTTAGGGGACTTCGGCGTCGGGAACATTTGCCCACGCTAATGAAGCTGCAGCTCTCGCCTGGGGCAGTGAGACGGGAGCAGGCTTTTCAGCCCCGCTGGCATGGCCGAACCCCTGCCTGGCTGCCTCAAGGCCTGGGCTTAGCAGCTTCATTAATGGGGCTTTTTTTTCCCTTTGAAGATAACAAAGGCTTCTGCCAAACAGTGGAATGTGCTGGTCCTGCTGGGCTGCTGCTGTAGGATGCTCAGGTGCTGATCCCCAGGCTCAACCCTGCATCCCCCAGGGGCTGGGGGGGACGACTTTGTCGTAGCTCCTGGAGTCCTTTTTCCTCCGTGCCAGGGAGTTGCCAGGCACCCCGGCTTTCTCCGTACCCTCTCCTACAGGCTGCCTTCGGGCAAGTTTCTGCTTTTGCCATGAATCCATTTAACCTCTCCCCACCCCTGAATGTCGAAGGTGAGAGCATGAAATACTAACAGAGAGAAAATGAGCACATCTGTGAGCTCGGGCAGCTCTGAGATTATGCCATTTGTTTACCTGTCCACTAAGAGGACCCTCCAGGTCCAACTTGCTCATCAGCCCTGTGGTCATGCTTAGGGAGCATCATGGCACACTTGGTGTTGGGCAGGGGTCCTCTGATGGGAATAGCCTCTTCAGGCACTCACTTCTCCTCCATGCAGGTGGCCAACTTGCTGCGGCTCTTCCAGATCCCCCAGATCAGCTATGCCTCCACCAGTGCCAAGCTCAGTGACAAGTCTCGCTATGACTACTTTGCCCGTACTGTCCCACCAGACTTCTACCAAGCCAAAGCCATGGCAGAGATCCTCCGTTTTTTCAACTGGACCTATGTTTCTACCGTGGCCTCAGAGGGTGACTATGGGGAGACGGGGATTGAAGCCTTTGAGCAAGAAGCCCGCATGCGCAACATCTGCATCGCCACCTCGGAGAAGGTAGGGCGCTCCATGAACAAGAAGACCTACGATGGAGTGGTCTGGGCTCTGCTGCAGAAGCCCAATGCCAGAGTGGTTGTACTGTTCACTCGAAGTGAAGATGCCCGAGAACTGCTGATAGCTGCTCAGAGAGCAAACGTGTCCTTCATGTGGGTGGCCAGTGATGGGTGGGGAGCCCTTGAAAGTGTGGTGGTTGGGAGTGAAGCTGTGGCAGAGGGAGCCATCACCATCGAGCTGGCAGCCTACCCCATCAAGGAGTTTGCTGCCCACTTCCTTAACCTCCACCCCTACAATAACAGCCGAAATCCCTGGTTTCGGGAGTTTTGGGAGCAGAAGTTCAAGTGCAGCTTCCACACACAGGACTGTAGCTGGTATTCCCTCAAGACAGGCAAGTTTGAGCCAGAGTCCAAGATAACGTTTGTGGTCAATGCGGTCTATGCCATGGCTCACTCCCTCCACAACATGCACCAGGCGCTGTGTCCCAACACCACCAAGCTCTGTGATGCCATGAAGCCTGTCAATGGCAAGAGGTTATACAAGGATTTCATACTCAATGTTAATTTTGATGGTAAGTACATATGGGGTTTGCCTGGCCAATTGGGATGGGTGGAGGGGCAGTGAAAAGAGACACAAATCTGACTCAAGATCCTCTGATTTCTCCAGCCTGCCTGTACCCAGGAACCCTTTAGCTGTGGGCTGTGCCTATCCCAGAATGCCGATATCAAACCGTCACCCTTTGGAGGCAATACAGGCCTTCAGTCCCTAGTGTGGAGAAGCTGGTGACCAGCTTCATCCTGCTGCAGCTGGGTGTCTGGAGACAACCCCACAAGGGACCCTCTGAGAACATGGGTCCTTGAAGATTTCGGTTGCAAGTCTTGTTTTATTCACATTTCAGGGATTAAACTGGTGGGATTCCCTTAATCAGGGACCCACATAGTCTTGGGTGAGTTAGAAGCATGTCATCTGTGACTCGAGCTGAGCCCAGCTACCCAGGTGTCACTGAGAGCCATGCAGGGTGCAAAATCCTTGGCTTTGCCCCTGCAGGGCTGGCTGGAGCTGCCAAGCTCTTAGACACTTGGGGAAGTAGTTCTCCAGCTTTGCTTTCCTGCTCCTAACATCTACATAGGTGGTATGAGAGTGTGGCTCTGTCCTTCCATGGAGAAAGACCTTGGAGGCCTGGTAGACAGCAAGTTTTGCATGGGACAGCAATGTGCCCTTGCGGCCAAGAGAGCCAATGGCACCCTGGGATGCATCAAGAAGTGTGTCCAGAAAGACTGGGGAGGTTCTGCTTCCCCTCTACTCTGCCCTGGTGAGACCACACCTGGAATAGTGTGTTAAATTGGCTCCCCAATTAAAGTGAAACAGGGACTTGCTGGATAAAGTCCAGCCGAGAGCCACAAGGATGACTGGGGGACTTGAGCATCTCTCCTACGGAGAGAGATTGAGACACCTGAGGCTGTTTAGTCTGGAGAAGACTGAGAGGAGATCTCATCAATGTCTATAAATATCTGAGGGGTGGGTGTCAAGTGGATGGGGCCAATCTCTTTTCAGTGATGCACAGTAATAAGACAAAGAGCAACAGGTACAAACTTCAACATAGAAGGTTTTGCCTCAACATGAGGAGAAACTTCTGTATAGTGAGGGTGAAAGAGCACTGGAACAGGCTGCCTAGAGAGGTTGTGGAGTCTCCTTCTCTGGAGACTCTCAAAACTCACCTGGATGCATTCCTGTGTGGACTACCCTGGGTGATCCTACTTTGACAGGAGGGGTTGGACTTGATGATCCCTGGAGGTTCCTTCCAACCTCTAATGTTCTGTAATTCATTGATTTTGTGGCTGGGGGCCAGTGCCCACCAAAGCTATTCTGCCATTCACCTTCTTAGATGGATGGGCAGAGAGAAAATGTAACAAGAGACATGTGGGTCAAGACAGAGGCAGTTTAATAGGATAAAAGCAAAGGCTGTGTGTGGAAGCAAGAGCAACCACAAATATTCTCTACTTTCCATCAGCAGACAATGTCCAGCTGCTTCCCGGGAAGCAAGGCTCCAACACACGTAGCGGTTACTCAGGAGGACAAACATCATCAGTGAATGCTCCTCACCCTTCTTTCCCTGAGCTTTTGTATCTGACCTGACACCGTATGGTATGGAATACCCTTTGGTCAGTTTGGGACAGCTGGCCCAGCTGTGTCCTCTCCCAAGATCTTATCCACCCCTCAGCCTACTGCTGTTGGGGTTAATGTTGGCAAAGCANGGTTGTTGTGGCCAAAGTGCAGCACCCGGCACTTGGACTTGTTGAATATATTGAATATATTGAATATTCTCTACTTTCCATCAGCAGACAATGTCCAGCTGCTTCCCAGGAAGCAAGGCTCCAACACACGTAGCGGTTACTCAGGAGGACAAACATCATCAGTGAATGCTCCTCACCCTTCTTTCCCTGAGCTTTTGTATCTGACCTGACACCGTATGGTATGGAATACCCTTTGGTCAGTTTGGGACAGCTGGCCCAGCTGTGTCCTCTCCCAAGATCTTATCCACCCCTCAGCCTACTGCTGTTGGGGTTAATGTTGGCAAAGCACAGCCTTGGTGCTATGCTCAGCCGTAGCCGTTGATAACAGCAGCGTGTTATCAACACCCTTCTGTATCTACCATTACAAAACACAGCACTGAGAAAGATGTTGCAGGGAGAGCTATATCCGTATCAGCCAAACTCAATATAGAGAGCGAAGGCAGGGACCAGGCTGGACATTTGTTGGTGACCATAGTGGAATGTGACCCTTTGAAAGAGCCCTGCCTCCACGCCAGGAGCAAGCCCTCTCATGCTCTGTGGCAGTGACAGTCTCCCCTTCTCCTCCTCCCAGCTCCATTCAGGCCAGCAGACACCAAGAGCGTGGTTCGATTTGACCCATATGGCGATGGCATTGGGCGATACAACATCTTCAACTATCACTACATGGATGGGCGGTATCGGTATCAGAAGGTGGGCTACTGGGCTGAGGGGCTCGTCCTCAACACCGGTCTCATCCCATGGGCTGAGGCCTCCATCCCCGTGTCCCAGTGCAGTGACCCCTGCAAGAAGAATGAGATAAAAAGTATGCAGCCTGGAGACATATGCTGCTGGATCTGCATCCCCTGCCAACCCTATGAGTACTTGCTGGATGAGTTCACCTGCATGGACTGTGGTCTCGGTTACTGGCCCAACGAGACCCTGAATGGCTGCTACGAGTTGCCCCAAGAGTACATTCGCTGGAAAGATGTCTGGGCCATTGGTCCTGTCACTATTTCTTGCCTGGGTTTTATCTCCACCCTCTTTGTTTTCGGAGTCTTTGTGAAGAACAATGACACCCCCATCGTGAAGGCCTCTGGCCGGGAGCTCTGCTACATTCTCCTAACCGGAGTCCTCATGTGCTACAGCATGACCTTCATCTTCATCGCCAAACCCTCCACTGGGGTGTGCACACTTCGGCGCCTGGGGCTGGGCACGTCCTTTGCTGTCTGCTATTCAGCCCTCTTGACCAAGACGAATCGTATTGCCAGGATCTTCAGTGGGGTAAAGGAAGGAGTCCAGCGCCCCCGGTTCATAAGCCCCACATCTCAGGTGGTCATCTGCATGGCCCTCATCTCTTGCCAGCTGATCATTGTCATCATCTGGCTGCTAGTGGAAACCCCTGGCACAGGCAAGGAGACAGAACCTGACAAGAGGTACATTGTCACTCTCAAGTGCAACAATCGTGACTCCAACATGCTCATTTCACTCACCTACAATGTCCTCTTGATTGTGCTCTGCACGGTCTATGCCTTCAAGACACGAAAATGCCCTGAAAACTTCAACGAGGCCAAGTTCATCGGTTTCACCATGTACACAACCTGTATCATCTGGCTGGCCTTCCTGCCCATCTTCTATGTCACCTCCAGTGACTATCGAGTAAGAGTCTGAGGTTGTGGGTGGTTTTGTTTGGTTTTTTTTTTTTTTGTGGGGAGGCTCTAATATAATTTGGAGAACTTGATTAGTCCCGGTGATTTGCTCCCCTAAGGGGACTGTGGCTAGGAGATGTGTGCGCCTCTGGAAGGGTCTTTGGTCATGGACCTGGTGATAGTCAGCTCTGCACTGGGGCATTCAGGACCAGGTGAAGGATGGCTGAAGGGCTGTGGCTGAAGGGCTGATGAATCCTGGGGAGAAGATCCCCTCCTTTGACAGACTGTTTGCTAGGGTGAGGATGGGAAGCAGCCCTGAGACCTCCAAAGACTCCCTGACCTGACCGCAGATTGCCATCCTTCAACCCCAGAATACAAAGGCTTGAGACAGCCCATCCAGACAATCACCCATGAGGGCATGAACGCCAGCCCCAGGGCCAACATGGTCCCTGAGGAGCCCAGGAGTGTCAGGGACTGGGAAGCATGAGATGCACCCAACAGCATTCAATCCATCTGACAAAGGTGCCCAGATATGTTCTTGCTGGACCTAAAGAACTTGGTAGGGGTGGCTGCTCTCAAAGGCTTTCAGAGAGGACCTGCATGCCCCAGTGGGAGTGGACACTGAGGTGGGGGGTACTGGGCTCTGGCCTCAGGCACTGTCCCAAAGCAGCATGTTGGCTAGGCTGAGGGTGCTGTTAGAGTGTACCTGTTTTTCAGGGGCAGCACACCCTTATTAGAGCAATGACCATCCTCTGCCCATGAGTCTCCAGCAGGTCCACCTTGCCAGACTGACCTGGTGTAGGGTGAGATATCCCTATAAGGGCACAGACAGCAGACTCTTGTCTGGTGGGGCTGGTTGGTGCTACAGTGAGGGCTTCACCCTGCCCAGCTTGGGGCAGAAGGACACGTGACACCCACTCCTGTCTTCAGGTCCAGACAACAACCATGTGCATCTCAGTGAGCCTCAGCGGCACCGTGGTCCTCGGCTGTCTCTTCACCCCCAAGCTCCACATCATACTTTTCCAGCCACAGAAGAATGTGGCCAGCCACCGCGTGGGTACTGCTCGGTTCAGCGTAGCACCTGCCAGCTCCAGCCAATCCCACGGTGAGTATGGCAGAGCTGGGGAAGGGCTGGGGGGCAGCACCCCATTTCTGGCAGGGGGGCAGAAACACCCCGGCATGGGCACCTGAAGGAAAGTGGGGTGCAGAGCAGGGCATGAGGAGGATAGAGGATGCTGAGCGAGGACATTCCTTTTCTCTGTTCCTCATCTCCCATGGCTGTGAGCCTCAGGGATGCATCACAGCCTGCCAGTGTGGCTACCACTTCCAGTGACTTCTCATTGCCTTGAGGGTACATGGCTTCCTCAAGCACTCTCCACACCAGCCTTGGGGGGATTCAGCTGCCCCAGGTGCCTATCACCATCCTAGGGGAACATAGATGCTCCTAGCCTCTGGGGAATGCAGCCCCCTGGGCACCCATCACCTGTGGCAGTGGGAGGCCTGGGAGGGGTGCTGCTGCCAGGCTCCAACGTGTTTCTGACTGCTGCCTTCCTGGTCAGGGTCGGCCTCACAGTTCGTGCCCACAGTGTGCAATGGCCGCGAGGTGGTGGACTCCACGACGTCATCCTTGTGAAGGATGGGGTGGCCAGGCCGCTGTGCTGCTGCTCGCGACCGCGGCTGTGCTGCACCACGGCTCCCTCCCCGAGGAGAGCAGTGCCTGCAGCACGCCGTGCTCAGGTGCCGGAGGCAGCCAGGAGGCTCAGCCCCTGCCCCAGCACAAGCTACGCATCCCATATGTTGGGTCACAGCATGTGTCACCCATTCCTTGCACTGAGTCATGTTACACGTTCCCTGCCCCCTGCACTGAGCCATGGTGTTGAACTGAGCTGTGATATACATCCCCTGCCTCTTACCTGCACTGAGCCATGGTGTCACCGGGTCCCTTGCACTGCACCATGGTGTATGTCCCTCTAACTCACCTGCATCGAGCCATGGTGTATGTCCCTTGCACTGAGTTGTGGTGTACTTTGCACATTCCCAGCACTGAGCTGTAGTGCATGTGCCCATTCCCTGCACCACTCTGTGGTGCAAGCTGCTCCAACTTGTCTTTGGCACTGAACCCCGGTACAGGTCCTGGTCCCTTGGTCTTCTGCACCGAGCTGTCGTGCACATCGTCATGGCCCTTGTAGAGAGCTGTGTTGCACGACTCGATCCCCTCCTTCACCAAGCCATGCTGCAGCTCATTCTTTGCTTGCACCGGCCACACCTCAACTCCTGCTTCACGCTGAGCCCTGTGCTGGCACATAATCCTCACCCCTGCAGCATTGCCCATCTCTTCCCTGCTGCAGGGCCTTTCCCACCACCCCTTTGCGCCATGCCATGCCTGGTGTCCCCTTCTCTCTGTGCTTTGCACAGTTCCACTTTTTCCCTTCCTGTTTTTGGTCCCAGGAAAGCTGTAGAGTGCTGCTGGGCTGGCCCCAAGCCCCCTCCCTACTCCCTCGCTGTGCAGTATTTCTCAACCCTTTGGAGGAGAGGAGGCGGGGCAGATGCCAAAGCCTGCTGTGCCCTGGCTCCTGCGAAGCCCAGAGGGGTCTGGCAGGGCTGAGGGCAGGTATTTGAGCCCAACCAAGTTTTTAAGAGTAGATTAATTTCTGTGAACAAGAGTGTAATTTTTTTTTCCTTTTGTAATTTATGTAAATAAAGTGGTTATGTTTTTTTTTAAAAAAACAATTGTCCAGAGCTAAGGCCTAGCCAAACCTCAGGGAAGGGGGCAGACCCTCGCAGAGGGCAGAGCCACATGATGACATGGGAGCCAGCAGTGTCAGGGGGTCACACACTATCCTCTGCTCATGTCTTACTGGTTCTAGGAAGGTGGGTACATGCAGGACACGGGGAGCAGCTCAAGGGACAGGGTTTTAGTGACTGGCTCCAGCACTTCCAGAGTTAGGGCACTGGGAGCTGTCAGAGGCTTTGGGGCTAGGGGGTGCTGCTCTCCGCTTTAGGGGGATGATGCAGATGCTGTTTTTGGCTTCTTTGATTCTCCACCACCGGCCGAGCCTATAGATGAAAGAAGGGTAGGTCATCCTCTACTGAGCTGTGGAGGAATGGGGTGGGGGGTGCACCCCCAGGCAGCTGGGGAAGGGGTGGGTACCGGTGTTCCTGCCCAAGGCCAGCCACCAAGAAGTCACCAGCTGATGAGAACTTGAGGCTGTTGACAAAACCCACCTGGAGGAGACAGAAGAAGGGTAAGGAGCTTCCAAAGCGTGCTCCTGTTGCCCAGGGAAAGAAGGTCACACTAAGACAGCCCTTCAGCCCAGGTCTAGTATCCCCAGCCTTCCCCATCCATACCAAAGGGATATCCCATAGTGGCTCCAGTTTCCGAAATCCTTCACTGCACTTCCAGAGTTTCACGCTGGCACTGTGGGAGCCTGAGACAGAGGAGACTGCCATGAACCCCAACCTGAGGAAGGGAGCAAGACTGCAACCTCCCTGAACCTCCAACCCCCTGCTTCAAAGTGGCTACTACACACCTGTAGCCAGAAGGTCACTGCTGCGCAGGGCAGCCACTGCTGAGATCCAGTATGGCTGCTGCAGGTCCTGGATGCCCTGCATGCCGTGTGCTTGCCGGGCCAATGCCAGTGGCTTCTTCTTTGTCAGCCCCCACAGGGCTATAGACCTGCCAGGGAGAGAAGGGGTGAGAGGGCTCAGGGGGACACCATCTGCCCACTGTGAGCACAGTCCTGGTCCTGTGCTTACCCATCATCGGCGCCTGACACCATGTGCTCCTCGTTGATGAGCTGGATACAGTCAATGGAACCCCTGTGACAACAAGGGGCAACTATCATCAGCTATAAGCAAACTTTGGGATCCTATTTAGGACACAAGGGCTCTCTGAACCATCAGCGTTCCCAAGGTGCAGGCAGGGTTTCCATGATGCATAGCACCCACATATCACTGCCCCAGCTGGACCCACCTGATCACAGCCCCCCCTTCCACCCCGGACCTACTGGTGCCCAGAAAACACGAGCTGTGATTCCTCAGGGATCTTCCAGAGCCGCACAGAGCCATCCCTTCCCCCTGACGTCACGCAGCACTCCCGGCTCAGGCTATCCAGACCTGTAATGACATCCTGGTGCCCAAACCTGGTCGACAAAATGGCAAACAGTTGCAGCAAGTATAGCCCTCTCTCTGCAGCCTCACCTCCACCAGGGCCACTGGTGCATACCATGGCAGTGCCAGGGTTTGTGGGGTGTCCCCCTATCCTAAGTCTTACAGGGTCTCCACATATGCATTCTCTGCCACATTCCAGACCTTGACGGAGCGGTCATGGGAAGCACTATACAGCTGGTGTGTACCCTTCCGGAAGGACAGACCCTGTGGACAGATGGACAGGCCACTGCAGTGAGGAATGTTGGGAAGGATGCAGTTGCCCAGACCCACAGGCATCATGGCTGTCTCCTCTGACTCACCGAGACAGCATCACGGTGTCCAGTGAAGATGTGCAAGCGCTTGCACGTGGCTGCATCCCAGATCATGATCAGCTTGTTCCTGTCTCCCGTGGCCTAGCCGACAGCAGGAAATGCCCCAGACCAGCCTCTTGGGGACCCACAGCCCACCTCAGCATCCACTCCCACCCCATGTTCTTTGGGGGTCCTGGGAACCCAATTCTTGCTCTAGTGGGGGCAGGGGCTGTTTTAGCTCAGTAAGATACATCTGCACATGAGACATTGCTCCTCTAGGAAGAGATGAGTTCTCAATGCCCACCTCTCTGCCCCGCAAAGCAGTGCCAGCCCCCTCTCTCCATACCAGGTACTTGCCATCTGATGAGATGGCCATGCAGAGGATGTGGGACGCATGCCCCATGTGCCGCTCCTCAGTGCCTTTCTTCCCTCCAGGGACCATGCACAGCCTTTTCCCACTTTCCACCTCCCCTGTGGAAAAGGCACCATTGTCACCCCCTGGGAACTTCTCACCACTCCAGAAAATGCCAATGAGCTTCCAACAGAGGTTGAAACAATACTAGCAACCAAGCCACCTCTGCAGGCATCCCAAGGTCCTGCTGCTGCAGGGTCCCTGCAGCGTTCAGAGTGGAGGAATAGTGAGCCATGGGGCAAAGAAACACTTACATTTGATAAGGGAGCCATCCTTGGAAGCAGAAAAGATGAACCTATCATCAGGAGAAACGACCAGGCAGGTGACAGGCAGCTTGTGCCCTCGCAGCACACGGATGCTGGCTGGATCTGGAGGCTGCACCTGCAGGGAGGTCAAGATGTGAGCTGGGCTGCCCTGGCCCCCTATCCAGGCATGAGTGTCTGAGCACAGCTCTCTGCCTTCTCTGGAGCACCAGTGGCTGGCACCCCGGGCAGGAGAGGGGTCTTGGCCTCACAACTGGTAACACGCATGGCAACGTTGGGTGCCGGCCGCGGCTGTGCTCAAGTGTCCCACAGAGCCGCTGTTTACAGTCTCTCATCCCTCATCACCGGGCACTTACATCTTTAGCGACCAGGCGCTGCAGCCGCCCCTTCTGCTCGAGCTGCGGGAGAAATGGGAGACTGAGCAGAGGCGGCCTTGGTCCCGCGGGGTGGGAGCAAAGCCCACTGCCGCCACTGGGACCGAGGGTCGCGCCCACCCCACTGTTTACCACGTCCTCCTTCAGACGGTCACCGATGATATCCGTCGACAGAGCCTCTTCCTCCTCCTCCTCTGCCGCCCGCTCCTCTTCTGCAGAGGACACGATGCACGAAGGTTTGGTTCAGGGCCCGGGGCCGCCCCACCGAGGCACCGGCGCTGGGGCCAGGCGGGACTCACCGTGCTGGCGGAGCTCCTCCAGGTACAGCTTGGCCAGACGCAGCTTCTTTTCCTGCGGCGTTTCCTCCACCTCCTCCTCCGCTGTCTCCCGGCGCCGCCGCCGTCCCAGCGACGGGCTGCGGGGACAGCGTGAGCACCGACACACTCACTGGCATCGGCACTTGCTTCGGGGGCAACCCTTACCTCTCCGGCTCCGAGTCGCTGGACACCTCCTCATCGATGGGTCGGCCGGCAGCCGCACGCGGCCTCCCGTCGGTGCCCGGGACCTGCGGGATGAACCGGGATGCTCAACGGGACGGCTCGGGTTGCCGGGGCGGCCCCTCCCTCTGCTCGGGCCTCACCGCCGCTCGCGGTCGCCGCCGTGCCGCTCCGCGCGGGGCCTTGCCCCTCCTGCCGCTCGCCGTCGCCGCTGCCGCCACTGCCGCCGCCATGTTGCCGCCGCACGTGGTGCCCGCCCCGTGCCGCCCCGCCGGCGGCGAGCGAACAGGCCCCGCCTCTGCGGCCCCGGTGCCGCCTACCTGCCTCAGGCCCGTCCCTCAGCGGCGCCTCGCGCTAGGGTCACTAGGGCGGTGACTGCGCTCAAGGCGCACCGGCCCGTCGGGCTTGGTGTCGTCCTTTCGCGGTCCCAGGCGCTGAGCACTGTCGCTTTCGTGGCGTTCTTCTCAGCAGGGTGTCCGTCCGCGCCGCAGTTGTCCGAAGGGTACCGGGGACGGGGCCCTCCAGGGGTCTGGAGAGAGCAGGGGAGCCCTGCTGACCTCGCCTAACTATAGACCAGGCATTCCCTGCCGGGGACGCGCACCTGCGAGCCACCCCCAGGACACTGGATGGTTGGCAGAGCCCCATGGCCGTGCGCGGCCCGACCCGGGAAGGAAGCGGTGTGGGGACGTGGCAGTGGGTACATACGCAACCCCCGCTCCACTCGTGCGCTCAACTGGTGGAGAAAAATGAAGGAGGCCTCCGGCCGCAAAGGGGCGTAGTTCGGGCCCGGAGATTTGGCGGGGCGGAAGTGAGCGATCGAGGGCGGAAGTGGTGGCGGCGGCGGGGACAGCGGCTCGGTACGGCTGGAGCGGGGCCCGGGAGCAGGGGGAGAAGGGTGGGGACAAAGGGAAAGGGAGATGGATCAATGATGGGTCAGTGGTGGAGCAAAGATGGCATCCGTTACGGGATCGGTGATGGGGTTAGTGGTGGGATTAGTGATGGGTCCGTCATGAGTCAGTGGTCAGGTGTAGGAGTAGGGTCAGGAGTGCCGTGGAGTAGGGCAGCGATCAGCTGGGTGAAGCCATTCGGGTTTGTATGCCGCGTGTGGGTGCGCTGTGCTTTGGAGTGCTTGTCGAGTGTAGAGGGGAGTTGTGCCCTGTGCGAGGGTGCACAGGGCCCCCCCTGACCTGCGGTGGTGGCCCTGTGAGGGCTCGAACAGACGTCATTCACGTTGGGGAAGCAGAGCCAAGCGCTGTGGTCGGCCCTGATCCTGGTCTGCTTCCTGCTGCGCTCTTGCGCAGCCACCGAGGGCGCGGGAGCCAGCCGCGGCAGGCAGGGTGAGTGTGAGCAGGGTGAGTGCGGGCAGGATGAGTGCGAGCAAAGTGGGCAGCAGGCAGGGTGATCGTGAGCAGGGTGAGCAGTTCTGTCCCCCTGGGCAGGGGCTGGAGAGTGGCAGGAATGGGGGGAGGCGGAAACTAGACACCAGGGTGGGCAGAGTTTGCCAGAAGCAAGCAGGAGAACAGGTGCTGGGGGAGGTTACCCTCTGTTCAGAGCCCTTCTGAGTGCAGGAGAGGGCTAGCAGCGTCTTGGTGTGGGCTTGCTGGGGAGACAAGAAGTGTCACACACCTAGGGGTGCCAGCGGAGCGTTATGGTGCTATATGGCCTCTGAAGCTGGGAATGTAGGCTAGACTGGGAGTTGAGGGTCATGGAAATGGGCAGGGGGAGGGGTGTAATGACTTTAGAGGGGCATCCTGATGGGACAGGGGCAGGCTCAGCCCCTACCATCCAGAGCAGGAAACAGGGCAGTTTGCTCAACCCCAGTCTGTAAGCCAGCACAGCAGTTCCTTCTGGCCTCTGCCTGTGGCTTCTCCTTTGCAACAGGAACGGCTGCTGGGCCAGGAGAGGGGTCCCTGCTTGTTCCGATTGTGGCTGGGGACTCCTGGGCCCAAAGCAGTCAGTGGGGTCCCCATCATGCCACTGCATGGCTGTGGTGTGGCTGGGGTCTCCTCAACTCCGTGGTGCTGCAGCCCTCTCTTACAGGCTAGGGATGTGTGGCTCATCTTAAGTGGATACTGAAGTGGCAGAAGCCAGTGGCAGGGCTGGGGAGGGGGCAAGGTCAGCCCTATGCCTCCTGCCCCTTTACTGGCTCAGTGGTGCCAGACCTGCCCACAGGTCTTACAGCATGAGTGCCTGGAGCCAGCACCATACACCATTTCCCCACTGTGGTGCTGTTGGCCTTGGATCTGCCACTAACCTCTGCAAACCCATCTGACTGTTCTGCTGGGGAGCTGCACCTGCACCAGGGCTGGTACCACACTGGGAGGGGACACTTGAGGTCTGTTGCCTTCTGCCTCTAAGCTGTGGCCTGCTTGGTCTCCTGTCAGTGAGAAGAATGGGCTCTGTGTCGGAGGAACTCAGCCTGGTACCCCTGCACCAGAGGCCGGAGCTGCTGGAGGCCTGTGCTGAGCTGCTGGGCGAGGAGTGGGGAAAGAGCCGGGCGTCAAGGCTCCACATGCTCCAGCGCTCCTCGGACACCTTCCCTGCCTGCCTGCTGCTGCTGCGGAGCCAGGGCCGTTCTGAGGCCCCCACTGCCCGGGAGGGTCCCTGCCAACTTGTGGGCCACGTCCGGCTCTCCCGTGTGGCTGGCCAGCCCCATGACCTCTTTCTGGAGAGTGTGGTAGTTCCCCGGGCACTGCGGGGCCAAGGCTATGGGCGGCAGCTGATGGAGGCCACTGAGCGGTGGGCTCGGGCTCGGGGCTTTGGCTGCCTGCACCTCACCACCCACGACAAGCAGCATTTCTATGCCCACCTGGGTTTTGTCCTGGGTGAGCCAGTGCAAAGTGTGGCCTTCCTTAGCCCCGCCATATCCACTGAGGTGCTGCGGCTCTTCTCCACCCGTCCCAGTACTGCCACCACCACCATCGCCACCACCAGGCGAAAGGTGCCCACTGCACCACCGCCTCCCCTCCTACCCCCTGCTGCCCCGCCCCCACCGCTCTCGACGACCGTGGTGTGGGCTAGGGGAGTTCTGGCTGAGAGCAGCGGACAGAGCCTCCTGGAGACCCCCCACCGCGATGCCAAAGGGCTGCCCATCTTTTGGATGAAGAAGAACATCTGAGCAGGCCCCAAGCTAGTGATTAAAAGCAGTGCAGGCAGGGGCTGCCTGCCCCAGTGCTGCCTGACTGCCTGGCATTTTTAGGGGCTGGCACCAGCTTTCCTAGCCTCCATGGTTTGTCCTGGCCCCATTCCTAGGGTGGGTGTTCTCTGCACCCTGCCCTGCCCTGTCCCCAGCTTGCCCAGTCAGGTCCTTAAGACCACTAGCAGAGCAGGCAGCTGTGCCAACCCCAGGCTATAGGGTTAGAACTGGTCCCATGAACTGTCCAGGTCAGTGTGGGGCAGCTGGGGCTGTGGCATGCTGTGTCCACCAGGATGAGTGCCACTGTCCACTGAGCAGCCTGATGAAACTCAGACACATCATGGGTGGGTCGCACTGGGGGCATAGGCCTGTGCCAGTGTAGGCTGCAGGGTGCTTGCAACTGCACTGCCCCAGGGGTAGCCAGCAGCGAGAACTGGAGACATGGGAAGGTCAGGGAGAGTGCTAGGCACGCACCAGGGGATTAGCACTGTCCTTGCTGCGTCACCCGTGCCCCAGGGCTGTCCTCTGCCTAATCCCCTTACCCTGGGCAGCTGACCAGCACTGGACAGGGTCACCCAGCCCTGCCTGAGTTGGAGGGACAGAGCTGCCCCTTTGTTCAGTACACCTTTTGCGGGCACAGTTCCTCATCAGGGCATCCAGCCAGGCTAGATTTTGGTACAAAATGGGGAAGAGAGAGTCATTGTGCCCCTGCTACAAGCAGGGCTAGGACCCAGCAGGGAAACTGAGGTTGGTGGCTTGTGACAAATCAGGGCCATGCCATGACTATGGTGGTACAGGCAGGGGCTCTGGGCACCAACAGCAAAAGTGCCCACTGGCATCACTGAGGTAAGAGGTGTCTGAAACCTCCAAGTTTGTTGAGTCCCATGGGATTTGGGGTGGGCAGAATGTGCCTGTGGGGCAGTCTGGCCCATCACGTGCCAGAGCGGCAGTGCCAGCACAGCTGGAGTGCCCACTGCACCCTGCTACCTCATCCCCACCACTCTCCTTTCCCTGCAGGGTGCCAGGCCCGTGGGCAGCCGGTGACACAGGATGGTGCTGGTGCTGTGGACCTGCCTTTTGCTGGGGGTGGCTAGCAGGGAGAGCCCAGCACCAGAGCCTCTGATGAGTGCCCAGCCGTTTGCTGTGGTGTGGAACATCCCCACTGCCCGCTGCCAGCACCGCTTTGGTGTGAGGCTGCCCCTTGGTGACTATGGCATCGTGGAGAACCAGGACGGCCACTTTACTGGCCAGAACATCACCATCTTCTACAAGAACAAGTTTGGGCTGTACCCTTACCTGTCACGGCAGGGTGTCGCCCACCACGGGGGCATCCCCCAGCGGGTCCGCCTTGGCGCGCACCTCACCAGGGCGGCCGGGGACATCCGCCGCCTCCTGCGCCCTGCTTTCCACGGCCTGGCCGTGGTGGACTGGGAAGAGTGGAGGCCCCTCTGGGCCCAGAACTGGGGCGCCAAGCGGATCTATCGCACAGCCTCGGAGCAATGGGTGCGGGACTGGCACGGTCTGCTGCCAGTGCGGCGGCGGCTCCGGCTGGCCCGGTGGCAGTTCGAGCAGGCTGCACAGGTTCTGATGGAGGAGACCCTTCTGCTGGCACGCACACTGCGTCCAGCGGGGCTTTGGGGCTTCTACCGCTTCCCCGACTGCCCCAATGGCAACTGGGCCAAACAGACAAACTACACCGGGCGTTGTCGGCCGGCAGAAGTGCAGCGCAACAACCGTCTGGGCTGGCTCTGGGCCGCTTCGGCCGCCCTCTACCCCAGCATCTACCTGCCGCCGATGCTGCCGCCCGCTCTGCGCCGCCGCTACGTGCACCACCGGCTGCGCGAGGCCCTGCGTGTAGCTGCCTTCGGAGCCGACGGCCTCCTCCCCGTGGTGGCCTACTCCCGCCTCTCCTTCCGCCGGTCGCCCGCGTTCCTGGAGCTGGTAAGAGTTGTGGGGCCGGGGCTGGCAGCGGGCGTGCCGGGTGCCCTGCTTTACCCCGCACGCTGCCCGTGCGCCCTGATCGCATTTCGCTCTCCCCGGCAGGCCGACCTGGTGCACACCATCGGGGAGAGCGCAGCGCTGGGCGCGGCTGGACTCGTGCTCTGGGGAGACCTGTCCTACTCCCGCTCTGCCGTGAGTATGGCCTCCTGCCCTGCTCTGCTGCAGCCGCCAGACAGTGGGCGGCAGGAGGTGATGTGGGACAGGCACATTCTCTGTGCTGGCTGAGGAGGGGTGGCTGGGGGCATTGCAGTGCTGGGGAGGGTTCTCACTGGTGCTTCTCTCTCTCTAGGAGAGCTGTGTCAGCCTGCGCCACTACCTCGTGTCCACCCTGGGACCCTACGTGGCCAATGTGACGGCAGCGGCCCAGGAGTGCAGCTACAGACAGTGCCATGGGCACGGACGCTGCGTGCGCCGGCAGCCCCAAGACCTGAGCAGCCTCCTGCACCTCGGCTCTGGTGCCAGTCTATTCACCTCTTTCCGCTGCCACTGCTTCCGTGGCTGGACTGGCGAGGGCTGTACCCAGCAAGTCCAGCCTGGCCCTGCTGCCTCCTGTCTCGTGCCCACCCACACTCATGGCCTCTATGGGCACAATGATCTCCCACCCTCTGACACTTGTGTGCCACAGGGCATGTGGAGCTGGTGACCAGGAATGAGGACCACCATGGTCCCTTACCCTGGCAGTGCTACTGCGCAGTGCTTCCTATGGTGTCATTAACTTAAATAAAGCCTCCTGGCACAGCTGGCATGGTCTTTGTGAGCAAAGCTAAGGAGGGGTGTCCCATGGTGGCCCCAGTCAGCACAATTGCCACTGCTGGTAAGAGGCAGCAGAGTCCCCAGTTTGGCTCTGCTGCAATCTCATGATATGATAGCAGCCCCTTTATCTGGGAAGTGGGCATAGGGCACCATCACAGCCTAATTTCCCTTTGCTAAACTGGCACCATGCTGCCAGCAGCCCTGACCATGCATATAGCACCCCCCCTGCCCACAGCTATTTTTATCTCCCCCAAACTGTATTTCTCACTGTCCTATTTTAAGCACTGCAGTTGGTGCTTCAGGAACCCAATGCCCAGCTCCCAGGGGCCCCACACTGCCTTGCTGCCCACTCACACTGCCCGAGCACAGGGAGCCATGCCCAGGGAGGCTGGAGAAGGTAGGCTAGGGAGCGGGCTGGGGGCTGGCAGGGACCCTGACACCCCAGGGGGGAGTGGGTGGCACAAGGCTATGATGTTGGGATGGAAACAGTGGCCAAATATTGCCCTCCTCCACAGGGACTGCAGGTATAGATGCCTGCCTTGGGAAGATGGGACTACTGGAGGGCTGCAGGCACAGGGCAGCAGGTTTTGAGCAGCTGGCTGGCACAACCTCCCCCACCAAATCTACATGACCTGCTGTGCCCCACAGCAGCATGGGCTGCAGATGCAGAGGTGATGGAGATGTACCCAGGCCAGCCCCCAGCCAACGACAGGGCTGTAGGGACAGCCTGGGGGTACCCTGGGCACCATCTGAGGAACCCCAGCCTTGACACCTGCCAATCCCAGCAGAGGCACACAATGCCCTGATGTCAGCAGAGCAGCACCATGCTACCCTGCGACACACCACTGACCCTGGGAGGGAAGGGGAGTACACAAAGTGCCCCTCTGCCATGTTCACAGCCCCTGGGCCATGCTTGCTGCTCAAAAATGCACAAACACCCTGTAAAAACGCTTTCCCTCTACCCCAGCATGGGCATGGGCATGGGCATGGGCATGGGCACGGGCATGGGCACTTCCCAAGTCAGTGCTGGAGCCATGTCTCAAAAAAGCATCCCCTTCCCACAGGGTATGTGTGCACCTGGGCAGTAGACACAGCACACACCTTACATCTCTGTCCATGCACTCCTAAGCAGCACATGAGCGCAATGCCCAAGGGGTAAAGCCAAGCCATGCTGCAGGCTAGGAGCCGGCATTGCCCTGCCCCTGCCTGCTGGCTCCAAGCTGGCCCAGAGGAGCACCAGGCAGCCTTGCAATGCCTGGGCTGCTGGGCTGGGGAGGTGTAAGGCACATTCTGTCTCCAGCTAGGACCAAATTCCAGCCCTACTAACAAGGCTCTGGGATTGTGGCCACCAGATGCCCTGATGACAGCGTCAGGGAGGAGACAGTTAGCACTTATTCACCTGCAACCACAGCCCTGTGCCAAGGGAATACTGGCACTGGCTGCCTGCCCCAACACAGCACCAGGCTCATGTTAAAAATTGGGGTCACCTCTGGGAGGGGTCTAGTACCCATGGGGGTGCCCAGGGCAGGCTCCACACTCACCCTCTACCTCCACTCTCAGCAGACAGCATGGGAAGGCCTGAGGGCACCACACCAGCAGAGCCCGGGGACCCTGATGGCAGTGACCCTGGAGCCATTAGCCTGCGCCCAGTGGAATCCATCAGCGACCTGCACTGGGCCTTGGCTGGGCGCAAGGGTGCAGACGGTGAGAACAGGGTGTGGGGGGCCCATACTAGCCTTGGCCATGCCATGGGCCAGACTCTGACCTCTTCTCTTCCCTGCCCACAGGCAATGGCCCAGCCCCCTCCAGTAGCCTGCATCTGCCTCCGGCTCGCCCCGTGCCCCCCAGCCCCACGGTGCTCCTGCCCACCCTCCGACCTGTGCATGCTGCCAGACCCTGCCCCTGCCTGGGCCCCAGTCAGCCCCTGCTCCTGGCCCTGCTGGGGGTCCTGGCCCTGACAAGCCTGGTTCTGGCCACACTGGCTGTCTACTTAAGTGGTATGTGGCACTGGGCAGAGGGAGGACTAGGGGGCTGGGGGAAGGACCAGACTGCCCACCCCCAGTTTATCTTTGTCCTGTCCCTACAGTCCTACAGAGCCAGTCGGTGAGGGCACTGGCCCAGTGGTTGGAGAGCCAGGAAGATGCAGTGCACCAGCTGCAGGCAGCCAGCAGGCAGCTCTGGGCTCACATCAATGCCAGTGCTGAGCCCGGTGGGCACCGCTGAGCTGTTCCCAGCTCCGCCACAGGGCTACCATGGGAAGGGACACCGAAGGGCAGGAGTGGGGGAGCAGTAAGCCCCACCACCTCTCATCCTGCTCAGACCTGGCAGCATTGCCCCACAGGGTGCAGGTGGTGGCAATCCTGGCACCCGCCCCAGGCTACAAGGGACAGGGCTGCAAGGATGGGCACCCACCCCAGTGATGGCCCTTCCTCTTCACAAGGCAGAAAGCACCCTTCAATTAGCCTTTTAATTACCTCCCATAACCAAAGTCTTAGAAAATTGTCACCACAGATACATTCCCAGGGTGGCAGGCACTCCCAGCTGGCATGGCCACATGCCCACCTGGGCAGCAGCCCCTCAAGCTGCACAGGCAGCACCAGGACTTATCTGCTGTGCCACCCTCCCTTTAATTAATTTCCCACAAGAGAACTGTTTCATATAAAGCATTTGGCTGAAAAAGGCTTCAGAGCAAGCAGCTGGCAGGGCAGGCACAGCATCTGCCACTCCACACCACTCTGCCACTGCCCGAGTGCCAGGACGGCTGCAGAGGCAGGGGCTGTGCAGTGTAGCACGGTGGGGAGCTGAAGGAGTGATCCTGCTATAGGCACAGACACCAGGGCCAGGTGCCCCGCAGCCCTGTATGGCTCTGCCCTCCCACCCAGCCCTTCAGGATGTGCCAGGCCACTCTGGTGCTCCTACAGGGCTGGGGAGGGAGTACACAAGCCCTGCCTCTGAAGGGGTTGCAGAAGACCTGTGAGACTCCGTCCCTCCACACCAACCAGCTGCAGAGCAGGCACATAGCAGCATGCCACCACCTGCTCCCCTGCTCATATCCCTTTTTTTTGGTTAAAAAAAATAAAAGAGGGGGCAGCCCCTGGTGGGGCAGCTCCAGGCATTAAATACTCTGCTGTACATGAATAAAAGCCCGAGGGCTGGGGGCACCTGCCCCTCACAGTGCTGGGTCTGCAGTCCAGGTGGGCTGGGGGGCTCTGTCCCCCTCCGCCTGTCACAGGACGTCTGCCCGCTTGTCCCGCACCCGGCTCCGGGCTTTTGTGCGGGCTTTGAAGGCAGCTGAGTTGTAGAGGTGCTGGGAGAGAAGAACAGATGGATTAGCAGGTCCTGTCTTCTCACCTCCCAAACACACTCAGGTGTTTGGCTGCAGATCACATCAGTGTGTGAGGGGTCTGCAGGCAGGAGCCTGGGTGGGGGCACTGACCTTCTCAAAGCGGGAGACCTTGCTGGTTTTCAAAGTGGCCGCATCCAACACCAAGGCGGGTCCAAGGCCAAAGATCTCCCGTAGCAGGTCATTGTTCTGGGGAAGCAGCAGCACATTAGCATCTGCCAGCACCAGCCCAGCACCTCCCAGCAGTCACTTGGTCCCTACCTGGAGGTGGTGGCAGATGCCAGAGCCCAGCACCTCTTTAAAGACCTGGTAAGTCCGCTGGCGTGCCCAGCTGTCCAGGTACATGCACTCCAGGCCAAATCTGATGGTCTCCTCCTGGTACTCCCCGTTCTGAGTGGGGAGAGAAGCATCAGCAATAACCTGCACAACCACCCTGTGCATCCCCTAGCATGCAGCACGTGGGAATCACTGAGCAGCAGCTGCACAGCCAGGGGCTCAGCCAGGTGGGGCAATGCCAGGCTCCAGCACCTCAATGAAGTACAGGATGTCCCGGAAGATGGAGTGCTGCTTCCGTCGGTCTGTCTTGGCTCGGTACTTGTTGCTCTCAGTAGCCAGGATCTTGAGCTGGGCACACAGGAACTCTGTATCTTGGCAGTACAAGTCTTCCTGCCAAATAACCAGGGGGGGTTGGAGAAGACACAGCTCCAGGCACTGCCCATCACCACAACAGGCCTGGAGGATCACTGGAGCTTCCCAATGCTGTCAGCATCAACTCAGCCAGGGCACAGGCAGTGTGTTGGTGCCAGTACGTCTCTGCTGCCTGCCCACCTGTTGCTTCCTGCTGCTGCAGCACCCCAACATACCTCCAAGTCTTGGGCCAGCTCAAAGATCAGCGCAATGGTTTCCCCAGCCAGGATACGCAGTGTGACACTGCTGCTGGACAGTAGCAGGGGCAGCTTCAGCCAGTGACTGGGACAGGAAAGAAGGAGAGTAGTCAGTGTCTGGGCACCACTCCAGGGGCTCCCTCCTCCACGACCAGTAGAGCTTCACACCAGCTCCTGCATCCCTCAACACCCCACTCACTTGTTCAAAATACTCTTGATGTGGGAAGGCGGGCAAATGGTGAGAAGCAGGGACCATGACTGGAGTGCACTGCAGTGCAGAGGACCATGCTGGGTGGTTGCTGAGGCCCCTTCACCCACACTGGCAGGGCTGAAGATGCCCTCCAAGCAAGACAGGCATAAGATCAGGTCCTAGAGGGGAAACCTGCCTGTCAGACAACTGCTAGGAAGACACCACAATGAAGCCACACACTGGAAGTGAAGGGGATCCAACCTGCCCAAGGGCACCAGGAGCTCTTTGGGGCAGAAGAGACTCCTTCACCCAGGACGTCCCAGCTCTGTAAGTTGGACTTCCCTCCCAGCTCAGCCCCATGCTGCCCAGAGTAGAGGCTGTCACTTGGATCTTGGCACCGTGGACTAAGGGCAGATGGCATGACACGCCTCTTGGTGCCCTACAGCAGGGGTATGGGCAACATCCAGGCGCAGTTACCTCGAGGTCAGCAGCAGCAATGTAGCAACACATGCCCAGAGCCATGGCACACTGGTGAGAGAAGTGGGGAAAAGGCAGTCAGGAGGCAGTGCTGGGACAGATCTAGTGTCCAACCAAGTGGAAGAAGGGCTGGAGTGCCCCTGCTTTACTCCACTGTTCCCTATGGCATCCAATCCTACTGCCCTGCCATGACTGTAGGAGCCCCCAAAGGCACTGCCTGAGTTCTCCCCACTGCCGAGGTACTGCTGTGTGCAGGAGAAAAGGGGCCAGGCCTTACACTCTGCCGGGCACCAGGGCTGGCTGTGCTGTCTGTCACGACACTGATGAGTAGGGGCTTCAGGCTGTGAAACAACTCTTCCCCCTCCAGGCCAGAACCCATCTGGAGGCATAGGAGGGTGAGGACAGTGCCTGCCAGTGCCTGTTCCTCCCCTTTACCTGCGAGCAGCACAAGACACCCCACTCAGACACTGGTCACTGGGCCCACCACCTCCAGCCCCAGTGGCTGCCTGCACCCAGACCTTTCTTGAGACACTTCTCGAGAGAGTCTGTGAGCATGAGACGACGCTCCAGCAGGAACTCGGAGAGTATTTTGGAGGAGAAGGCCAGGCGCAGGCTCTGCAGTGCTGCTTGACGCATCTTGGTGCTACGGAAGACCATGGGAGGTTATGGGGTGGGTTGGCCCGGGACTGAGCATATCCCTGCCTCTGACTGGTCGTGCTAGTAGGCATGGACAGTGTGCAAGGCATGCCCACAAAGGGTGCCAGCTGCTCCGCACCTCTTGTTCAGAAGGTTGTCCATGTGCTCCTTCAGCCTGTCCTCTGCCTCATCCTCCTGGCCTTGCTCACCCGCCGCCTGACTCCCTGCTGAGGCAGCACCAACGTCACGAAGGTGCTTGGGTGCAAAGGCAGGAGGCCCACGGGTAGGGGACACAGCAGCAGCACTGCCTCCCGCGGGGGCGCACAAAGCGGGCCGCCCCAGGGCTCACCTGCGCCCTCCTCGGCGGGGCTGGTCCCCTCACTGGCGCTGCTGCAGTGGCTCAGCACCTCGCTGCCAGCCTCCTCCTCGCTGGCGGGTGAGCGAGCTCGGGCGCTGCCGTTGCCACCTACAGGGGGAATTGCGGACATGCCCTTGTCACCCAGGACCTGACCGCACCGCGGAGGCCGCCGAGGCAGAAGCCTGAGACTTCCGCGGGCCGTGGGACCTGTGCAACTCACGGGGCCTGTGTGGCTTCCCGCGCCCCGCTGCCAGGACGGGAGGGCACGACAGGCCAGGACATAGCATGGTAAGCCAGGTCAGGCCAGGCCAGATCAGGCCAAGTGGGATCGACCCGACTCGACGGCTCGCAGAGCCCCGCCGCCCACTCTGTCCTGCTCCACCGCCCTCCCGCCCTGCACCGTGCCCAGGACCCCACTCACGGCGCGCGGCTCGGCGGGAGCGCGGCATGGCCAGCGCGCGCGGAACCCACGCCCCTCCTCCCCTGACGCGAGGCCACGCCTCTGGCCCTGCCCCCCGTACCGCCCAGCCGCGCGGCCCCCTGGGAGCGCCGGCGCCATCTGCGGCTGCTCCTCGCGCGGCAGTTCCCGGCATGCCCCGCGCGGGGGCACCGTGCCGAGCGGCTTACTGAGTTGGGCGGCTGCTAGTGGCTGTGCTCTTGTCCGTGGCTCGGACCTTGGCTCTGCTCCTGCCTCTCTCCATGTGCTTCCCTCTGCCCGTATTCCCTGTCCCTGTCCCTGTCCCTATCCCTATCCCTGTCCCTGTCCCTGTCCTTGTCCCTTCCTGCACCTTATCAGGAAAATCTCTTTCCCTAGCTATGGTCCTAGTTGGCCTTTATAATACGAAATTGTATGAACTGTAGTATTTAAAGGATTGGTACAGAGAAGGTGGAGACTCCCTCATGACAAGGACTCACATGGAAAAGATAAGTGGTAACAGGTACAAGTTATTCCTGGGGAGATTCCAGTGGTGTACAAGAGGAAGACAGCCATTGGAATAACCTTCTGAGGGAAGTGGTGGAGGTCCCAACATTAGACACTTCTAAGATCTGGTTGGACAGGGTGCTCGGCCTTTGTACCTAGTTTGTGTTTTTCTCAAGAACTGTTGGACCAGATGACCCTTCAGGTTCCCTTCCAACTTCTGATTCTTATATATATGTAATTTACATTGTATATTGCATAGTTACCGTTCACGAGGCATGACTGCAAGACTGCTTGTTGTCAGGAGGCAACCATGAAGGACTCTGAGGTAAGACTGCTTTTATTTTGTTGTCTGCCTTCACTGACGAGTGCCTGTAGCAAGACTGACACCAGGGACACCTGGACAAGGATGGAAGGATGATGACACCATAAAGCTGTAGTGGCTTTGCAATTAGGTGGAAGAGGGATAATTAGGGATTGGTCGAACTGTGCTGTACTACAGTACTTGAAGGTTGTGAGCCACATGCGAAACCACGTTTGGGGTGTCCTGCTTTGGCTGGGACACCCCATGGCTGCAAATGTCTTGTTCCTGGTGTCTCAGCCTTGCTCCTCATGCTGAATGGAGCAAGTTAAATGCTTCGTACAGCTGTCCCTGAACTTATGCATACTTGCCCATAGCTCTGCTCCTCTCCCACTCCTGCTCATGCCTGTATCTCTGCTTCTGTTCTTGTCCCTGCCTCTGCCTGTATCCCTGCCTCATCCCAGTAAAATACCTGCTTCTGTCCCCAGTTTTGCCAGTCGCTATCCTTGCCCATAACACTGCCCGTATCCATACTGCCACCCCAAAAAAGGGGACACCCATCCCTGCTCCTGCCCGTATCCCTGCTCTGGCCATGTCGCTGCTCCTGCCTGCTCGTGTCCCTGTCCTAATCCCTGTCTCTGTCCTGTCGCTGTTTCCACCTCTGGCCTGTCTCAATCCTCGTCCATTCCCCCGTGCTGCTCACGGCTCCCACGGCACCGCGGAGGCAGTGAGAGAGACAGGGTGGGGGAACCTTTCGGTCTTTCGTTTTCGGCGGCTGAAAGTAGAAATCGAAAGTGGATCAGGAACAGAAACTCCGGTTTCCCGGCTCCGCTGCAGCTTAAGGCAGCGCGGACAGGGGCGTCCCTATCGGCCGTCGCCCCTGCTGCCGGGGGGAAGCACAAGGGGCTCCGGTGGTGCTGGCACTGACCGTGTCCCACTGCCGGAGGGCACCAGTAGCTCCCATAGTGCTGCCACTGGCCCATTGCCTGGGATGAAACTGCTACCAGCACAAGCCGTGTCCCAGCGCTGGCCGCACCCCACTTGAGCTCTCGGTGTGGGCACAGGCAGGCGCTGGTGCAGGCAGGGCAACTTCATTCCCCAGACAGGGCCACCTCATGCCAGCTAGGCGCCCAGCGGAGATCGTGGGCAGCAGTCCCCCGGGGAACTGGAGAGAGGCGAAACCTTGGGCCGGGGCCACCTTAACTTCCCGGCGATGATGCTATGGGGGCGGTGACCCGGGGATGTTTAAAAGCTGCTACTGACAGGAGCAAGCAGAGTCGCGGTATTGATTCTGGAGGGGGAGTAATCACAGCTGGCAGGATGAATGTGGGACCGATGACATCCACAAACGATCTTTGGAAGGTGGCCACCAACAAGCTGGACCACTGGATCATGGAGGTCCTGCAGCCCAGCACGAATTTCTCCATGCAGGTGAAGAAGACAGTGAAGAACATCTGTGACTTCTTGAAGGAAGACTGCTTTGAAAACATCCGTGTCCACAAGACTGTCAAGGTGAGCACTGCCTGGTGTGGGGGTCAGCTGGCACCCCTACTGCCACCCTTACCTCTGTCCTGCTGCTCTAGCTTCTGCCCTGCCTCATTTTCCCCTGGCAGCTCCAGGAATAGGTGACCCCTGTGCCAAGGTTCAGTGACACTAAACAGGCGGGATATCTCTTTGCAGGGTGGCTCAGCGGGCAAAGGCACAGCCCTGCGGAACAAATCTGATGCTGATGTGGTGCTCTTCCTCAGCTGCTTCTCAAGCTACCAGCATCAGAAGCAGGAAAGAAAGCGTATCCTGGATTTGATCAAGGAGAGACTGGACACCTGCAGGGAGAACTTAACTTTCACAGTGCAAATCAGTGGCCCCAGTTACAAGGGTCCTGACAATACTCCACGCTCCCTTAGCTTCACTCTCATCTCCAAGGAAACCTCAGAATCCATCGAGGTGGACATCCTGCCTGCCTATGATGCCTTGGGTGAGTGCTGTGGGCTGGTGCAGGGCTGAGATGCAGCATCAGCACTGGGGTGGGTCTCACCCTCCTTCTCGCCCCGTAGGACAAGTGAGCAAGGATGCCCAGCCAAAGGCAGAGGTGTATGTGGGGCTCCTGAATGCCTGTGGTGGTCCTGGGGAGTTCTCCCCTTGCTTCACTGAGCTGCAAAAGAGGTTCGTGAAACGTTGCCCAGCCAAGACGAAGAACCTCCTGCGTCTGGTCAAGTACTGGTACAAGGAGGTGAGGGGCTGTCTGGCTTCCTTGATACCCACCAGGAACCCAGCCTGGTCAGCTCTCATACCTGTCTCTGTCTTCACCCCAGATGCTGAAGCCACAGTACCCTAAGGCAGACCTGCCTCCAAAGTATGCCCTGGAACTACTGACCATCTATGCCTGGGAGGAGGGTACGAGATCCAGCCAGTCCTTCGACATGGCTGAGGGCTTCCGTACAGTGCTGGAGCTGCTGCGCCGGCACCAGGAGATCTGCATTTACTGGGAGACGTACTACTCACTCCAGCACAGCCAGATTGGTGCCCACATCAAGAGTCTGCTGTGCAGTCCCTGGTGAGGACCTTGTCTGATGGGACCCGTGCCACCCACCCTGTGGCACTGCCTGGGGCTGATGGCAATGCCCACACTCTGTTTGCAGCCCCATCGTCCTGGATCCTGCTGAACCCACAGGGATCCTGGGCCAAGGCAAGGATTGGGACCTGTTGGCAAAGGAGGCAACCCGCTACCTTTCACTACCCTGTATCAAAGACACCCAGCCCTGGGATGTGCAGGTAAGGCTGCTTGTGCCAGCAGGCACCACAGCCCACACACCCCTATCAGAGTTGTATACCTGCTGTTCTGTCCCTACAGCCAGCCCGGCCTGTGGTGTTTGAAGTGAAGCAGCTGACAGGTGTTACTGTCCTGACAAAACCCATCAGCCCAAGCACCACCGTCTGGCAGCTGAAGGAGAAGATTGAGCAGATGTTGGGTATCTCCCGGTACAGCCAGCGTCTGGCAAAGCAGGAACACGGCAGAAGCCTTGTCCTCCAGGATGATAAGACCCTGGCCACCCATGGCATCTTCTACAACACCACGCTGGTGCTGCTGCAGACTGAGCCCCAGGTGATGGAGGTCTTTGTGAAGGATGACAAGAACCGGACCACCACATACATCGTGCAGCCCACTTCCACTGTCCGTCAGCTGAAGGAGCAGATCCACACTCGGCAGGGGCCTCCTGCTGACCAGCAGCGCCTGACGTACGGCTCCAGGGAGCTGGAGGACCAGCACACACTGGCACACTATGATGTCCAGCACAGGAGCACCATCTACATGCTCCTGCGGCTTCGTGGGGGTGCAGACCCTCGGTTGCCTGTCTGCTCATGCTCCTGAGCATTGTCCACACCACCCCCCCACACCTCTGTACCCACACTGTCATGCTGGAAATAAATGCCTTGGCAGATCTCTGTGCTGCTTGCTGAGTTGGAGAGGGTGTGAGTGGTATGGGGGATGGTCATAGGTGGGCTTCATTGGGATGAGGGGATTCCTCAATGCACTGGCTGCTAGGATGGTACAGGGACACATGGGAGGAGAGCAGTGGTGTTGTTGGAGCCTGGGATACCTGGTGGGGTCTGCAGTGCCAACCTAGTGCCAGCTTGACCTCAAGAATGAAACGGTTCCATCCTTTGCCTTCCCTCTTCCTGATCCTGCGTGCAGCAGCTTTTAAGCCTTCCTGGATCATGACCCTGGTCACTGCTGGGAACTTAAAGTGGCCCTGTCCCAGGCTGGCTCCTACCCAGGGTCCCCCCAGGATGCCCGGCTAGCAAGAGGTGAGATCCTACCACTGGGATGTCCACCCGCGGGCTGGGGGTGCCCTGTCTGCATTAGCGCCTGCCTGTGTCCATGCAGGGGCCTCAAGTATCCGGGCTGAGGTAGAGTCAGCACTGGGACATGGCAAGTGGCACGGTTTCACCCCAGACGATGGGATGTGGCCGGTGGCAATGTCGGTTGGAGCCCTGGTGATACCGCAGGCAGCGGACTCCGAGATCACCTCCTGTCCCCCCTCCCTTAAGCACTGGAATGTTGGCACCGGGGAAGTTTCGCTTTCTTGTTTTGCGGAAACGAAACTGCAAGGAGCCACACGTGGCAGCGTTCCCGGGAGGCAGGGGCAGACGGGGACCACGGTCTGAATCCTCTGCTTTATTGTGCTCAATTAGTACAAGCCCCACCCCGCGCTGGCGTTGTGCCCAGAGCGCTGGGCACTACCTCTGTGCCCCCTCTCATCTCCCTTCCGGGCCCTCTCCCGCTGGCCCCAACACGTCCCGCCAGCGCCCGTCCTGTTCCTCCGGACTCCTGCCTGTAGCCTCCAGGACCTGAGGGTGGCTCTGCTGCCGCGTCAACGGTGTCATACCCAGGGGAGGTACGGTCTGGCCCCGCCGCTTCCCCGCCGAGGCAGCTTTACATTCATCCGTAACAGTCGTTAATAAATATTTCGGTGACTCTGCGGTACCGCCAGTTGCTGCTGCTGGAGCCGGTGGCAAGGGCGGCCGGCAGCCCCTCGACGAGGTGTCAGCCTGACTGCCCTCCTGGCCCCGCAGCCGCAGTCCCCCACTGCTGTCTGTGCCCGGTTCCGTTGCTGCCGTCGGGCTGGCCGAGGCCGGTGAGGGACTTTGCCCCTGCCCGCGGCTCCGTTCCTAGGCAGAGCCCGGTGCCTGGGGCCGGCCCCGGGGTCACCAGGCGGATGCGCTGCGGGGTCTCCGCTCGGCCCGCGGCCCCTCGTGGGTGCGCCGGCGGCGAGCTTTGCGCGGCTCCTCGCCATGACCGCGGCCGGGGGGTCCGGCGTGAGCGCGTGGAGGTGGCAGGGACCTCCTCCGGCTCCAAGGCCGCTGACAGGCCCTGTCTGCAGCCCCCACCGGCGGGCGCTCCACCAGCTGGAGGAAGTCCCGGTACCAGACCTTGTGGCTGGGGGACCCGGCGGTGAGCTGGGGGTCTCCGGCAGGTGCCATGCCCACTACCTGCCGAGCACTGATCACCTCCAGGGAGAGTTGCAGCAGGGGCTGGGTGAAGCCGTGCTCAGTGGCGTGGCAGAGGTAGAGGCCGGCATCGGCACGCTGCACGCTGCGCAGGAGCACACCCCGCTCTGTCTGCACTACCCGCTCATCCATCTGCACCTGTGGCACACACGAGCAGTCAGCTTGGTATGGCGCAGCAAGGCATGGTCCCATCAGTGGTACCTGGCTGGGGAGAGCCTACCTCTTGCTTGGGGTCATTTGGGGTACGCTGGTACATCCAGAGGACATGGGCTTGAAGGGATTTGGGGATGCACTCCAGGAAAGTGGTGCTGCCCTCCACTCCATAGAGCTGCTTCTGGGGCACAGTACCTCGGCGCGGGTCTAGAGGAGACATGGCCCAACCCTCAGGTCCTGCCCTGGCAGGACTAACCCTCACCACTCAATTGGGTCTCAGCTCACCTTCTGAGCAGAGCATATTGGGGTCACCATTGCGGATGTCTTGCCGGCGAAAACGCCTGCAGGAAGGTGACAGAGGAGGAAGAGCTGAGGTGGTAGGGCTTGAGCCCCTCACTATGGCCTCAGGGCAAGCCAGCTGTTCCAGCATCACACTTTGGCATCTCACCTACCTCTTAGTGTTAGGCACGTAACGGGTGCAGGCAGTGCCATCCCAGGCACAGTATGGGTCCCGTGCCAGGCAGCACTCAGCACAGGCTTTCCCATAGGCACCACAGCGGTGCAAGGACAGCTGGGCCAGTGCTGTGGCTGAGCCAGCATAGAGTTGATGCTGTGGGGGAGAGCAGTGCTGAGGACTCCCATGCGGTGGCAGGGAGCCCAGTAGAGTGGGTTCCATGGTGGAACACAGGGACCCAGCCGGGATTCCTGCTTACCCGTTTTGAAGAAAGCTGCAGGCTGGTGACAGGGGAGGCATCCTTCAGACAGAGTATGAACAGGGGTTAGGGGCTGTGGGGGAACCCAGGCATCCAGGCTGCTAGCTCCCACATCCCAGCAGTAGGAGCACCTGGCACAATCCAGAGTACATGCAGCACAAAGGGGTGCTGGGGGGCTCTGACTAGGGTGCTGCAGAGTGTCCCACCTCACCTGGAAGACCTGCAGCTCCTCCAGCAGCAGTGGCTCCATGTGGTGCCAGCTCTCCTTGGCCATTGAGACTACCTTCAGCACTGTGCCCATGTCTGCAAGCAGGGAGGAGTGAGGCTGCAGGTCCCAGCCCCAGCATCCCTCAGCTCCCCACCCCTGCCCTGGCCTGGGGGTCACCACATGCCTGTGCCAATGAAAAGGACGTCGTAGTGGCCATCAGCAGCAGTGACACGATCCACAGCAATGCGGGTGAAAGTGTAGGGAACGGAGGCTTGCAGGAAGAGGGGGTGATGGCTGTGGGGCAGCACTGGGTTGTACATCAGTGGGTGGTGCCGGGCAAACTGGATCACCTCATCTGGGAAGTCTTTGGTGGACCCAAAGGTGCCAAAGGTTTTGCTGGGGCACTGTAGGGAGCCAGTACTCACTTAGTAGAGTCTCACTCCCCACCCACCCCAGATACCAGCATCCCACTGGTGGCACCAGCTTAGACACCCTTGTGCAACATACCATGCCTGGCCGAGGGTACGGCACACGTCCCTGGTATGACACCCACTGATAATTGGGGCCCTCCTTGTGTGCGAATGGGCCCAGGAAAGCTCGGCGAATGTCAGCCATGGTATAGACACAAACAGCTGAACCCTGGAAAACAGAGCTGATGGGGGAGAGATGGGGTGATGTGAAGGACAAGGGTGACACTGCTGGGTATGGGAGGTGCAGTGACGAGGGGGCTCAACCTGGAAGTGGAGAAGATGGCGTAGACCAGGGGGTTGCGCTTGTCTTTTGTCTGCAGCAGGAAGACATCTCCTGTAAGCCAGGAGGGCATCAGCACTGCCCGAATGTGCCCAGATTACCCATAGCCACCCTAGGGTGGCCATCCTCACCCCTCTACTCACGGAGCTCATTAAAGTGTGTGTCTGCCCCATCAGGTCCTGGCACAGCACAGACCAGACGAGCCTTCAGGAAGGTTGTCCACTTGTTCACCAAGCTGCGCTGCCCACCCATGTCATTCTGGCAAAAGAGGGTACCAATGTCAGTAGCCAGGGGTGGTACCCACAGGCACCCCTGGACCACAGCCCGCCCGCCCGTGCATGTTCTCACCCGGCAAATCTGGCCAATACGGGCAAAGCTGGTCTTGCCCAGCCCCTGCTGCCATTCCACTGCTGTCTCACGGAAGAAGAAGTAGATCTTGTCGTCATCAGGGTCTTCGCTTTCTGGCACCCAAAAAACAGCCACGAACTTGGGCTCTGGGGGCAGAAGGGTGTTTCCTCCAGTGACTCTGCTATCTCTGCTCCCTGGGCACCCACTGGGGTACCAGGAGAGCGCAGATCTGCCTCTGCCCAGCTGTAGGGCAGTAGCAGAGTGAGGGCGGGACCCCACCAGGCATCAGAGGTCTGTAAGAGGCACAGACACCCCCCAAATCACCCTGCACAGTCAGTGGAGGACAGAGTGCAGCTGAGCCTGGAGGACTCACTGCCCTGGTATCTCTAGGGAGCAGAGATGCCATGCTGAGGTGCCAACAGCCTCACTGCCGTCCTGCTCCCTGGCACTGACCGTTGAGCCAGCGGGAGTCGTGCTGCTCCGTGCGGATGGAGGGACGTCGGCCCAGGCTGCGGAAGATGGTAAAGTCACGGCCCATCAGATCGGTGGCCACCCCGGAGTAGAGCTCCTCGCCTGGCAGGCACCGAGGGAAGCGTTATGGGGCACCCCCTGGCACCCCCCGACTGCACTGCACCCCAGCACTGGTTTTGTCTCTCCCTTACCCACAAGGACAGAAGCAGCTGCATGCTTGGGGTCATAGGGGCTCTTCCCCTTGCCATCCTCGGTGTGCTGGGGGTCCAGCTTAAAGACAGGCTCCTGGAGGGGGTAAGGATGTGGGGGGGGTAGGTGGCAGCAGGTGGGAGCCATGGCAATGCTGGAACAGCATGGGTCTCACCTCTGCGTGCTGGCCAGCCTCTACGAAGGCACAGACTGGGTGGAAGGCACCAGTGCCGCAAGCATACAGGTGGGTCTGGTTGTAGGCATGGAGGAGCTTCACAAAGTTCATGCACTCGGCCTACAGGCAGAGGGCATAGGAAGGTGGTGTTGGAGTGGCTCCCTGGCACACCCCCTGGAATCCAGGCATCCCCAGAAACTCACAGTGATGTCCTTGCCGGCCCAGTTACACTCTTCCCTCCACTCCACCGGTGCTGGCCAGTAGATCTGCCGGGTGATGGGGAAAGAGGGATGTTCATAGCTCTGCATGGTGCCTTGGGCCACCATGCCAGTGTGTCCATGTCCTCCCCAGTTACCTTCCTGTCCCGTTGGCTGATGTCATCCAGGGCCAGCGAGAGCAGGTGGTTCTGGGCGCCGACGAAGAGGCGTCCGCGCTCCTCATCCAGCAGCAGGGCCTCGTAGCAGCATGAGCGCTCCAGCCTGAAGAGCTGCAGCCCGTGGCGAGCCCGCAGCTCTGCCAAGACCCACCAGCACTGTTCAGCTGGGCCCCACCACTGTCTCTGTGCGTACTCCTGCCCCAGACACATGCCCCACAGGGACCTGGGTCTGGCCATGACTTCCCTGCCATGCCACCCCCTCCTCCAAACCTGTCCTACTGGCTTGACCGGGTTCATTGACCCTCTGCCAGCCCAGCACCCATCCTCACACCAGCCTGACAACCATCCCTGAACTGCCTATCACCCATCCCCACACCACCCAGCACCCAACCCTCACCCAGCCCAGTGCAGATCTCTGTATCACTCAGCACCCAACTCTGATGCAGCTCAGTAGCCATCTCTGTGCCTCTCAGCATCCAACCCTGAACCTTCCACCCTAGCAACAGGCGATGGGGGAGAAGGGGCCATTCCCTGCCCTGCGGAGCTAATCCCACCGTGGCGGGAACAAACAGCCCTTTGTCAGACTGGGAGAAGAATGCTCACTGGGACCTGCTGTTGGACAAAGACCCTGTGCCGTGTTGGAGCACACAGGGTAGGCAGCCAGGTCATGGCACTGTCTCCCCAGCCAGTACAGTGTCCCACAGTGCCATGGCACAGCAGCTGTGATTAGGGAATGGCACCACGGTGCACTGCAGGGGGATGGGCACCTGAACCAGCACATGCCAGGGGCCAAGAGTGCACCCAGGTGCAAGCATTGCCCTGAGGCCAGGCAGGTGACCCTGAAGGGTTGGTAGTCTGGAACCTTGTAGCCCGTGTCAGTGTCCATCAGCCTGCAAGAAGGGCAGCAATAGTGCTGGGGAGGTGGCAATGACAGTGTTTCTCACACCTTCTGCCATGTTGCCTCCCCGGCATGCTCTGGTCCCCAGGGATGATGCCGAGTGCTAACAAGGGACCAGCACACCTGTGCCCAAACCCACATCCCCCCACCCTGCCCGTGTCCCATGCTCACCAGGGAAGGTCAGTTTGAGGCGGGGGGTGGCAGTGGGTGGGGGGTGGCCGGTGGTGGGNCTGCCGATGAGATACAGACAGACGTGAGCATCAGCAATAGGGCAGTCCTGGCACAGCATAAGGTTTCTTCTGCCACTGGGCTTTATCCAGTGACTGGGGAGGAACATGGGCCAGCTATGTCCCTTCCTGGGTTTTATGCCCCAGTTAAGCCAGCCATAAGGGGCTCTAGGAGAACACTTTGTGCTCCTGCCTGTGGGGAAACTGAGGCAGCCCGTCTGATTTCACCCAGCCTTCCTCATGTCTACCCAAGGGAAAAGCTACCTCAGCTCCAGCACTGGCGTACTCTCCCCTGGGGAGCAGAAGCCGATGGTTATCGTGAGGACTGCGCCAACATGCAGTTTCCCACCTCACCTGCCAGCCAAACCATGTCAGCCCCGGGCAGGTGCAGGCAGCTGGGGCATGCCAGCCAGCACCTCCCCACACCACGTGCAAAGCACAAGCCTGGCCATGCCAGTCACCAGCTTCTGGTGCAGACGATGGGTTTCACCTGTGCCACTGCTACCATGGCCTTGCTGTGTCTCCAGTGATGACCACAGCCCTGCTGCAGAACCAGGGTTCAGTGCAGGTTATGACACCCATCTCAGCCATGGTAAGAGGTGGGACATGGTGACTGCCAGGCCAGTGGGACAAGTGTGGGTGGCAGTGTCTGGCACAAATCGGGACACATCTGCCTGCTGCTGGCATGGCCAGCCAGGGCTTGCCCTGCGATCCATCAGGCAGGGGCAACTGGAGGGGCTGGCAGTGTGGGGAGTGAGTTCTGGTCAGACAGCAGGCAGCAGACAGGGGCGCCAGCCGGGCATGGTGCCGTGGGGCTAGGCTGCCCAGCAGCTTGGCGAGAGGGCCACAGGCTCTAATGGCATTTCCAGAGACGCTGGGACAAAGCAGGTGACCCGTGGGCTCTGCCAGCCCCTCCCGCTTTCAGTCAGACAGGACCGTGCTGGGGTCCCTGGGGTTCTCCCTGCCTGCCTGGCACTTGCCAAAGTCTGCTGAGGGGCCAGGGCAGACCCCCGGGCACGGACCCCCAACCCCGGCTGCCCCGACCCCATGCTGACTTGGGGAGCAGGTTAGGGGGAGCAGGTGGGCAGCACTGGAGACTACCAGCGTCAGCACTTGCAAATCCAGCCCCTGAGACCCGTAGTGCCAACCGCCCCAAGTCCTCGATGCCAGCCTCGGCACGGACTCAGCCCCGGTACTCCTGGTGCCCAGACAAACCCGGCTACGAGTTCCTCGGTGCCAGTCGGGACACGGACCCTGCCGACAGCACCACCACCTTGCCCCCTACCCTCGGTGGTCCTTCGGACAGACCCCGACGGCAGCGCAGAGATCCCGATCCAGGCCACCCCGTCTCCGACCCGGGAGCCCCTCGTCCCCGGCAGACTCCCGCACCCCGCCCGGCCCACGACACCCACCTGNTCGAGCACACACGTGTACAAACACACATTAGTGTACAAACACACATTAGTGTACAAACAAACACACACACGTGCGAGCGGCCGCAAGCACCCAGGCAACCCTGCACAAGCGTGCAAACTCGTTCATGGGCACACACATGCTTGTGCAAGCTCACAGACATGCAAGCAGGCATGTGCAAGAACACAGCCAAGAACAAACACACACACGTGTGTGTGTGTGGAAGCACACCTACTCACACTCGCATGCAAGCACAGAGTGCAAAATCAGCCAGGCACACGCACACATGAGCACACTCTCACACTCAAACGTGAGCATGCAAATGCCCCCCGGGCCACACTGCCACCCACATGGTGTACAGTGACACCCGCGATGACACCCACTGCGTCTAGGGCAGAGCGAAGAATGGCACACTCAGTACATAAGTGGCACAGCACATGGATGCAGGACTGCTTTGTCCCTAAGCCAGGCAACTGCTGCCACCTGAGTGCTGCCTACCTGGGCGTGGGGTGCTGGGGGGTGCTGGGGCCATTCTGGGGACACTGGGGGCCATGGTGGGGGCAACACGGTCCCACTCAGCTGCAATCCAGATGTCTGGCCTGGACCCATCCCGGAGCAAACAAAATTCCTCCACTGCCTCCCATTTTCCAGCCATCGCTGCCAAGAATAGCAAGTGCTGAGTGGTGCCGGCAACGCGGCCACGCGTGCCTCAATGGGCAGGGCTCGGGGCAGGAGGGGACACGCGCTGTCCTGGGGGCTACCCATGCATTGTCCCTTCTGCATCCCTGGCTGTCCCCGTGGGTGCAGGAGCTCAAGGCAGGTCTGGCATGAGTGGGGAGGCAGTGGTTTCAGGCAGCAGTAGGTGCAGGCAGCAGCAGGTACAGGTGGACTGGCAGCAAGTGCAGGAGGGTTTGGCAGCAGATGCAAGAAACTGGCAGCAGGCACAGGCTGGCAGCAGGTGCCGACAGCTTGGCAGTGGGTGGAGGCAAGTCAGGTGCAGGTGTAGGCAGACAGCTGACACAGGCAGGCAGTGGGTTCATCAGGCTGTGGTAGCTGTCCAGACAGGCACAGGCAGGACAGGCAGCAGGCAGGAGGAGCTGTGCCAGCCAGAGTGCCTGGGCAATGCCCTTCTGTCTTACTGATGGTAACATTTCTGTTGCTGGATTCGCTGCACTGGTGTGCCAGAAGGCTGGTGACAGGCTCTGGTCCAGCAGGAACATTTCTGCCCTCTCAGTTATGCCATGATGCATAGTTTCACAGGCAACAAGGGGAATGGGGACAGAGAGAGGACAGAGTGGATGGAAAGGGTGATGCTGGCACTACTATGGCAGGTGTTACTCTACCATAAGAATTTGCCTAGGAGCTGCAGCAGGACTTTGGGCTGAATGACCTCCACAGGGTTGGGTGTGGTGTCTCTACTCTCCTCTAATACGGCAGTCTGGGACAGGGCGGGTGGAGATGTTGCACCCAACCCTGTACAGTGGGCACCTTCTTATGCTGTGCCTCAGTTTCCCTCCACCCAGCTGGGATCCTTCCACCTGGTGCCACTCCTGGCATGTGTGGTGAGGTGGCTGGGTGGTATCACCATCACTCCAGCTCCAGAGCCCTGCGGGAACCTCGCTGGCAGCAGTTCTGCCTGGAGAAACCATCAGGCGTCAGAAAGGCCGGGCTTCCATTCCGGAAAATCGAAGCGGGAGCGATGTGCCACGTCACCTGCTGGCCATCCCTTCCCGCTCCGTCGGGGGTTTCTGGCAAGCGCCGTAGTCTCTGGGCGCTGACATGGTGGCTGTCCCCAGCTGGAACGGGGATTGCCACCAGCATCCCGCCCTAGTGCCCGTGTTGCTCTCTGTTAGCCCTGCTGAGGGCGGCACACCCAGGTGCCGGTGGCCTGGCTCCCCGCCAGTGCGAGGGTGTCACCGCCGGCGGCGCGAGCAGGTGCTGGCACCTTCGCTCTTTGATCCCTTCCCTGCTGCCGACGGATCCGTGCTGCCTCTGCCAGATCTCCCGCGGCGGTTCCGTATCTGGCGATCATCCTAAGCGCTGCCAGAATCGCCCGAGCCCCCAGCGGTGTTTGCGATAGGAGCGGCTCCTCCCCGCCTCCACAGAGTCCTTGGGGGTGGTGAGGCAGCGGCTAACGGCTCCTGCATCCCCTGGGCTGGTGGATAAGCTAGCCCTGCACTAGACGTATTTGTGCCATTGGATGGGAAACCGACACTGACTGCTGGAGAGCACGCACGGGGGAAGACAGATCAGGATGAGCATCTGCTACCCACCGGGATGGAGACAAATCCTGCACCCCAAACACGAGCAGTACCTCACTGAGGTAGCCCTGGTGATGCTACGGGGACCTGCAGGGCAGCCCATCTCCCTGAGGGCTAGGGAACCTCCCTCCATCTTAGTGGAGTCATCATGGCAGAGGTTGGCCAAAACCCAGGGAAACAAGATGAGCTGTGCTTTGGTGACCAGTGCTATAGTGTTTGTCCCTGTGCCACCTGAGCTTGGCATGGCCCTGCTTTCCAGCCAAAAGCTACAGCTGTGCAGTGGGATGGCCTTTGTCAGTACTCCTAGTGACTCCAGTGCTCAGCTGTCAGAAAACAAATCCACCTGAGCCAGCTGCAATCTTGTAGTGCAGTGTTATGGCAATGTCCTGGGGATGCCAGCTCAGGACACGCTTCATCTGTGGGTATACCACCCCAATCCTGCATCTAGTCCACCATCATAGCATGCTAGTGTGAGACCCCCACAGCAGGGACCCACGTGCCCCAGCACATTCCTGCCAGGATTAGGTACCAGCTCCCGGCATCACCATGCTTGTCTAGCCCAGCTAATCCTTTTAAAATTTTCCCCATCCTGTTCTGGCCAACTTAGGGGATTTGGGGTGCTGAGGGCATCTCGGTGCCTGAGCCCATCTGGTGTACCATCATTGGGTGTCTCTGCTGTGGGACTGAGTCATGGGGTGCATGTTGGACCTTTGGGGAAGTGATGAAAGAGGCATTCATCCTTCTGGTGAAATACAATGGTTTGGGAAAGGGAGGGCTTATGGGCTTCTAGGATCCCATCTGGCTGCCTGTCCTCAGTCTCATTACTACTGGTAGCCAGGCTCTAGTGCATGCAGAGAGACTGTGTCCCATGTACTGAGCTTGCAGCTCCTCAAAACCATATCAGAGGAGCAGGAGTCTGTATGGGGCTGGAAATAATTACAGATGTAGCTCCACATCATTGGGAGGATCGTTTGAGGTACAGAGCCTGGCCTTGGCCCCCTGGGTTTGACTGAGGGACTTTGAAACCCTGGAGACTGCACTGGGCATGTGTTCCACTGCCAAATCAGGGCAAGTGGCTATTTTTAGCCATGGTGTGAAGCTGTAAAGGGCATCACAGTAAGGTGGACTGGGTAGGGTAATCGGCTATGGGAGAGCAGCTGCTAGGGCAATTGAACACTGCTGAGGAGGATGTGCTGAGAAGAGTCTGTTGAGGGCTGCTGAGAGAAGCTGAGGAGTCTTAGAACCTGCTAGAGCTGCGGAAAACTGCTGCTGTTGGGGATCTCTGCTAGCTGCCATCACCCTGGAGAACTGCCATCATGACTACTGAGAGCTGCCATTGCTCCGGAGTGCTGTCACCACGTTGGAAGGCTGCTGCTGTTGCAGAGAGCTGCCATCCTGCCTGGCCTCTGCTCACACACACACACACCCCCGTTCATGTCATCCCCTCTCTCGTGATCACAACGCATGCTTGCTACAGATCAGACTTACACCTGTTGCTTGTTAAATAAAGTGGTCTGGCACTTGGCTCCATTTGAGTCTTAATTCTGTTCCTGGGAATGTTAAGTTGGTCACACTAAAGATCCAGTTGGGCATCCATCAAAAAGTTAAGCTCAGCCACCCACACCCCCTCTGATATCTAAGGACAAGCTGGAAAGAAAGGGGGTTTAACTTCTGCTGAGTTATCCACCAACGCATCATGACAGAGCCTCAGTGGAGCCCTGGCACATGGGGCACAGCACACAGGCTCTCTGCTGCTGGCCTGGCCCACTCTATGTCCTGCTGGGAAGGCAAGAGAGATACTGGCAGTGTCTCCCTGCCTGCTGCCCTGTCTCAGCCCCTCTGGCCCTTCCCTGTGCCACACCGACTGGTGGCATCCAACTCCTCTGGGCTTTAAAAATAGGCTGGTGTCCCTGCCACAGGGTTGGTAATTTTAGTTGGGGTGTGTCTGGATGGGAAGCATGAAGGACCTTTCATTTTGCTCCATCTGGCCTGACTGCATCCACACCCAGGACTAATGTCAGTCACTTGCTGCCCACTCACTTGTTGCTGTCCTGGGGCAGCACAGAGCCATGGTCACCTTAGGCATGGGTAATGCTTGGTAGGATGGGCAGGGCAGGGAACTGGGGACAGGGGTGCCTGGATGCCTCCTCAGCCTGCCTTTTCCCCATCCAGTGGATTTTCCTCTCAAAGCTGGTGACATCGAGGAGCAGCATCCTACTGCCACAGCACCCAACAGCACCCAAACAGGCAGCAGCAGGGAGCACCTTGCTCTGCCCATTCTTCTTCTCTCACCCTGGCCCCCCAGGACAACAGCCACTTCAGCTCGCCTCCCACGGTGTTCCTGCAGAGCCGTGGCGGCTGGGAAGTCTGGGGGGCTGCCACCAAGAATAATGCAGCTATTGAGGGCTGAGCGGGCGGCCCTAGCGCGGCACAATAGAGCCTTGTCTGCTGGCCCAGCTCCTGCTCCTGCCCAGCCTCGTGCCCATCATTGGGCTCCTCTCTTCCCCAAATGACTCAGAGCTCTCCCAGGTGCCAGCCAGGGCAAGCACTGCTGGGGCCAAGCCGGTGAGCATGATGCAGAAGTCACAGATGGGAGACCACCAGGTGAACCTCCTTTTCCTTAAGCCAGCCCCAGGGGAAGGGGCATCACTGGGAAATTGCCCAGTGCAGCACTGCTTGCCCTCATCACCCCAGCTGGGACTAGGCTTGGGAGTCCCCACTCAGCTGTGGGGTGATGGGAACAAAGTTGTGGCTTGTGGCCAGTGATGCCTTCCCTTCAGGCCATATCTGAGCCCACCAGCACCCAGCACACCCAGAGGGTAGACAGAGACCAGACATCCCTCCTGGGGAACTCCACCACTACAGCTCCCCAACCCCACAGTTCCCCTCAGTGGGCAGCTCCGTGCCCTGCAGCCGCTGTCTCACCTGTTAGAGTGCGTGGGCTTTGCTGGAGCTTGCTTGCGTCCTCGCCTAGAGCGTGAGCTGGGGCTGCGGCTGCCTCCTGCTCTTTAAACCCCAAATCCCCGGTACTGGGCGCCAATCCCGCTGCCGGCGGGGGTGGAGGGAGGGGACGCAAAGCCCCAGTCCTTGCTCCCAGGGCCAGCACCAACAAAAGACAACTGTATTCCGTGTCCTCCCTGTGTACCCAGCAACCCGGCCAGCTGCTCAGAGGCAGTGCCTTTGAGATCCCGGAGCTCCCTGGGTGCCGCCACCTCCTTCACCTGTGTTGCGAATGCAAGAGAAGTGTGGGCCAGCCGTGGGTTCCTTTTTGCAGCCGTGGAGAATCACAGCATTCCCAAGGACCTGTCTCTGCCCACTTGGTCATGTTCTTCTGCCTGGAGGAGTGTGAAGTCAAAGGCGCTTTTTGTCATTCTCTGCTTCGTGACCTCCTGCAAAATCCAGTGGGGCTAGAGGAGGATGAAGGGGTCATGGCTGCTGCTGTGGTGCTCATGCCCAGGGGACTCACCCCATGGGACCCTCACAGCACCATCCCACTGGGGCTGTGGAGCCGGAGAGCTGCCTGCAAAGCATCTCTGTGGTCCGAAGGCCAGAGGAGCCTGTGCCGCCTCATTAACACAGGGTAAATGTGTAACAAGCTGTTGGCCAGGCCAGGGCAGTTGGAGCCTCACAGCTCATTTCGCCCACCCAGCATGCCAGGATCTGGGGATGTGGTTGTCCTACCCAGCAGGATCTGCACAGCCAGGGCAGAAAGGAAAAGAAAAGTCTGTCCTGTGGCTGGGCACTATGGAGTGACTTCAGCACTTGTTGGGAGGAATGGAGAGGACAGTGAGCTGGGCTGGGACAGGAACAAGCCCATTCTTGGAGTGGGAAAGCTGATCCACCACCCACACTTGCCCCAGCCTCCAAAGGGCTGTGGTTCCGCCCAGCTGCCTGCCAGCAGGGCATGAGGGTGGGGGAGCTGGGCTCTGCTTCATGGTGCCTGCCGGCACAGGAAGCAAAGAACATTGATTTAATAAAGAAAACAAACAGAAAATTCCATTTGAAGGCAAGATTTTTTTTTTTTTCTCCTGTTGTGGCAGTGGTCAGGTGCTGGCAAGGCTGCCCCAGAGGCTGGGGAGCTTCTGGTTGTGGAGATAGGCTGAACTGGAGACTGCTCTGGGATGGGAGTAGGGTGCTAGGGGCTGTCAGCACTGGCTGCACTGAGGAGTTGTGAGAGTCCCCAACTACCTTCCTAGGATCAATGCCCTGTGCAGGAATAGAGAGACTGGGGCGACCAGGAACTGGAATGGCAGTGTCACTGTAGAGCCATGCAGACTGTGCAACTGCAGGCAATGGTGTGCCAGAACTGATGGGGTGCTAATGCACACCTCATCATACTTTGCTGTGCTGAAACTACAGGGTACTGTGCAATGTTCAGCTCCATGGGTAGCTTTTGGGTCCCCAAGATACCCCAGGGTGTGAGGGACCTCCCCCACTGGGAAGGCACCAGGTGGCACAGCCACCCCTTAGAATCATATAAATTTTGATTGTAAGACCTTTAGGACTATCAGGTCCAACCCGCCACTGCCTGGTCACTCCTAACGATGTCCCTCAGCACCATATCTACACAGCTTTTTGACACTGTAAGGGATGGGGACTCCATCACTACCCTGAGCAGCCTGTTCCTATAGGAGAACTTGAGAGGAGCCATGGTGGGATGAGCAGAGTGTGGAGAGAGGGCTTCTGGGGATGCATGGGCCTGGGGACACATGAGCATGATGGGGTGGTGGGTGCTGGCCCCAGCTGGGCCAGGCAAGATGCAAGGTCGGAGCAAGGACAACACAGGTAGGGCATAGGCAGGATACAGGCAAAGTGCAGGTGGGGTGCAGGGAGGGTATCGGCAGCGTGCAGGCAGGGTACCGACCCGGTGCAGACAGCTCACGCAGAGTGCAGAGACGACACCTGTCCTTACTCTCAGCTGCCGTCAGAGGGCGGTCGGGGCCCGTACGGTTGGGCCAGGGCGGGGCTGAACTGGGGCGGGGACAGCGTGGGCTGGGAGGGGACTGAGTCTGACGTGGGGCGTCCAGAACCCGGATATGGGACAAGGCAGAGGTGGGGCATGGGGCCCGCTGGAGGTGGATACGGGTCAGGCGTTCGCTCTGCCACGGGGCAGCCCGTACCACTGTGGGGCTAGCGTGGGCACTCCGCTTCTGGGGTCCTGCCCTTCTCCCAGCCGTGACCGTGGTGGCAGGGCAGGGCCATTCCCAGCCGCGGCGCAGTGTTCTGGGACGTCACGAGACGGCTGCATCTTTTGTGGGCGGTGTGCCGGCGTCACCAGCGCCGTGCCCGGGGACTCAGCCGGTCGGAGCCGGGAGCGGCTGGCTGGCTGCGGCCGTGGCACTGCCCTCACCTTGCCGGCGGCGGGACGGGCAGTAAGCAGTGGTCTCGGCAGAACTGGGGCAGCTGTCTGTACCCTGGCACCTGTATCTCGTCCTCCCCGAGGACAAGCCGGAGCTGTGGTGCCAGTAGGGTGGCTGGAAGCTTGTGTCCCCTGTCCCCACTCTGGCCCCGGTACAACCACTGCTGGTGGCAGCATTCCCCACGCCCACCTAGGCCATGTTTCTGTGGCCAGCCAAGCCTGGAGCTGGTGATGCGTGGGCGACAGGTGGGACTTACTGCCCACAGGCAGGGTGGAGGGCCCAGAGATACTGCAGAGTAAGTGGGGAGCTTTGAGTGGTGTGGGGTACACTGGTGACAAATGGGACTGGAGTTATCCTCCAGCATCTCTGCATCTTACAAGGGGTGTAGGGTGCCCCTCTGACAGTCCTGGAGGTAGAGCAGGGTGGGAGATTTCCATGAAGAGCTGCGTTCTGCTGGTGGGAAGGCTTTCAGGCGGTTGACGTGTGAGGGAAGCAAGTGGTCACATGCCCCTGGCACATGGTGGTTGCCTGCTTCCAGCTGGCTGGTCCCTGCTGGTCCATTGCCCCTGGGACTGGCCCAGCCCCATAGCAAAGGGCACTGAACTGAGCAAGAAGGAACGATCCCATACCCGGGGCTAGCAGTCATCGGGACACTCAGCACTTCCCCACTGTGCTTGCCACTTGAGCACCAGCATGGTGGGTGGTTACGCGAGCTCCTGCTCCCTCCTGGTTTCCAGCTCAGCCTCTGCAGCCCCCAGACTATTTTCTGACTGTAAGCAAGTGGATTGGTGCTATTAACCAGCCTGGCAGCACTGACAGGGTGGTGCTGGCAACTCTACTTGGCAGTAGCAGGTCTCAGGAACAGGAGTACTGGGGGATGCCATGTGCCTGGCCACGTGCTGGGGGTGACTGATGTTGGAGGCTGGCTGGGGCTGTTTTCCTCTCTGTTTGCTCAGCCGTGGGGACGGCCAGTGATGCGGATCAAGGCTGATGTCCCCTGGGCAGCCAATTGTTGGCCAGCTTGGAGGGGAGGGAGAGGGGCAATCGCCCCAGGGCTTTCCCAACCATGGAGTGGGCTGCCATGCAAGCACTGTCCAGCCTGAAATGGTGCCACACTCAGCCCTTCCAAGTGCAAGGTTGGGTGATGCTAGCAAGGACCAGGAAATGCCCACAGGAACCCTGACAGACACCACCTGTGGTCCACTGCTGTGGGATCATGGGAACCCCGGTGCTGGGGGACATGGCAGCCTCAGTCCTGAGCACCAGTATGTCATCTTGTGCTTCTTCCAGTGAATCCTTTTCTCTGGTAGGCCATTAAAGGGCCTTCCTTCACTTCTTTGTGGCCGTATTGTGTTCAGCAGGACCCTGTACTGCTGTCTGGCCCTAGGACTGCCTGTCATGTTGGTGAGGTTGGGGGCCTAGCACAGCCAGGGAGTGAGAAAAGTGGCTGCATGAGCTGTACCTCTTTCTAAGTTCTGGACTCACTGTCAGCTCACAGGGAGAGGAGGGATATGCCTGTGGCTGTGTCTCTCTTTTTGGCCTGGTTATTTAGATCTTTAAATATGTTACAGTCATGTGGGCAAAAAGGCATCTCTGGTCCTTCCCTGCTCCCCAGCTCCCTAGCCATCTGCCACCGCATTGGTTGAGGCCCTGGGCAGTGTGCCTGTCCCCCCTTGTGGCTCTGCCAGCCACCTCCACACTTGTGACAGCTTGCTGGGGAGCTCAGATTTGAACAGGAGAACCTCCAAGGCATTATGGATTCCCCCAGCATTGCCCTACATTTCCTTCCATCACCCCACTCCAGGGCCCTGCTCCTGTTCTGGAGCTGCCAGCTGTGGCTTGGCCCTGGGCCTGGTGTTCCAGAGAAAGTTGTCCCTGCACTCAGCTCAGGTGGGCATGTCCTCTGCTGCTAGTATTACCCTGTATGTCCTTGGAGGCTTTGGGAGTGCTTGTACTCCCTCCTTGTCCATAGGAATCCTGGGAGACTGCAGTACAGGATGCCAAGGTTCCTGAAGGATGGAGAACTCCAGGGCTTGGGGAGCTGATGGAGGGCAGCTCATGGCCTGGAGACCTTCCATGCACTGGGATTATTCCCTGCAGACTTTTAGGTCCCTTGGCTCCCCTAGAATTCTGGGGCCTCAGCACTGTTCCAAGGGACAGCTGCCAGTGCATCCCCTTCACAGGTGGCAACCAGCCTCTCTTTGCCTGCTCAATAGAAAACTCTGCGTGCCCTATGCTAAACTTTCCAGTTAAATGTGGGGAAACGTGGGGCCCAGCAACTAGAGACACTGGGGAAACAGACCAAGGCTTAGAGGAGCTGGCCTAGATCAGGACACTGAGTACTGGATTTTTTGAGACCATCATGGCCACTTGGGCTCTTTTGGCTTTAAAGATATTTGAGTTGCATTTAAAAGCATTAAAGTCCTTGCTAAGTCCTTGCTTAATTGCCTTGAAGGCATTTAAGCCGTTGCTGCAGGATACCAAGTGCACAGGAGGAAAGCGCCCGGCCCTGGTGGAGCTGTGGATGCTGCCAGTAGAGACAGCAAGCATGGAAGTGTCCCTCCTGGGTGGCAGATGAGCAGTCTCCTCCTGCTTGCACCTCTGGAGGTGACAGGTTCCACTGCACTGAGAGGAAGAGTTTATCTATCTCCAAGTGCCTGGGGCATCCTTCTGCCTTCAGGTGCTTAGAGACAGCTCTGGTCCTGGATGGCTGGAAGCCACTTGGGCATGAAACTGGTCCAGTGTGGGACCAGCATCCCAGTGGGAGCTGGGTATCCCCAGGACCCCCCTCAAAACCCAGCAGTGCTGCGGGGAAAAGTGGCAGGGTTACCCTGGAGCTTGTCCTCGGGTTCTTGATTCTCAGTGCCATGCTTGGCAGGGAAATGATTGAGGGCAGAGATAACCACCCTTCAGGTCTGGTGAGCAGCACTTTGCTTCTGGCTTCTGTAAAGTTAATTGGTTTCGAGGTTCCAGGAACAAACGAAGGAGAAAAACCCACTCTCCCAACGTGCGGGATCATTGAATGCTCTCTGGTGAGTTATAATTGCAAATCATGTTTTGAAATCACATTAACCAATTAGCCCTTGTTGTTGTTGTGCCCTGCCACATGACAGCGTGTGCCGCAAGGGAGCCATGGTCAAGGGCAAGGGCCATGAGCTGTCCCCCACCAGCTCTGGTCCTGGGCACTGTGCTGCCAGTATGAGGGGGCAGCCTTGGAGTGGGTTGCTGAGGGGAGAAAGAGTGTTTCCTGCTCGCAGCCTTGGGCAGGTGTCCCCCCAGGGTCCTCCCAGTCTGCTGTGCCAGCCACAGGTGTTACCCTCCTGCCAATGGCTTTCCCAGCCCCTTCCACCTGCTCCCCCAGTGTGCCCCACTCTGCCTGTGCAGTGCTGCCAGTGGAGCAGGGGAGGGCAGTGGGGGTCTCAGACCTGTTGAGGGGAGGCTGAGGCCATGCCTGGGGGATGGCCGGTGGTGAGGATTAGAGGTACCCACTCATGTGTTCCTGGCAAGGACAAGTGCCAGGAGGCTTCTCACTGGCTGGTGGGGGGAGGATACTGCTTGGACTGCAAATTTAGCTGTTATCATCACTGCATCTTCCTGCCATCTCCCATCTTGGCCCCAGGAACAGCAGGCAGTAGCAGGCAGCAAGCACAGAGGCTGAGCAAGGAAACCAAGTGTGACAAGTGGAGCATGTGCTGGCCACACATGGCACCCACTCCTTCACCTCTGGGTCCTGACTGGCCTAGTCCATGCCCAGATGCTCCTGAGGCCAAGTAGTTTTTATGGGCTTGCATTGATCAGCTCAGTTGCTGTGTGGCTGAAGGATGAAAAAGAGGACAGCTTTGGGTTGATAAGCTTGGTGAGAAGGCAAATGGCACAGTAGTGGGCTGTGGCAAGGCACAGCTGTCATGGCATTTAGCTCCATGGCACAAATGAGACAGGGTGCTGGTGGCAGGCCACGCCATGCTGTGATGTGCCATGCTGTGCTTCCTGGAAGGCTCCTCACATCTGGGAATCCAGCAGCAAACTTTCCATCTGTATGGAAAAAAACATGCAGCTGCAGTTTTGCAACTGGCTGAAGCTTGAGTGCAGTCTTGGCACCCCAGAGCTGGCAGTGAAGTCGCCCTGGGCTATGCCTTTGGCTAGAGGGCTTGGGAGGGTTAAAGGAAGGTCTTAACCCATCCCTTTCTTAGGCAGGCCCTGGACACAGTGAGGGGACTGGTACCCATACAGCTCCCTGGTGAGTGGTCAGCCTGGTGCTGTGGATCTGGACCTGCCACATGTGAGATGCAGATTGTGGGGACCTTCTAGGACAGGCCCTGGAAAGTTTGGGGACATCTCCACTCTCTCTCCCTCCTCCTCATTGCTTTGATTTTCCACAGCACTCTTAAGAGAGGGGCAGAGTCACCTGACAGCTGGGTACAGTGGGGTTGGTAGATTTCCCTGTGCAGCTGAAAACAGGAAAACGATGGAGAGGGATGCCACATGCTGGATAAGAAAGGGGATGATAAATAGGGGGCATGGCTTCATTTGTTCCAACAGAAGGACAAGAGCAATATTTGGAGGCTGAGGAGCAGGCAGGCTCTGAGTTGCAACATGCACCCTGGCTCCCAGCATGCCCACCCTGCCAGTGGGTGCAGAGCTGTACGCAGGAGGTCCACATTGCCTGTCCCTGTCCCTGTTCCCAGCTGACTTTATTCTTTTATTCTGTTTGCTTATAGGGTGGTAGCTCTGAACACCTTTTATAACCCCCAGCAAGGTGTGTTGCTGCCATCTCTGCACTGGTGCCACGTAGCCGGTCCTCACCTTTGCCAGGGCAAGGAAAGGGTTAAGCAAATGGCTTGAGCCCAACCATGCCCATGGCCCTGAGTGTCTTGACTCCCCCCTCGCCATCCTGCCAAACNAGCCAGCGCTGGTTCAGCAGTTACGCATGCTGCTGTTATTAGAAATTAGTTAATGGATGTCTCTGGCTGAAGCAGAGCAGCGGTAACAGGAGCCTGGGATTGTGAGGAGTGCAAGGGCCAGATATTTTAACACCTCCCGACTGACGGCAGGGAGAGTGGGGACCGCTGCTGATGGTGGGACAAAGAGGGTCTTTCCTCCTCCCAGTTCCACAGCGACGCTCGCTACTGGCCGGCCGAGTCCTTTCCATCACAGACTGCCTGAAGGTTCGCGAGGATTTATGAAAGATATGTGTAACACAAATAAAACCTCCCAGCAACGCACGGAGCCGTCCTGCCGACGAGCGGCGGCTGTGCAGGGCTCGGTGCTCTGCCGGGGGAGGCGGTGAGTGCATCAAACCCCAGCCTTGCTGCTGCGTGGACCCCAGAGCTTCTCCTCCAAAGTAAAATCCAGGAAGGGCAGAAGAGCAGGAGGTGACCTGGGGGTGGCGGCTCTTGGGAAGGGAGGTAACCTGTGAGGACATGGCTTGTGGCTGGGCAGAAAGTCTTGGCTTTCCCTGAAGCAGAAGGGATGCTTTTGGGAGAGACTGCCCCTCTGTGGCAATTCTATGTGGATAGACCCCGGAATTGTGTCTCCATAAAAAATAGAGGTGTTTCAGCTCAAGTGGGGAAGTTTGATGGAGACCAGAGGAGGTGATTGGAATGTTCCCCCCACTCCGGGCAATGCTGAGATGATCCCATGCAGATTTTTTGTCCCAGTGTTGGGAGGTGCCAGGGCATTCACTGTGTGTGCAGTAGGTATCCTGAAGCAGGACAGCCAGGTGGGCTGATTTAACGTGGGGGCAGTTTGAATTTCCCAGACTGGGGAGAGGTTGTGGCTGCGGGGGGTGGTGGTGAACACCTTCCTGCGCGATTGGGTGATTCTGCCCCTCTCTAAGAGTGGATAAAGCCCAGTGCCCGTGCTCGAGGTGTTCTGGATTTAGCCCTCCGAGTTAGACTAAAGCAAGTGTGACAGCCCTGTTGCTTTGAGTGACAGCCGCTGGCCTCTGGCTGGCGCTCTGGTGAGTGATTGCTGGGGTGTTGATAACCAGCTGAGGTAGTGATGCCCAGTGGGTTGTCAATGCCAGGTGCGGTGGTGATATATGGTGGGGCATCAGTGCCTGGTGACGATGCCCAGTGAGGCACCGTGGGGGTGGTCGTGCTCACTAAGGCAACAATACCCGGGGCGGAGCCGAGGCGGGGTGTGCAGCCAGTCCCTCCCCGGTACTGCTCCTGGCGCGGCGCGGAGATTGGGAGCCTACACGATGGGGGCGGGCCCGGCTCCGGTTTAATCTCCGTCTCCGCCGGGATTACGGCTGTAGGATAGTCTCTAATCCGCGGCAGCGGCCACCGGGGCTCTTCGCCCCATCCCGCAGCAGAGGCACTGTTGGAGAGGGGACAGGTAAGTTACTCCCAGTCTTCTCAGTCGCACTCACCGCCGCGCTTTTTGCTTTCTCCTTCGGCACACCGTAGCTGGAGGCTGTCGGGGCATGGACCTCTCCTCTCCCCTCGTTCCTCCCCGCACCTCGCTCTGAGCGCCCCTACCCATCTCCTTTCGCCCCCCGCCCGGCCCCGCTCTCCTCCCGCAGCCCCCGCAATCCCCCGTTCCACCTTTCTCCTCCCGGAGCCGCTCCAGTCCCGCCGCTCCCGGCAACAGCGGGGGAAGGGTCTGGGGCTCCGGTAGCGCTGGCAGGTGGCAGCGCCCCGGGACTGTTTGCTTTGCTCTTCTCCTTCCACTTCCCTCTCCAGCTGCTGAAACCCTCCGCGAGTGGGTAAATCCTGTGAGGGCAGGGGAAAAGCAGAGCCCCATGTTGCCACTACCCTAATGCCCAGGCTGAATTCCAGCCTCGGCACTGGATAAAAATAATACCGACGACCCCTAAACCCCCTTTTCTTCTTTTTTTTTTTCCACTTTAATTTTTAATTGCCCATGGGAACAACATATGTTTCTTAAGGCTGGAAGCAGTGGCAGCCGGGATCGGGTATCAGGGTGCTAGGGTGAGGAGCAGTGCGTGGCAGGGGGCACGGGTAGGGAGAGCGATGCCGGGCGCTGCTGGGGTTTGTCTGGGACGTGCGTGCGGTGTTTCCCGAAGCCTGGGTATTTATAGACCCTGTCTGGCCGGGATAGCAGTGTGGAATGGCAGACAGGACATTACATTCCCGCCCGCCACGCGTGTCCCATGCCAGCCAGCACGACGGCCTGCTCTGATCACGACAGCCTGAAACATCCTGGCAGAGAAAAACCTTCTCCACGGGAAAAACGAAGCATGGCAGGTGGCTGGTAGCCTTGTGATCCCCGTGCCAGTAGTTGACTCTGCAGTGCCACGGGTGACTCAGGGCACCTGGCAGGTCCCCAGCACGCGGGATGGAGGGGAGGTAGAGCTCTGATGTGGACCCGAGCCCCTTATGGCTGAGGAGGGCATGACTGTGTTGAGCCGACGTGGAGGAGACAGGGAATTTTCCACTGACATTTGGATCACACCCAAGTGGAGCCGTTACAACTGCCCTATCCCTGCTGCCTGCCACTGGCATGCTTTCACCCCCTGGCCTCACAGAGGTACCCCAGAGAAAGCCTTCCCTGCCCTGCAGTGCTGCCCTATCCCCCACAGTCCGAGTGGCAGTATATCCTTGTCTTGATGGCCACGGATGCTGGGGAGCAGCAGGGACACCCTGTCCCACTCGAGGGCGGCATGGGGGGTGCTGGCACTGTGGGGGAGCCTGGCTGAGGTGCAAGGGGCCCTGCAGCGCCCGGACACGCTGCAGCTGTAATCACAGGCCGGGGCCACAGCCACGGCAAACAAACAGGCACCGGCAGAGCCTATTTTCCTTGGCGCACAGGGAGAGGGGGAAGGAGCGGGATCCCACGGGTTCCTTGGAAATGCAGCCCTTGAGAAAACAGAGGCAAGTTTGGGACTAGATAGGCCTCCCTTCCCCCTGCCCTCCTCACTGCATGGGTCTCGGCCGCCGTGCACCTCCCCAGCCGCTGACGCAGGTTTGGGGCCAGCTGAGTCCCCCATGCTGGTGAGGAGATGGCCAGCATGGTCCTGTTGTCCCTGTGCTGGGGAGCAGACAGGCTGGCTGGCCTGATGGTGAGAGTAGCAGGGCTGGGGATAGCAGTGGTCCCACAGTATTTGGGCAGATTGTGGCCCTTGGTTATGACAGGATTCTCTGCTGGGGGTGCCAGGTTGGCAGAGTGGCACACTAGGCCATGGCTCAGGACAGTTCCTCCTGGTATCCCCAATGCTGCCTGCAGAAAATGACAGACTGATTTTTTTTGCCATCAACCCCTCAATTTGTCCTGCCAAAGCCAGATGTGTTTTAGGAAGTTGATACTCTGGAAAGCATCTCGCTTCCAAGGTGAAATGCATGTCCAGAAGTGCAATAGAAAAACTCATATGGTTTTTTTAGATGCCACCCACCATTAGTCCCTGCTTGCCCCAGTCCATGCCACCATCTTCCTCAGATGTCCCTGAGCTGCTGATGGGCAATGGATTGGCTTTAAGTTTAAAGTAAGTCCTGACATCGAGTGTAAAGCTGGCTGAGATGCTTTGGGCTCAAGCCACTGTCTCACCTGACATCCCTTACAGACGTGCTGGGTGCCACTGGCCTCATGCTGTGCTCACTCCACTCCTATCCCTCTCCCCATGTTGCCATCTGTCTCTGCTGTCTCTCCTGGTCCTACGTGGGCTCAGCACTTTCTTTCCACATTGGGTTGGGTTAGTGGCAGGCCAGGCTGTGCTGATGCTGTGCACAGCTCCTGTGCCGCTCGCTGCCTGTTGTCCAGACCCATGCCTCACTTTCTCCATCGTTTGTCCCAGCTCGTCTTGGTACCAGTGTTTGGATGTGGGAGGACTTGGATTGATGATGGTGGTTGGTAATTGTCCTGTGGCCCTGTCCCATGGCACATGACCAGCAGTGGATTGTCATGGATGAGCCATGAAATAGCTCTGGTGCTGGAGCTATGATGTTCTGCTCTGTCACCTCCTTCCCTGTGATGCCTTTTGCCTCTGGTGTGTCTTAGGCTCCAGTATGTCTGTTGCTGTAGGACAGTGCTAGGGCCAGTGGCCACAAGCCAGCACAGCTGCTGGCATGCTCTGCCTGTGGGCACATCCCCAGGCTTGGTCAGAGCTATCCCTGAGGACATGGGTGCCACTTGTGCTCTTTGAGGGAAAACCCTAGGTGGACACCATTTTCTGCATGGTGTAGAGGTGATGGCCTGAAGCTGCAGAGGCAGGTGTCAGAGTCACTGGAGCCCTGCTAGCTGGTTATTACCAGTGGCTTTGAAAGCCACTTGTTCCTTCTTGCCATTGCCGGTTCTCCCCTGATCAGAGCACTGGGAGCATCTTCTGAGCCATAGTGGTATTTTAGGCTGAAACCCTAGGGCTCCCCAGGCTGGGTGAGCCCAGAAGCAGTGACCATGCTGGTCAGGTTGTGTTGGGACTGTGAGCTTGACTGGCACAGCTCTTGGGTGGGATTATCTCATGAGGCGCATTATTAGGTCTATTTAGGGTGGGTCTAGAGTGAAGACACTCGGAGAAGGTCTTCAGTCGTTCACTGGGCATATTTCTCAAATTATCCCCCACTCTATGGCTGATAGTGTGTGTACAAAGGGATGCACCCTAGAGACCTCATCCCAAAGGTGAGGTGCCTGGCTGTGCCCCCGGGTAGTTGGATTTGCCCTTCTTGGGTGCCTGTTGTTTCTGGGGGAGGTGGGATGATGACACTCCCTTGGCTTGGCTGGGAAGTGTGGAGGAAGAAATGCTGAATACTGTAGGTTTAAAAACAGGTTGGGGAGCTAATTTTACGTTGGCAGGTCAGGGGGAAAGTATGGGAGTGCCTGGGAGTAAGGACTGATTCATATCCCAGTACCTGCACTCTCAGGGTTGCCCTGGGGTGAGGAGCGAGGAGGGGTGCTGTGGTGTCCCCTCCGTGTTTGCCTACCCTGCTGGAACCAGCCTCCCTTGAGAGATGATGCCCAGGGATCTGTGAGGTTCAGGCTATGGGCCCAGCTCTTCCCCTGTGGCTACACACCCCTGTACCCATGGTGGTGCTGGGAACTAACCAGAAACCCCAGCCTGGAGTTCGTCCTGTGGTCGTGGGGGCTGGGCTAAGCAAGAACTCCAAGGTAGGGGTTACCCCATCCCCAGCAGCAATCCAGGGGGCTGACCAGGGATCCCAAGTTGGGGGTCACACCTTGCCCAATGGTGGTGCTGGGAGTAGCTCCAGGGCTGGGGGCTGATGGTAGTGGGTGGGACATGACTGGCATCCCTGCCCACTTACCCACACTGCCCATCTGTCTGGGAGAGTTTATCATCAGCACAGTCCCAGGGAACATGAGACCTGTCTGTGCCTGGCTCTGCTGAAACCCGAACAGGCACCTGGGCAGGCGGGTGTGGGCGGGGGGGCCTTGCTGCCAGCCCCTCGGCACCCATACCAGCAGCAGCAGAGCACCTGGCTGTGAGCACGCAGGCCAGCAGCTGTGGCAGGCTTCGTGCTAAATCCGGATTACCAACCCAGAATAGTCCCACGGCCCCATCTGGGATGGATTAGCTGAGATTCATCTGCAGAAGTAGAGGAGATGGGGAGGGAGACTGCCCTGTGGGGGGTCCCCAGTGTGGGGGAGCACTGCCAGGGAGATCCAGTGCTTTCATCCCCTGGGGGTGAGACCAGTGGGTGCTCATGGATGGGTGTCATGGGCTGTGAGGACACAGTGGGTCATCGTGCCCCTGGCTGGCACCACATGGCTCAGGCAGGGCTGGCAGGCAGCAGTTGCCAGTCCCCATGTGTGCCGTGCTCCCACCGGCACGGCGTGTCCTGGCAGGGACTGTGCCGAGGTTTGACTGTGAAAACTGGTGTAGCGCAAGGGCCAGGTGTTCCCAGGGCGGTACGTGTCCTCCTTGCCACACTGATGGGTGTGATGGACTCCCCCATCTGACGTGTTCTGCTGGCATTGCCAGCAAAACTCCGCTGTCCCAGCCACACCTGCTGGCGGTGCTTTGCTCTCAGATGGGATTTTCCACTTTTTTACGTAAAGTGGAAATGGGTGTCAGGCTGAGGGATGCAGCCCCTTCCAGGATCCAGTTCCCCACCGTGGTGCCCAGACCCCAGGGAAGGCTGGCAGGGGTCAGGGCAAGCCCAGGGCTGCCTGCTGCCTGCCCAGGCTGGGAAGGGATTTGGGAGCCCTGCTGCCCCACACTTGTTTGTGTCTCGGTGAGGAGGTCAGGCATCTGTCCTGGCTGGGATGAGGCGTGCGAGACCAAACGTAGCCTTCCCTCGTGTGCAGACGTGGCCGGCTGGGGGGGTACGTGCCGCCCCACGCATATGGCTCAGCGTTCCCCGTGGGAGTGCTGCGGGACAGCAACGGGGCCCGGCTCGGGCTGCCTATCTGTGATGGAGGCTTGGTGGGATGGATGATGTCTTCAGTGTCACTGAACAGTGGGACAGCAGGAGCAGCAACTTGTAGAGTCAGGGATGGGCAGGGGGAGGTGGGAGGTGTCTGTGCAGTGAGGCTGTCGCTGTCCTCCTCACTCAGAGCCAGCAAGCAGCAAAGAGGCACATGGTGGGAAATCGGTGCAGATGGCTCAGCAGCCCCCAGGGACATCACCCTGGGTGCCAGAGTGGGTATGTTCTGAGCCCACACACACGGCTGTGTCTATGCCATCTGAGTGGGCAAGCAGATCTGGGTCTGGAAGTAAGGAAGGGAACAATGTTAAGTGGCACATGGACTGCCCAATTTTGGCAGTGAGGACAATAGTATTCCATCCATGGGGTGGCTTGCCAGTCCTGTGGTAGGCTGAGGTTCTCAAGGGCAGCACGCCAGGGGAAGAAATCCTCAGAGATGCTGCACCCAGAGTAGAGGGACCCCAAATGAGATGGGCACACAGGGACAGGGGTGAACCTACTGTCCTCCAACCTTCAGGGGGGACCATGCCACCTCCCCCAGGGCCATCCACTGCTCCATGTATTTGCTGTTCTGACCAGCCTTATCGCAAGGCAAACAGCAGCAAGCCGGGCGTGCTCTGCCCGATCGAAAACTCTCCCGTTCACTCCCCTTTCATCTCCCCACCTTCCCCAGCCACCACTGCTGGGAGACCCTGGCTGAGGGGCAAAGGCCGGGGCCAGCCAGGGAGGTGACAGCAGGCAGTGCCAGGGCTGTGCCAGGGCTATGCCAACTCTGCCCGGCGGGAGGAAGCGTCTGGGTGGTGTCGCTAAGTCCGGTGCATGCAAAATGAGCCTGCCTGTGCCGCTTGCTATTCCAAGAGGCGCTCAGGGGAAGAAACTGGTATTTCCTGAGCTGCCCAGAGAGGTGTAATTATAACCTGGGAGAAGAAAGGGGCTGCAGAGGAGAGTGCCCAGCCTTCCCGGCGCCCGTGGGGGAGTGGGCAGGGGAATGAAGCAGCTCTGCCCACAACGGTGGGATGCGGCAGAGCCCTGCCTGTGGACAGCCTGGTGGTGCTGGTGGGAGTTTGGGGAGGTGATGGAGCAATGGGGATTTGCAGGCTCCTCAAGTTCAGCACCAGGAGTGGTGAGTTTGGTGATGCCCACACACAGTGGCAGGAAGGCGTAGAGTTAACGGCAGTGTTTGGACGTGCTGGCAACCCTGTTTATGCCTGGATCCGGCCCAAGTGGAGGCCTAGCATAGGGGATAAATCATTGCCCTGAGCCTGCCCTGTGCTTCCCTCTCTTCCCCATACAGCTGAGCCTCCCTGCACTGGTCCCCACTGCCCTGTACCCTGCCTCAGTTTCCTCACCAGGCTAGGTGCTGCATGTGACATGGCCCAGCCGTGTGCCCCATTCCCTGTGTCAGAATTAGGACACTGCTGTTAGCCAGCTCATGGCCTGGAATGGCCCTGCCAGGTCTCTTTGGTGGCCTAGGTGGGCAGAGACAAGCAAAGCAGTGTCTCAGGAGCCCGGAGGTGCTGACACCCACGCTCTGCCGGGTCATCCTCCCCTTGCGTGCTGAGGTGGCTGTTGTGCCCAGCATCTCCCTGCCCCAGCACTGCCATGGCAAGACTCTCTGGTCCCTGGGGCCAACAATACCCTAAGAGCACAAAGACAAGCACGTCCCCTGCTCACCCTGCAGGGATCTCAGAACCAGAATGATGGGGCAGCATCGCCCTCCCGGGGTTGGCGACTGCGTTGCATCCTGCCCAGCCCTCACCTTGGACGAGTTGGCATCGTCTGGTAGCCAGACACGGCCTCAGCGTGAAGCCCCCCTGGCAGGCTGGTCAGGACCCCAGCCCCTCAGAGCGGCGGGGGGGGGCGGGGGACCCTGTCCCGGCTGCCAACCTGCCCCAGAAAGCCACCCTGTGCCGTTTCCCAGCGGAGCGGGGCGGGCCAGGGCTCGCACAGAGGCAGCTTTGTGCGGCGTGCCAAGGCGTCCCGCGCTCGGCAGCCCGGCCGCCTTCCTGTGCCAAGGAGCTGTCTCCCGGCCCCGCGCTCTTTCCTGCTCCATTTGTCCGGCCCTGACGTGCCCCCGAGCCCCCTGCCTTGGCACACTGGCAGCACTGGGCTTGGGCGACAGGACGTGGGTGAGCCCTTCGTGCCGAGCGTTACCACAGGCTTTATGTAATGGTGGTGGCTGGGGGGGTCCCCGAGCTCCCCGCCCTGTTCCCTGCAGCCCTCCCAAACGCCCCTGCTCGGCTGTTTTCGGGAGGGGAAAATGAGGCACGGTACTGAGAACCGCGGTCGGGGAAGCAGAGGTGGGCAGGTGTCTCGAATGGAGCTCTGGGGCTGGGCTGGGACCGAATTGCTGGCACGGAAGTGGAGCAGCCCCATGGAGTGGGCTGCAGAATGTCTGGCTGGGCTAAGGGATAGTCTCACCTGGGGACCTTTGCAATGCGTTTGGAGCTGGGGAGCGTTTGAATGCGTTTGGAGTCGTGTGCTGAGCAGGCAGAACGGAGAAGTACAGCTTTAGTGATGCCAGGCTGGGCATTCCTGTCATCCCTCGGTGCCCATGAGTCCACCAGCACTCCCAATGAATGTGGGAATTGTGGGACCCCAGGCCAGCCCCTGCAGTGCTCCTGCCCAGAGCCAGACCCCTGTTACCCCTTCTTGCAGAGCCCAAGGAGAGTTCAGAGCAAGCCCAGCCACCTCCTCACCATGGATACTAGAAATGTCCCCCTCCAGGCTGAGATGGTGGAGCTGGTGCCCAATGGGAAGCATGCAACTGCGCTCACCACCTCCGCTGTCCCCTCTCTGACAGGTGACAGGTAAGAGCACTGGGACAAGCAGGGGTGCCAGGGGCCTTGGTGGTCCTCTCAGCTGCTCTCTGCCTAGGCAATGCCAGCTAATGCTGCCTGGGCATAGTGGCCTTCAGTTGTGCTTTGACCTCACTACCATCTCTCTGGTGGGCAGGTTTGAGGAGAACCAGTCTGGTATGGCAGAGATGGAGGAGTTCCTGCCCCAAGGTGCTGACAAGAAGCAGACACACTTCACCGATGTGAGTATTGGCATGGGCACCACAGTAGTGAGATGGGATAGCTCCCAGTGTGACTAGTACGTTCCCTCTCTGTTGTGTCTTTTGTGTGCAGTTCGAAGGGAAGACATCTTTTGGGATGTCAGTTTTCAACCTGAGCAATGCCATCATGGGCAGTGGCATCCTGGGACTGGCCTATGCCATGGCAAACACGGGCATCATCCTCTTCCTGTGAGTGCTGTCACCTGTAGGTACCTGGGTGGGAAGTCTGGGGAGGGGGGCTCCACCAAGGGTGGGTGCTAGGGGTGCAGGTGAGAAAGGAGTCTTGGGGTGATACAGGGGCTGATATCCTACTGCCTGAACAATGTTCATCCCGGTCTGACCCTGCTGGGCGCTGTGCCCCAGTGAGGAGGAGGGTGATGTGGGCTTGACTTCCTTAATACAAGACCGGATTTCCTCACATGGCCCAAAGGACAGGGATGGTGGCTCCCCTTGGGTTTGGGGACATAGTTGGGGGGACTTGCAGGCCTGGGGGAGTTCTGTGGCTGTGGGGTGCCCTCATCCTGTAACCTATCTATCCTGTGAGCACCCAGGCAATGCCAAGGTGAGGGGCTGAGTGGCCTGCCAGGATTTGGAGGCAGAGCCCACACAAGGTTTGCCCCATGACTGTATCTGAGTCTGATGCTCTGAGCCGCTGATGACAGCTCTGTCCTCCTGCAGCTTCCTCCTGACAGCAGTGGCTCTGCTTTCCAGCTACTCCATCCATTTGCTGCTCAAGTCTTCTGGCATTGTGGGTGAGTGCTGGATCCCTGTTGGGGCCGTGCTAGGTGTCCTCTTTCAACCCTCACCCCACCACTGGTCCCCATCCCACAGGCATCCGTGCCTACGAGCAGTTGGGCTACCGAGCCTTCGGCACACCAGGGAAGCTGGCTGCAGCCATTGCGATCACGCTGCAGAACATCGGAGGTGAGGATGGTGCTGGAGGGTGACCTCTCAGTGCTGGGGATGGGGAATGGGTCTGGAGCACACCAGTGCAACATGACCTTGCTCCACCCCACAGCCATGTCCAGCTACCTGTACATTGTCAAATCTGAAGTGCCTCTCGTCATCCAGACCTTCCTCAACCTGGAGGAGAAGACCACGTGAGTGCCTCCTGTGTGCTATTCTGAGGCTGACGCCAAGGCTTTGGCTCCAGCTGTGCAGCCCATGGTGGGGATTTAGTGCCATTAAGCCACTACTATTTTTGATAACCATCAGTGCTGAATAAGCCCGTGGGTGGGATTAAACTGGTCTGAACTTCCAATCCCTGCTCCTCACATCTCCTTGGGATCAGGCTTTCCTTCTTGAGCAGAGCCTAGGGTTGCAGGGTGGGGGACATGAGCTCTGGTTTGGAGTGGGTTGTACCCCCTCCATGCTTGCAGAACTGAGCAGAGGTCCTGCCCCATGGGTAGCTGTGTGACAGTTCCCTCTGCATGGGGCATTGAGGAGCTGGCTGAGTCCTTGTGCAGGCAATGGTACCTCTGGCTGCACGCAGCAGCTTGAGCCCATGTGAGCTCAAACTCCACTATGGAACCACAGTTCCAGGGCACCTTTGAATGCTGGCAGAGCATGGACACCAGCCATCTGGACAGCAGCTGGTGTCCCTGGAATTGCCAGCTCCAGGGTCCCCATGGAGAGCACACAGCGCCCCTCTGATGGCTGCCTGTGCCTCGGGTGCCCTAGCAGAGTTGGGCAATAAGAAGGCCTTCTGCTTCCAGGGACTGGTACATGAATGGGAACTACCTGGTGATCCTCGTTTCTGTCACCATTATCCTTCCCCTGGCCCTCATGAAGCAGCTGGGTAAGTTAGAGGGATGACACCCGCGGCACTAGGGTCCAGCACCCCAGGGCTTCAGTGGGGTGATGGTGCCAGTCTGGGGGTGATGGGCAAAGAGGGGACACGCAGTCAGCATGAGGGGCTTATCCATACCCACCAGGTGCTCTCCTCCCTCCCCAGGCTACCTTGGCTACGCCAGCGGCTTCTCCCTCAGCTGTATGGGCTTCTTCCTCATCTCGGTGAGCACCTGCCAGCATGGGCTGGTGGCTTGGGATGCCAACATCCCTTCTGCTGGGCGCGTGGCCAGGCTGCGTGCTGTGGGGACAGTGGGAACAGTGGGTGCTTCGGGCTGTGGAGATGCCGTGGCAGTGCTGTCAGGCTGCTGGGTTATTTTTGTCTGAAGGAGTCGAGTGCTGGGAGAGGGTGCCTAGGGGGGAAGCCATGCGTGTGGCCCCTCCACGTGCCGCTGCCCTGCTCTGGGCTGCCAACCACCCACACTGGGGTAGGCTGGGGGCCCAGCATGACCATGAATGCCACATAGAGGGTCTCTGTAGGGGCACCCTCCTTCTGGGCACAGTGCTGGCTTGGTTCTAGAGGGTCATGGTGCTGGGCAATGACTGTCCTCATGTACCTGTGCTAGGTCATCTACAAGAAGTTCCAGATCCCTTGCCCACTTCCTGACCAGGACGGGAATTTTACTGGCAGCCTTAACAACACCCTCCTCAGCACTAGTGACTACCAGAATGGCTACACTGTCCTCCAGGCACCTGAGCAAGACACCTGCAGCCCCAGCTTCTTCACCCTGAATTCCCAGGTAGGGACCTGGACTTATGGCTCTGGGTGAGATCCCAGCCTGTGGATCCCATGAAGGCGCTGGCAGCATGTGCCAGCTTGATTCCTGGTGCTCAGCCACTCTCTTCTCACACAGACAGCGTACACCATCCCCATCATGGCCTTCGCCTTTGTCTGCCACCCTGAGGTTCTGCCCATCTACACTGAGCTGAAGGAGTGAGTCCTGGGTGGGGGCACCCACAGGGAGGGGTGGGCTTCATCTAGTGCCCACCCAACAGCAATGCCATCGGATGCGAGACCTGCGCTAGGGCATCATGGGGGTGTGGGTGATATGACCCTGGGTGGGTGGGTGGTATGGTAATAGGATTTGAGAAGGGTGGTGTCAGTCTCAGGAAGTGGGTGTTACAACCAAGGGTGGGACAGTGGGTGACATTACCCCTGGGAGAAAGGTGACAACCTGAGGTAGATGGGTGGTGGATGATAGGAGCTGGGGTGGGTGCTATTAGTCCCAGGGGGAGGGTGACACAACTTGGGATGGGTGGACGGGTGGTGGGCAATGTTGCCTTTGGGAGATTTGTGATATGATCTGTGGTGGGTGAGTGGGTGGGCAGCTGGTTGCTGGTGGGTAGCATTGCAACTTGTGGTGGGTGATATAGCCCCTGGAAGCTGGGTGTTATGACTCAGGATGGGCAGGTGGCTGGTTGGTAGTGGGCCAACTTGACCTACCATGCAGCCCAGGAAGAGGTACACATTCCCACTCCTCACAGCCCTTGTGTACCTCTGGGTACTCTGGCATGACCCCTCTCTGCTGGGTGGGTACTTGGTGCCAGCAGGTGCCACAGCGTGGGCTGGGCCAGGCTGAGCCCATCATATCTCACAGCCCCTCCAAGAAGAAGATGCAGTGCATCTCCAATATCTCCATCACGGTCATGTACCTCATGTACTTCTTGGCTGCCCTCTTTGGCTACCTCACATTCTATGGTGAGCTTTTGGGGAGGGGGAGGAGGGCCCTGCTGGCATGCTGGCACCGGGGTGGTGGCACTGCTGAGGGCTCACCAGTGGCTCCCCACTGGTGCCACAGGTCGGGTGGAATCAGAGCTGCTGCACACATACAACAAGGTGGACCCCTTTGACGTCCTCATCCTGTGCGTGCGGGTGGCCGTGCTGACAGCTGTCACTCTCACTGTCCCCATCGTCCTCTTCCCGGTGAGTGGCCCCAGGGGGCGTGCTAGGTGGCGTTACCACTCCTCAGCCAAAACAGGACCTCAGAAACAGGTTTTGAGAGGGGAAACTGAGGCCCAAGGACAGGGTGTCAGGATTGACAGGACTGCAGGGATTGGGAAATGGCACTGGCTGAATTTTGGGGACAGGTCTCAGGCAAGGGCAGGGGTGATGGGGAGACCAGAGGAGCCACGAGGACAGAGCTGAGTAGGGGTAACTTGGACTAGTGGTGCTGGGGGCAGGGGAAGGGGTGGTGGGAACTGACAGGCCTGTGTAGGCAGGAAATAGGATGAGCCCTGGGTCCCAGGATGCAGCAGGACACCCTGTCCCTGTCCCTAGGTGCGCCGGGCAATCCAGCAAATGCTGTTTCAAGGGAAGGACTTCAGCTGGATCCGCCACGTCACCATTGCTGTGGTCCTGCTGACATTCATCAACCTTTTGGTCATCTTTGCCCCCTCCATCCTTGGCATCTTCGGCTTGATCGGTGTGTGCCCTGTGCCTATTTCCCATGCTGGGTGTTGGGCATTGGCTGGCTCACTTGTGCTTCACTTTCCACTTCTTACCATGTTGGGACCAGGCAGCCTATGGGGGTCCCAGCCTCGTCCCTGCCCCCTCAAACTGCTTCCCATGCATCAGCTGCCCCACACTTGCTCTTCCTCTGGGTATTCCCCATGGTCCTCCAAGCTGGGCTCCCCCCGCTTGGCATTTGGTGTGGTGCCAAGGCACTGCCTGCAGGGGCGGGACATGGGGACAGTGCCAGGACACGGTGTCCCTGGGTTCCTGGAAAGCTTTGCCAGGCCTGAGGGTGGCGGGAGGGGGACAGAACCTGGCCCAGCCATGGGGCTGGCACAGCTGAGCTGCAGGATGGGGACCTCTGCCCACTCTGTCCCTGTCTGCTCCAGGTGCCACCTCTGCTCCCTGCCTCATCTTTATCTTCCCGGCCATATTCTACATCCGCATTATGCCCAAGGACAAGGAGCCGTTGCGTTCCACTCCAAAAATCCTGGTAAGCATGAGAAGGGGACAGGATAGGGATGAAGACAGGGGCAAGGGCTGAAGACTCAGTCACACTGTCTGTCCCTGACCCGCCTCCCTGTCCCTGCAGGCTGCCTGTTTTGCCCTCCTTGGGGTGCTCTTCATGATCATGAGCTTGAGCTTCATCATCATCGACTGGGCCACAGGCGGGGGGAAGAGCGGTGGCGGCCATTAGCCAGCACCGGGTGCCCACGCCAACCTCCCCCCCAGCTGCTGGAAGAGCCGGCCCCGGGTTCAGCCCCTGTGCCACGGCCCTGCTGGGCTTCCCCGAGGACCTTCTGCTGTTGCTGCCCATCACCAGTGGTGGTGGTGAGGGGGCATGAGCCATGACAGGTGTGGGGACTCCTCCCTGCTCTGCACCTCAGTTTCCCCATCTGTAAAATGGGGAGAATAATATTGCCCTACCTCACCAGGAGCTGGCTGTCAGGTGGAGCTCATCTCTGCATACCCAGAGCTGCTGGCAGCGGGCACTGCCAGGGGCATGGGGTACCACCTGCTGTGGGGGCCAAGGAATAGGGCGCTTTCCTAGCATTGAGAGCCCTGATGAAGTGTCTGCGTGGGGCTGGAGTCTAGTGGGGTGGTTGGACCTATAGCAATGCCTGTGCCCAAGCCACCTGCAAAATACCACCCCACTGCGCCAGCATCATGGGGGCACTGTGGCTGCTGTGGACAAGTGTGGTCCTGCTGCTGTGGTTGGCAGTACCCAGACTGCTGCTCTTGAGCCTTCTTGGGAAATAGTTGGTTGGTTCCTGATGCCCATGGATGGGACCCCATAGACCCCCGGGCCATGCCTGGGAACTGGCCATTTTGCTTTGGGGAGACAGCATGCCCACTTAGGGCACCCACTGGCACCCTGCCCATGTTGTAACTTGGCTGCCCAGGGCACAGGTGGGAGGGCTGGGGCACAGCTTGGGACTCTACAGCCACTTCCCTGTCTGGACGCCAAGGTGATGTGACCCAGCCTGGCCCTGCTAGCCTTGCCTCCGGGGCCAGTAGTGAGGTCCTCACAGCTGTTGACCCTCCACCCACCCATCCATGCTGCTGGGACACCCTATGCCATGCCAAAACTCTGGGAGCAGCAATTCCACCCCTCACCACCCTCCCCAGCAGGTGGGCAGCCTGGCAGGGTGGGCAGCATGGGTTGGGGGAAGGTCCTGCATCAGAGTTCATCAGAGATGTATTTTTTTATTGGGATGGTGGAGTCTGGAATGTTTTTTATAAATACTGTACATAAGAGTAGATCTCTCCTACACATGCAAAACCTGTTCCTCCCCTCCAAAAGCAAGGGAAGGAGGTGGATTCAGAGAACCCCCTTGGCTTAACTGTGAGATTCTGGGGCTGCTCAGAACCAAAAAGGAAATGTACAGAAGATGGAAAAGTGGATCATTGCCTGTTGAAAACTACAGGGGCATTGCCAGGGTATTCAGAAATGCATTTAAGAAAGCAAAAGCTCAGTTTGAAAGAAAATTGGCCAGAGAGGTCTGAAACTTCAAGAAAGGCTTCTTCAGTTATGTTAAAACCAAGCAGAAACAGGAGAGTATTGGCCCACTATTAAACAGGAGAGATGAGCTAATCACCAACAACACTGAAAAGGCAGAAGTCCTCAACTCCTTCTTCAGCTCCATCTTTACCAGCACTGCTGCTGGGCCCCAGGACATGGGAACAAACATCCAGACTGATACAGACATAGACCTGCCATCAGTGAAGGAAGAATTGGTGTGTCAACTATTGCAAGAACTTGACCCGTATAAATTGATGGTCCCAGGTGCCATCCACCTGAGGGTGTTCAAGGAACTGGCTGCTGTTGCTGTGAGTCAGCTCTCTGTAAGGAATAGCTCTCTATAAGGAATGGTGGAGGCTGGGAGATGTGCCTGAAGACTGGAAGGCTAATGTCACCCCATCTACAAAACAGGTTCCAAGGAGGACCCAGGCAATTACAGACCCATTAGCCTAACATCAATCCCCGGGAAAATTATGGAGCAAACCCTCCTGGGGACGATTACAAGTAAACCGCAGAAGGTGATAGGGAAAAGCCAATATGGATTCACCAGGGATAAGTTGTGCTTAACAAACCTGATTGCCTTCTATGAGAATGTGACATTCTCAGTTGATGTGGGGTGGGAAGTGGACATGTCCATCTGGATCTCTCCAAGGTTTTCCACACCATCTCCCACAGCCTGCTCCATGAGAAACTGGCATGCTGTGACCTAGACAAGTGGTCTGTGGGGTGAGTGGGGAACTGGCTGACAGGCCCCAGAGGGTGGTAATAAATAGCTCTTTCTCAGACTGGCAATTTGTCATGAGTGGGACGCCCCAGGGATCAATATTGGGCTCAGTGTTGTTTAATGTCTTTATTAATTACTTAGACATTGGAATTAAGAGCACCCAGATGAAGTTTGCTGATGACACAAAAATAAGTGGGGAAGTTGACACCCCAGAAGAGAGAGCTACCCTCCAGGAAGATCTTGTCAGGCTGGTTGAGTGGGCATGAAGAAACGGGAGTTTAATGAGGCCAAATGTAGGGTCTTACACCTGGGAATGCATAACTCAGGAATGCAGCTCAGGTTGGGAGCTGCCTGGCTTGAGAGAAGCACTGTGGAGAAAGACCTGGGGGTCTTGGTAGACAAAAGGCTCAAAATGAGTGAAGTGTGCTGCAGAGGATAACAAAAATGCCAACAGGATGTTGAGTTGCATTAATAAGGGTATCACAAGCAGGGATAATGATGTCATTCTCCCACTCAGCACTACTCAGGCTGCACCTGTGTACAGTTTTGGTCCCCACTATACAAGGAGGATGTGGACAGGCTGGAAAGGGTTCAGAGAAGGGACACAAGAATGATCAGAGGAATGGAAGATCTGTCATATGAAGGAAGGCTGAGAAAACTGGGTTTGTTCAGCCTTGAGAAGAGAAGGCTTAGGGAAGACCTCATAGCCGTGTACAACTACATAAAGGGCAGTGTCATGAGGAGGGAGAGTCACACAGTGAAGACAAAAGGGAATGGGGACAAGTTGCCACCGGGGAGATTTGGACTGCATGTCAGGATTTTTTTTTTCCCCAATCGGACTATTAAACACTGAAATAAACTCCCAAGGGAAGTGGTGGATTCCCCTACATTAGACAGTTTCAAGGTCCAGCTTGACAGGGTGCTGGGCCATCTCATTTAAAATATATTCTTACCCTGAAAGGTTGGACTAGATGATCCTTGAGGTCCCTTCTGATCTGGTATTCTATGAATATATCCTATGAATATATCTTTTTTTCATGTGCTGTGTTACTCTGGGTAGCTCTATATAATGTACATATCTATATAGGGCAGAAACAGGGCTGTGACCTGGTGACAGCAAGGGGCACTGCTGCAGACCTGTGCTGCAGTGTGGCCCCAGTGTCCTCGTCCCCAGCCTAGATGCCCTGTGGCCACCCTTGCACCATGCTGGGGGGTACACTTTTAAAAGGTCTGTGAGGCAACGTCCATGCTGGTGAGGAAGCCAGTGAAGCCTCTGTCAGAGAGAATAAAGATGTGAACATGTCCAGGTCTCAGGTGTCACTGGGTGGGGGGAGAGGAGTTGGCACACAGGCTGGCACCCAGCATGCAGCATCCTGGGACAGCACAGACACAGGGACACGTGTGCCTGTATATTTAGAGACATATATGGGGACAGCAGGGACATACAGACACATGTGCATATGGATGCATGGAAATACATGAGGACAGCATGGAGATATGGACATGCGTGCACAGGGACAATGCACATCCATGCACAGGCCTATGGTAGAAGGGCACAGGCATGCAGACACACATGCATGGGACAGTGTGTCTGAATGAATCCACGTGCACACAGATAGACAGGGTCAGTGCAGAGACAGCAGGACAGTATGGACATGGACACAGATACACAGGGCCAGTGCACAGACAGACAGCGGGACAGCATGGACACAGACACAGTACACAGGCTCAGTGCACAGACAGTGGGACAGCATGGACATAGACACAGTACACAGGGTCAGTGCACAGACAGCAGGACAGCATGGACACAGACACAGTACACAGGCTCAGTGCACAGACAGTGGGACAGCATGGACATAGACACAGTACACAGGGTCAGTGCACAGACAGCAGGACAGCATGGACACAGACACAGTACACAGGCTCAGTGCACAGACAGTGGGACAGCATGGACATAGACACAGTACACAGGGTCAGTGCACAGACAGCAGGACAGCATGGACACAGACACAGTACACAGGCTCAGTGCACAGACAGTGGGACAGCATGGACATAGACACAGTACACAGGGTCAGTGCACAGACAGCAGGACAGCATGGACACAGACACAGTACACAGGCTCAGTGCACAGACAGTGGGACAGCATGGACATAGACACAGTACACAGGGTCAGTGCACAGACAGCAGGACAGCATGGACACAGACACAGTACACAGGCTCAGTGCACAGACAGTGGGACAGCATGGACATAGACACAGTACACAGGGTCAGTGCACAGACAGCAGGACAGCATGGACACAGACACAGTACACAGGCTCAGTGCACAGACAGTGGGACAGCATGGACATAGACACAGTACACAGGGTCAGTGCACAGACAGCAGGACAGCATGGACACAGACACAGTACACAGNTGGACACAGACACAGTACACAGGGTCAGTGCATGCAAAGGCACAGGAGGACAGCATGGACATAGAGACGTGCACATGGGACACACGGACATGCATGGGGACAGTACAAGGGCCGTACACATGCAAACACGGACATGGACATATGGACACTCCCACGGACTCACGGGAACAGACACGGACATGCACCTGGGACACAACGCGCGGGGCCGCGGGGACACAAGAACACGCAGTCGTGGTGGGGCGGGAGGGAGGGGCTGGGCTCCGCAGCCGCCAGGTGGCACTGCACTCCCATGCGAGTATCTGGCCCGTGGGAGCGCGGATGGGTCCAGGAGCGGGATCCCAGGCAAAGGGTACCCCACGGAATGGCACCCTCGGAAAGGGGGAACGTCGGGCAAGGGGGACCCCGAGGAGCGGCACTCCCCTGGAAGTGGGAGCTTGTGGAAGCAGAGCTAGAGGCATTCTGTGCCCGTTGCTCCATGTGCACCGCATGAGAACAGTCCCAACTCCTCCAGCCCTCTCTCATAGCACGGCGTGGAATGGGAGTGAATCGCCCCAAACACTCCCCACCCAGGACCGGGCCCCTCTCTTCTTCCCGCCCGCTGGCACGGGGCTTTCCCCCAGCCGGCCCCAGGTCTGGGCACTGCGCCAGCTCGTTAGGAAAGACTAATTAGCGCCTCGGCCCGCTCCCACGGGAACAGCCCTGCTTCCTCCACGCTGAGCTCACGGGCGTTGCCCCACGGTCCCTACGTCTGGGCTGTATCTGGGGTTGCTGTGCCCTTTCTTACTGGCACTGCAGCTTCTCCATGAGACATCCCTCGGTGCCTCTGATGGTTAGAGGCTGGTTTGGGGAGTGAGAAGGGACCAAGAAGACTAGAGGGCGGTGAGGCTGTCACGGAGCTGGGGTGACTTCCTGGGCACGGGTCAGCACCTGTGGGGTAGCTGGCACAGCCAGACACACCGCTCGGGCTGTGTAAGCGGTCCAGTTCCCAAGGGAGCATCGCGGGTAATCCCTGCCTTGGGCATGAGAAGCTCAGTGTCCCATCCCCCCTGGTCCCATCCTGCCCCATCCCTTTTCACGGGCACCTCCAGCCTTGGCATCCTCCGAAGAGATCCTTCGTCCGGCAACGTGGCATACGGGTCTCCAAGGGCTGAGCCTCAGGGCCGAACAAGCAGGTCCCCAAGATCCGAGTCACCACCCTGTGATACCATGTCCCCACAGGAGGCGGCTTTGTGACACGGCACGCCTCCACTGCTGACCCATGGCTGGAGCCACCTCTCTGTGCTCAGAGGAACCCACTTTCAAAACGCTGCACCCAGCCTCCATCCCCTTCCTCCTGCCTGTCCCAGGGTACAGCATCACCCCCGTCTCTCGCTACCCAGCACCGCCGCGCCAAAGCTCCTCCCTCTCGGCAGGGGTAAGGGCCCAGCCCACTTCACTCCCCCGCCCTCCGGACC
>VWZE01010093.1:708762-747076 GCA_013396675.1 Eubucco bourcierii
TTTTTTTTTTTTTTTTTTTCTGTGTTTCCATCAGCAGCCTCATACAGGGCCTTCTGTGCCTCCCTGATGCCACCCGGCCTTTTGGGGTCCTGACTGTGGACGTGGCATCCCACCAGCTGCTGATGTGCTGGCTACTCCTGGGAGGCAGCCAGCCCTGTGCTGGAATGGGACGGCCCCTGGGAAGAACGCCCTGTGTCACTGTGGGGTTGTAAAGAAACAGGATTATTTTTACAGCAATTTTCCATCTATTTTGGGTAGGAAGGAAAATGTTGAGGGGCATCTCTTTTTTTTTTTTTTGAGTCTTCAGGGTGACTCTNGCACTTAAAACACACACACACACACACACACACACACACACACACACACACACACACACGTACGTTTGCACACAGGTGCTGAGTGGGGGTGGATCTGCAACCATCCCTCTTGTCTACCTGTTCTGCAGAGAAAGAGATCTCTGGGTTTGTCTGCAGGTGAAATCCATCAGTAAATCCGTATTCAAATCATAGCTGTTGTTTGCTGTGCTCGGAAAACTTGCTGGTACAGTGGCTGCTGACGGAGCTCTGGGTGCTGGGGATGAGGATGGCTCCAGACCCACTGGCAGATTGAATTCCTTCCATATAGTAAGGAAAATTTTCCAGCTGTGCATTGCTTCCGTCCATACGTCGGAAAATCCCGTCTTGGTGACACGGAGGGGAGGTGGACCCCAGGGCATGTGATCAACTCTTTAAATATATGGTGTTACATATCTACTGTCCAGGAATGTGTTGCATATATTGCATTAAATATATGCTGACCAGAATGCATCTTAAATCACAGGCTGCAAAATATATGTTAGCTAAATAAATTTATTGCCAGTAGATTATCAGGGCATTTTGGGGCTGGGTAGCTGCTTGCTTATTTTAAATTTTTGATGGTTATTTTTAACAAAAAAAAGGGTAGGAAACAGCCCAAGAGAGAGCTCTCCTATTTTTGACAGGCGTTGTTCGGGAACAAGCGCCGCCCAGTCCTGGCAGGCAGGAAGGGTGGTCATGGAGCAGGCAGGGCTGGAAGAAGCCCAGCCATGGAGTCAGCCCATGGCTGGGGTCTTCTCTCCATCCCTCCCGATGCCTCACCACTGCAGAGGGTCTGGAGGATGCACAACCTCTCCAGCGCCGGCTGCTTCTGTCTGGGTTGGGCAGAGGGTGGAAGCCGGCAGCTGGCACCCTGCCCAGGGATTGTTTAGGGTCTGAATGGGCGGCAGCTGGGGTTTTCCGGGGATTTGAAATTCCTTCCTGGGGACTGGAAACCCTTCCTGCCTGCCATGCTCACCCTGGGGGGCTGGGAAGGGTCTTCCCATACTCAGCTGGGTGGGAGCTGCTAGTGCTGGGAATGCTGGGTCACCCACTGGGCTCTGTCAGATGCTGGGGTGGCATGGAAGGAGGGTGAAGTGCGCAGCGTCTACCTGGTCTCTTAATCAGATGAAGGGACTGATTTGGAAGGGAAATTGTGAGGGCAATGGCCAGCTGCAGAAAAAGAGACAGGAGCTGCAGGGCAAGCCTGCCAGCTGAATGGGTGGCCTCAATGGCTCCTGGTGAGTGTCACCCTAGTGGTAACCTTCACCCTACTGGGAGTGAGCAGGAGATCCTAGGGGGTTGTCCCCTTCCAGGCAGGGAGAAAATGTCAGGCACAGTCAGGCAAACCAGGAGGCTGGGAGATGACTGTCTGGCACCTCACTCCAGGGGTGCTTGTTAACAGGGTCATCCCTTGCTGTTTGCCCCACTTTCCGTGTCTGGACACCCCCTGAGGAAGGGCACGGTAAATGCAGTCAGCCCTGGCTGCCGTCCCCAGCGATATGGGCTGGTGGTGTCAGAAACCAGAGGTATTTAATGGAAAAATGGATACACAGAGTTCTTCCTGCCCTGCTCTCTGCTCTGGACAGGAGCTGCCAGCACTGACCACAAACACCGGCTGGGTTGTTCTGGGTGCCGCGTCAGCATCCCGTGGGCGCCAGCCGAGGCTGGGTTGGCAGCACTGGAGAGCCCTTGCCATGCCCTCACTGTGTCAAAAGCTCACCTCGGGGCTGGCCAAAGCCTTTTCCTCAGCACACAGGGCATGGAAACAGTGCAGTCGGGTGGCTGCGGCAATAAATATTGAGGCTGTCTGGTCTTGATACAGCCCCGAGCCCAGGGGCTCCATGCACTAAGCAATGCCAGCAGTAATGTCTAAGGGAGTTGTGCACCCATCACCTAGGCTGCATTTATGTCAAGGGCATGAGCAGAATACATTTGCTCCCTGCTGCCATGTCTCAGCTGGCATGACAGGCTCTTTTTCCTGGTTAATTTTAGCATAATCTCCATTTTAAGGTTTTGTGTTTTGGTTTTTTCCTTCACTTTTTGAACTCCTCTGTAATCTCTCTTTCCCCTCTGCGGCCATGCCAGCACAACCCTGCCACTGCCTGCCTGGGGCCCCCAGTAAGGGCAGCTCCATGGCTCAGGGCAGCAGTGAGGGGACCCACTGGGAGAGAACACAGGGATAGGCTTGGCTTGAGGGATCCTTATATTTGCCCCCAGAAGCAGGGACCATGCAGGTCCCTGTCCAGAGAAGACTCATCCTGTTGTGGTTCCCAGGGTGAGGTGAGGCAGGCACTCCTCCATCTCAGTGGCACTCCCTGCGCAGAGCAGGGACATGGGACATGTGCTGTCCTTTCAGCTTCCCCTTTCAGCTTCCCCTTTCTTGCAGCCGAGGTGACTTCACTCTTTCCTCGCTGGGAGCGTGGACAGTGGGGGTTGGGCCAGAAGCTGCACATTGCCTGCCTGGGGTGACATCCCCAAGGGGCACAAGATGGTGAAGGGGAAGCCTTAGGAGCCCCAGCCACCCCATCTGAACCCCTGACATCCCACGTTTAGAGGCTGAGAACTGAACCTAGCCCTGAAGATGCCTCTGGCTTTCCCTGCTGGCAACTGCCACTGCTGCTGGGCTGGGGTGCAGGGCCCGGCAGGCTGCAAAGTGCTCTGTGTTTAAAAGGCAAACCAGGGGTGACCGATCCTGCCGGGAGCTGGCTGGTGGAGGCTGTGTCTTCTCCCGAGTTCCCTGGGATGCTTGGCTTCAGGTGCCTGCCTCCCTGCCTGTACCTGCTGATGTGAGCATCTCTGTTTCCTGGATGCTGCCAGCTCCAGCTGTGGGCATGTGTCAGGGGTGATGCTCCAGTGTTCCACAGTGCAACAGGGATGTGGGGTGCAGCAATTAAGCTGAGGCTCTGCCTGAAGCTGGTATGGAGGGTGATAGATTTAGCCCCCTGTTGCAGGGGGCTCCCTGCTCCTGAACTCAGCCCACGCTGGGGCTGCCACTCACTTGTTGCTGCATTGATGGCATTTTCCTGGCTTAAAGCAGGTGTCATTTCTCCTCTCCAGAGCTATTGCACAGTTCCCCCAGGCTGACCTTTACCTCACCTTTTTCAGCCTTGACATTGCTGGTGCCCATTTGAGTGTCTACTCTAGCTGATACTGGCAGCTCTTCTCCACTGGCTGAGGCACTGTTGCCCTTCCTTCCTGGATGTGGGGGGTCTCAGTAGGGTGAAGGTCCCCAGCTTTGTGCATCACCTCATTGCTTATTCCCTGTTTTTGTTTCTCCATAGGTGCTGGTGAATCTGGGAAGAGCACCATTGTCAAACAGATGAAGTGAGTAGGCCCTGACACCATACAGACCTTGGCTGTGGGCTCCAAAACTGGTGGCGGGTGGGGAAGGGTCCCTATTAGTGTTGGCTCAAAGCATGGGTGGGCAGCAGTACCCTGAGGTGCCCTGCAAAGGGCTGACCTTGCCTGTGTCTCTCCCCTGCCCTAGGATTATCCATGAGGATGGCTACTCAGAGGAGGAGTGCCGGCAGTACAAAGCTGTGGTCTACAGCAACACCATCCAGTCCATCATGGCCATCATCAAGGCAATGGGGAACTTGCAGATTGACTTTGGAGACTCCTCCAGAGCGGTGAGTGCCCTTCTGGAAGGGGTTGAGATTCCACAAAAAAGCAAAAGCAGATGTACCCAAAGATGGACCAGGATTAAAGGTGGCCCTGCCCAAACCCTACTGGTCCCTGACTGGCTGTGACCTCCTTTCCCTGGTGCTGAGGATGGGGGAACCTAACCCATTGGGTGACTCTCCTGGCACGGCCTCTGATGGGTGCAGGGTTGGAGGTCTTGCTGAGTCTTTTGTGTTTTGTCCCCAGCCACTTACAGGAGCTCCTGCCTTTCTGTCTGGGTGGGAAGTGGTGGGCTCTAATCAGGTCCTTTGGGCCATGCTGATGCCTGAGCCCTGTTTCTTCCCCACAGGACGATGCTCGGCAGCTGTTTGCGCTCTCCTGCACTGCTGAGGAGCAGGGCATCATGCCAGAGGACCTGGCCAACGTAATCCGGAGGCTGTGGTCTGACAATGGGGTCCAGGCTTGTTTTAACCGCTCCCGAGAGTACCAGCTGAACGACTCTGCTGCCTAGTGAGTACCCCTGCTCCTCTCCCCCAACTCAGCTGAATCTGAACCCTGCAGGATGCCTCACTGTTAATCGAGCAACAAAAGTCCCCTCCCTGAGGCTGCCATTCTCCACTGCCAGGCTTGGGCGCTGGTACTGCTACTTCCTGCCCTGTGCTGGGGCTGAGCCAGAGCAGAACTTGGAAGGTGGATATTTCAGAAGCTGTTTTGGAGGCCTGGCAGGTGCCTGACAGCTCGCATGCACAGTTTAAGCAAATACATCTGCAAAGTGTCTGCAAGTGGAGTACCCCTTAAAGTGTGTTCATAGGGCATTTGGCACATTGCAGGGGCTGGATGAGCAGTAATTAGGAACTCCCTCGAGCTGTTGTGCCATGAATATGGCAGTGCAGTAGTTAATGCCCCTCCATCACTGTGGTGTCACTGCACAAGACACCCTGGAGATAAGGAGCCCTGTGCCATGCTCGATATGCAGCCCACCTGCACTCAGGCCTCTTCAGTAGCCCTCACCCTCCTCCTCTGCAGCCTCTGCATTTGCCAGCACCCCAGGTCTGGGCATGAGGTCTGTGTGTGCCTTGCGTGTCCCTGCGGCAGTGCTTCCTGTTTTCTGTCAGCTGCAGGCTGTGTGTTTCTGGCTGTTTTCAGGCTTCTCCCTGGCACTGAGCTACTCCTCCTTGTCCTCTTAGCTGTAGCAGGGTATTGGGGCACCCATGGCTCTGGCTTTGCCTCTGCACGCCAGCGGGTTTCCTGGGAGCTGGCGATCAGCCACGCTTGCTGTCTGAGCCGGGAATCCCTGTGGCCTCAGGAGCTGTAATCTGGCTTTCAACAGATTATGGAGCTGCAAAGGCCTTAATTAGCACAAGCCTAATTTGCTTAAAGGAGCCTGTTTACAATAACCCAGTTAAAGCGATGTGAGATGGAGAAAGTGAAACCTGCCTTGATCCTCCTGGCACCCTTCATGTGGTCCCAGAGGCTGCCTGGGGACCAAGCTGCTGCTGCTGCAGGGAGCCAGGCTGTGGCAGGGCTGGACAGGGAGCAGGATAGCAGGATGCAACCCTAGGGGTGCTGTGTGTGGGCAGCAGCGCCCTGGCCATGCTGCTGCCCATCCCTCTGGCTGCCCGCCTCCCACTTCCTCCCAGGCTGCCAGCCTTTTGTGTTTTTTGACTATAAATGGCATGTCGCCATCGATTGTTTCCGCTGCGCTGCGGGCGGTTGCCATAGCGCTGAATACTTTGCTCTTGCCATTTCCCCCGTGCAAGAGGCTGGGGGAATGGGGGGAGCCCCCAACCCTGGCCTCATCCCCTGCCTGGCCTGTGGAGCCTGCTTGCTGTGCATGTTCCCACTTGCCACCCTGGCAGCTGTGAGTCCTGCTCTGCCTGTTTTGACAGGCCTGTGAGGTGACCCTGGGGTGCAGATGGGATCTACTGTGCTGCCTGGCTTGGTGCTGCCCACTCCCAATGGACAATACTGAAGTGCGAGCAGAGCATCCTGGGGCAGTAAGGGAATGTCCTGTGGTATTTGAGTGGGTTGTGCCACATGGTCCAGCTTCCCCAACCTCTTTCTGCTCCTTCCCCAGCTACTTGAATGACCTGGAGAGGATAGCGCGTGCCGACTACATCCCCACCCAGCAGGATGTGCTGCGCACCAGGGTCAAGACTACTGGCATCGTAGAGACCCACTTCACCTTCAAGGACCTGCACTTCAAGTATGCCTGACCCTTTCCCTTTTGCTTTTTCCAAGACAAAACTACTCCCTTCCTGTGCTGGGACAGATCCTGTTTGCAGCTCACAGTGGGAGCTGCTGCCTTGGAGAGGGAGCAGAAGCCACTGAAATAGCTGGAGCAGCTTCAAAAATGCCTCTCAGGGCTTGACCTGGGGGTGGATCTGGCCTCTGGCAAGGAGGGGAAGGAGGAAGGCATCCTCTGGTGCTGTGATGCTGCTTCCACTGTGGTAAGGGCACTGGGTGGGAACCAGGTCTTGAGGCAGGACACCAGCGCTGCTGCCCGTTGGCAGCCCAGGTTGCTTTCCACTGAAACCCCACGGGAAATAGCCAGGATTCGTTCCCAAGGCAAAAAGCTGGTGATCTGCGCTTCCCAGGGATTTAGTCACTTGGCAACAGAGTTGCAGACAGGAGGATCTGCTGGGGTCATCTCTGAGTGCAGGGAGCTTGCAAGGACCTCCGTACCACCCCAGTGGCATAGAAGCACTTGGTTGTTCATCAGTGCTGTCCTCTGGAGGTAGCAGCAGGGCAGAGGGGATGGTCTGAGGCAGGCATGGCAGCGAGGAAGCTTTTGCTGGCAGCTGAACATTTTGCAGTGGACATGGGGCTACTGCTCTCTCCATGGAGAGCAGTCAAGAACCATGGCTGCCCTTAGTCCAAGGCAAAGCTTGGATTCCTGAGTGAGTCTCTGGCAGCATCTCCTGGAGCCCAGCTCCAGGGAGAGTTGTGCTGACACCCCCAGGAGAGGAGGCCTGGTCCTGGCTGGCTCACAGCAGGGATTTGCTCCAGATAGGAAATGAGTCTGGATACTGGGACACCTGTCCCTGGGATGGGTAGTGGGTGACAGGGCAGATCTCCGGCACCAGCCAAATTCCTGGGGCACAGGTGCCATGCTTTGCCTGCTCTGGTGCTTTTTCCTGATATGGATCCTGCTCTGGGCAGCCAGGGAAACTGGGGCAAGGAGCGGGGTGAGGGCAGTGGGGCCAGAAGTTGATGCCAATACCACTCTGCATCTGCCACAGGATGTTTGATGTGGGTGGCCAGCGCTCAGAGCGGAAGAAGTGGATCCACTGCTTCGAGGGGGTGACAGCCATCATTTTCTGTGTGGCCCTGAGTGCCTATGACCTGGTGCTAGCTGAAGATGAGGAGATGGTGAGTCAAGGATGGAGCTGGTGCTGTGAGACATCCTTTTGTGGAGGGCTAGGGGAGTGCCCTGTGCTATAATGGCCACCAGTGCCTTGGCCAGCATGGCCCAAGTCTTAAAGGACCTCCAGCATCCCCTGCCCAGGCTGCAGGTGCTGTGAGGGGGGCAACAGGTTGGGCAGTGTCCAGCTCATGCTGCTGTCTCCCTTGCCAGAACCGGATGCACGAGAGTATGAAGTTGTTTGACAGCATCTGCAACAACAAGTGGTTCACAGATACATCCATCATCCTCTTCCTCAACAAGAAGGACCTCTTCGAGGAGAAGATTGTGCACAGTCCCTTGACCATCTGTTTCCCTGAGTACGCAGGTACTGCCAGGACTCTTGGTGCCCCCTGGCAGGGAGAGCAGGCAGTGCCTTGCCCAGGCACATAGTAGGAGATGCTGTTGATGGAGATAGTGGCTATCCTATGCCCAAGGGTCAGCAAATTGGTGCAACAGGCAGGGAGTGGTGGTGTTAGGGGTACCCCAGGAAATGGGGTATGATTGGGTGGACAAGGGATAGTGGGCCCAGGAGGATTTAACAAGCTCACTGTGCCTGGGGAGCATCAATTTAGAATCATAGAATCATAGAATGGTAAGGTTGGAAGGGACCTCAAGGATCATCTAGTTCCACCCCCCTGCCATAGGCAGGGACACCTCCCACTAGTACAGGTTACTAAAGGCCTTGTCCAACCTGGCCTTGAACACCTCCAGGGAGCAGCCACAACCTCCCTGTGCAACCTGTTCCAGTGTCTCACCATCCTCACTGTAAAGAACTTCCTCCTAACATCCAGTCTAAATCTCCCCTCTGCCAGTTTAAACCCATTGCCCCTTGTCCTGCCATTGCGAGACCTTGTCAATAGTCCCTCCCCAGCCTCCCTGTAGCCCCCTTCACATACTGGAAGGCTAATATAAGGTCTCCTCGAAGCCTTCTCCTCTTCAGGCTGAAGAACCCCAACTCTCTCAGTCTGTCCTCATAGGAGAGCAGCTCCAACCCTCTGACCATCTTCGTGGCCCTCCTCTGGACCTGCTCCAACAGCTCCATGTCCTTCCTGTGCTGGGGGCTCCAGAACTGCACACATTGGGGTAGTGGCTGTGGTGGCTGGGGAGGCTAAGCCAAGCCCAACCCCCTTGGGTGCTGGTGGCAGGGAGTTGCTGGTGTGTGTAGGTGGCTGTAGGGCAGCTCAGCATCTGCTACTCCCCAGGGGCCAACAAGTACGATGAAGCAGCTGGCTACATTCAGAGCAAGTTTGAGGACCTGAACAAGCGGAAGGACACCAAGGAGATCTACACCCACTTCACCTGTGCCACCGACACCAAGAACGTGCAGTTCGTCTTTGACGCCGTCACTGATGTCATCATCAAAAACAACCTGAAGGATTGCGGGCTCTTCTGAGGGCTGGCGCTGCCCAGGTGGGTCCTGCTCCTGCTGGTGGCCCCCAAACTGGTGTGGTCACAGAGCATCCTCTGGGGATGGGATGAGTGCTTCCTGCTATCCCTTCTGTGGTGGTTCAGGCTGGCAGTGGGTGCCCATGCCCCTCAGCCCAGACCCCACCACTCACTGCCTCCTCTCTCCTAGGAACCCTGGCCACACCAGTGAAGGAAAGACCGTGCCGCCTCCAACTCCTGCTTCTCTTTGGATTTATCCCTCTGCCTCTACCCCATAAAGAGACTTTCTGGGTGTTAGTGTGGTGGCAGGACCCATGTCTCTCCTGCCATCTGCGCTTGCCCCCCACCATCCTCCTCCTCCTCGCCGGTATTGCCCTTCCCAGGAAAATGACATTTTAATCTTGGTTTGTAACCCCGAACTGCTCCAGTCCCTCCAGTTCATTCGCTCCTGCGCCCAGGCGCTCTCACTGTTTACATTGCAAGTGTTGCTGGCACAGGGGGGGACACAGAGATCCCCGTGGGAATGCCCACCTGGCCGAAAACACAACCGATGACATTCCTTTTAGTTAACCAGAAAAGAAAAAAAAAAACCACCCACCCTACCCCAAAAGCATGCAAAAAAACCTCACACCACACCGGCTGGGGCCAGGTTGCTTTTTAAAGAAACCTTTTTACCAAACTATTTAAAAGTGTCAAGTGCTACATGGTGGCAGTGTCCTCCATGGCCAGCCCACCCCCCAACCGTGTGCCTTGGGGGGGGTGTCCGTGCCCCACTTTGCCTTGCAGCCCCCCCCACCTCGCTACCCTAAGGGATGGGCAGCAGCTGGGCAGGGAGGCAGGCAGGGAGATGCTGCCATCTGGCTGCACCTCCCCCTCCCCCTCCCCNCTGGGGTGGGGGGTTCCCCTCAGCCGGTGCCCATGGCCTTGCTTTTCCCACAGGATGTTTTACCAAATTCTTCACATGGTTTGAAATAATAAAACGTAGAAAGAAAAAAAAAAAAAGAGAAAAAATATATATACTGACCTTCCCTCCCACATCATGACCCAGGGGGGGGTGGAGGTGTTCCACCCCTCTAGAGGGCTGGGGCGGGTTGCATCTTGGAGTGGGACAGGACATGGAATAGTTGAGGCTCAGCAGCACCACCTGGGTGCCAGGGTGAGAGCAGCGGTGGGACCATTGTGATGGAGCTGGGGTGTTCCTGAGAGGTTGAGCCACCTCTGGTCTGCTGACTCAGCACTTGGGGGCCCCATGACTACCCACTGGCCCTGCAACATGGGGGTGGTGGTACCTAGGGACCCCAGTAACACACAGGCGTGGACATCCAGTATCCAGAGGTACCCAATGACTTGTAGTGTCGAGGTGCACCCCTTGCACCTACCAGCCCACAGGGACCCTCATGGACACACAAGCACAGAAGGGAGTCCCCCTGCCACCAGCCAGCTTCAAGGGGTGTCCAGGGACCACCAGCATCCCTGACCTCCAAGTGGTACTCTGTGACCCTCAGTGCCCAAGAGATCTCCCAGCACCCCCAGCTCCAAGGGGTACCCCGAGTCACCAGTGCCCCCCAGCACCTGGAGCAGCTATGGATGCCAAGCATCTGGTGGCACCAGGTGTCCCACAGTGCTGGTCAATGAGAGGGTTTGGGGAGAGAGGAAATGGGGCTGAGTCACCCACTGAGGGCTCAGGTTGTGAGTCAAATCCCAGGATTTTGGACAAAGTTGATACGGTTGTGGTGATTTAGGGGTGAGGACAGGTGCTGGGACTGGGCCTCAGCTGAGGGTCAGGGGGAGCTGGGGCTCAGAAGAGCCCACAGTCCTTGAGGTTCTCCTTGATGATGATGTCGGTGACAGCGTCGAAGACGAACTTGACGTTCTCGGTATCAGTAGCGCAGGTCATGTGGGAGTAGATCTCCTTCACGTCTCGACGCATGTTTAGTTCCAGGAACTGCAGCTTGATGTAGTTGCCGGCATCATCGTAAGTGTTGGGACCTGTTGGCATGGCAATGAGCAGGGTTCCCTTCCGGCGCGATGTCCCCCGCTTTGAGTGCTGGCCTAGGGTCACCCAGCGCTCCCCCGAGTGGGCAAACCTCGCTTGATCCATGAGCAAGGCTGGCGCAGCATCGCTTGCACGGGGTGCTGAGGACACCTGGTGGGTAGGTGCTGCAGCATGCTGACACCCGACCCTTCGCCACCCGCCTGCACCCGATGGGACAACTGTTACCACCCTCACCATCGTAGTCGGGGAAGCAGATGCTGAGATGTGCCTTCTTGATCTTCTCCAGGAAGACGTCCTTCTTGTTGAGGAAGAGGACGATGGAGGTAGTGGCGAAGTAGCGGTGGTTGCAGATGCTGTTGAAGAGGTGCAGGCTCTCATGCATGCGGTTCTGCAGAGAGACACAAACTCCCTCCCTCAGTCCCATGGTGACCCTTACCCAGATCATGATGGGACAAAGCACAGGGGTTATGGGGCGTTGAGCCTTTCTCACCACTTCGTCATCCTCCACCAGGACCATGTCATAGGCACTGAGGGCCGCGATGAAGATGATGCAAGTCACTCCCTCAAAGCAGTGAATCCATTTCTTCCTCTCTGAGCGCTGCCCACCCACATCAAACATCCTGAGTAGCACAAGGCAGAGGTCAGCACCCCTCATTCCCTCCTCATTCTTCTGTCATCAGCCCTTGTCAGGTGCTCAGCCCCCACCTGAAGTTGAGGTCTTTGAAGGAGAACTGGGTCTCGATGATGCCGGTGGTCTTGACACGGGAGCGCAGCACATCCTGCTCTGTGGGGACGTAGCCAGGGCTCACTAGGCGCTCCAGGTCTGATAGGTAGCTGACCGGGCACATGGTGGGGATGAGATATAGGTCAGCATCCCCAGGACCCCCCCTTGCCAAGACTCCCCTGCCCTACGTACTAGCCAGCTGAGTCATTGAGCTGGTATTCAGAGGCACGGTCGAAGCATGCTTGGATCCCTGTGTCCTTCCAGAGCCGCCCAATGATGTCTGACATCTCCTTGGGCATGGTGCCCTCCTCTATAGTGTCTGAGAGGTGCAGCAGCTTGCGGGCATCATCCTAAAGAGGAAGAGGGCTCAGTGGGGCTGGGAGACAGGAGGGACCCCCATGCCCATCATGGGGTGCTTCTCACCTGGCGAGCTGAGTCCCCATACTGGATACTGAGGGTGGTCATGGCCCGCACAATGGCCAGCATGGACTGGAGTGTGTTGCTGTAGATGATGGCAATGAACTCCAGGCATTCCTCCAGAGAGTAACCGTCCTGGTGGATGATCCTGGCCAGGCAGGGAGGCATGCGGTTGAACTGGGCACCATGGGGTGGGGCAACCCATGGGTGCAGCATGGCACTGAGTTGGGCTACCCACACGATTGAGATAGACATTAAGAGGTGGTTGCACCCTGTGGTTATGGAATGGGGTAGAGCCAGGTATGGTGGGACAAGGGCACCCTATTGGTATGGTGTGGGACAGGCATGTGGCACAATGGGGCACAGTCAGGTGGCTTCCCTTAGCACTTACTTCATCTGCTTGACAATAGTACTCTTCCCCGACTCTCCTGCTCCTGCAGAAACAAAGCAGAGGTCACAGCAGTGCATTCACTGGTGGCATTGCAACCTCACCACACATCACTCAATGTCCCAAGCCTGTGTCAGTGCAGGCAGACATTCCTTGGTCCAGGCTGGGAGGTTAGCAATGGCACCCATGGGTCCATCACGTCCAGGGCACCCCAATCCTCAAGCACCGTTGGGGCAGTTGAAAGGGGCTGTAAGGGACTCTCACTGCTTGGATGCTGCAGGGACAGACACTGAGACAGTGATGTGGGCTGCATGGGAGTCCCCAGGAACACGGTGAGGTGGGTTGCTGGACTGGGTTTCTGGTAGGTGGTGTTGGTGAAGGCTCTAGAGATGGGTTGATTTGGGTCAGGACAGGGCTTGAAGTGAGGGGATGTTGTGTGGGCTGGTTGGGTTTGGAGAATACCTGGAAGCTGGAGGATCTTAGGATGGGGTCTTGAGACGGGTTGCTGGGTTCAAGGTGCTAAGTGTTGGGGGGGGCTGTTGAGCAACCCCCTACCCTTGTTTTAGGGGAGGCTGATTGTGTAAGCTGATGTGGTTTAGGCGTACTGGGATGGTGTCAGGGAAATGTAGGAGGTGCTGCTGGGTTGGGCTGTTTGANGGAAGCAGTTGGGCAGACTATTTGGCTAGGCTGGTCAAACTTAGGAGGATCAGGGAGATTTTGACTGATCTGTAGGGTGATTTGGTCAGGTTTAGGGGTGCAGGAGGTAGCAAGGAAACGTGGATTTTTGCAGAGAGGAAATAAATGTTATGGTTTCCTTGAAATGAGGACGCTCTTGGGGTGGGCTGGTTTGGTTTAGGTGGGGCTGTTGGGGTGGGCTGATTGGGTTGAGGGGTATGGGGAAGCACCAGAGGAATGTTGGGTGAGCTGCTAGGGTAAGATTCACAAAGGATGGGTATCTCCCCCAGGGTTTGTGTCCCTCCATACCCAGCAGCAGCAGCTTGACGGTCCTGGCATCCTTTTCAGCATCCTCCTTGATCTTCTTTTCCAGCTCGCGGGAGTGCTTCTCTTCGGCACTGGCCCCAGCACCCATCCTTAGCTCCGCGGCCCTGCGACTCACTCGCTCCTCGGAGATCAGCACCAAGACAGGCAAGGAGCTCCAGCCTCTCACCACCTCCAGCGCACCTGCTGCCGACTGCTCTGCTGCCACCACCACCGCTGCCACCACCACTCACCTAATGTGGGCCAAGGACGGGGCCAAGGTCCCAGGGGACTGTTTGGCGAGGTGCTGTGCTCAGCATCCATGGATTAAGCCATACCCGCCCCCCCATGCCCTCCCCAGATAAACCCCCTTAAATCTGCAGCAGGCTGAGCTCAGCAATCCCTTGGCTCTGGCATCAGCGCTTCTGCTGGGGGAGGTGGCAAGGCTGGCCAGTCCCCAGCTTCACCTCTGCCCTGGGGCTGGGGACAGTGACTTACCTCCCCAGGGGACATGGGACACCTCCCAAACAGCTATGACTCAGCTGTGAACCTTGTGGGGGGTTGCAGTTGGCATTCTCTGCTGAGATCTGATGGGCATGGGGGCACTGGGTGGAAATAGCCCCATTGTCCTCAACTGGTCATCCTCCCTATTCTGGTCCAGTGCTCACGGTCTCCGCCCCCTCAGTAAACCATGCCAGATTCCCTAGGTCACTGTGCCCAGTATCCCCAGAGGCACCTCAAGCAGCACCTGCACAATGGCCACAGGGACACCCATACACATCCTCAGGCTCTCCAAGAACCTTTCCAGTAACACTCCTCAATATGCCGATGAGAAATCCCAGGGATCCCCTCAAGCAGCCTAAATACTTTGTAGTGGTTTCAGGGCTCCCCACCAAAAACCAAACCAAACCAAACCAACAAACAACCAAACCAAACCAAAACAAAACAAAAAACAAAACCCCAAACCACCCCACACCACGTCCCCATCCAACATCTAGAAACACACCAGTGCCACCTCTGTGCTCCCACACCAAACACAGTGATCCCTCTAAATATCCCAGAGCCACTCACTGCTCCTCCCCAGTGTCTTTAAGCCACCATTTTCTACTCCCATGTCCCCAGAGCCCCCCATTGGCTATGTGGCCCTGCAGTAAGACTAGTGGCTCCAGAGACGACTCAGTAATCTCTCTGTGTTATCCTGTTCCCAGTGTTCCAAGGCCCAGCCAGGACTTCCCTAGATGTCCCCAGCAGAGCCCTGGATCCCATATCCCGACCCCCGCACTGTCCCCAATGTCCCCTCAGCACTGGGGCCCCTGCAGCGCCTCACTCGGCCGCCAGGGGGCTCATGGACCCAGCCCAGCGTCCCCAGTACGGCCCTCACCCGGTCCTAGTGCGCCCAGTACTGCCCAAATGTAGCACTGCATCCCACCCGGTGTGCCCAGCACTGTACTCAGTAGAGCCCAGGACCTCACAACCCAGACATCAGTGTTTCCTGGGACTGCCCAGAGGAGCTAGGTAGCACTCCACTGTCCCCTGTACCAACCGGAGTGCCCAGGTACCAAACAGACTACTATCCTCTTTATAGCCCAGTATCATCCAACACACACCCCCTCACACACACACCAAGTGCTCCCTAGAGAGCCTATTCTCACTCCCCCACACCACACTTCCGGTACCACCTAGTGCTGGCTCCCAGTACCAAGTCCTAATGCCCCAGTACTTCTGGTGCTCTCAGCACTGACTCTGAGTGCTTCCAGTGTTCTTGGTACCACCCAGTACCAATCTCCAGTATCCTCAGTATTGCCCACAGTGTGGTCCAGGTCCTCCCAGCACTGATGCCAGTGCCTCCCAGGGCTGTCCAGAGTCACCTGTACCAAGCAGTATTCTCAGTATAACGTAATATGACCCATTACCAACCCCAGCAACATCCAGTACTGGGTACTAGCCCAGCCCAGCGTACACCCCTAGCATATGCCTAATATCCAGCCGGCACGATCCAGTACTGCCACCTCCTCGTGTCTCCATCTTGCCCAGTGCCCACCCCCTAGCACAGTGCCCTCAGCTTCCCTGTGTTCTTAGTGCTTCCCCAATCCCACTGCACCCAGCAAGGCTCAGAGGCAGAGTTAAGGGGATCATGGCAGAAGGGCAGTGCCCAGCTTCCCCCATCCCTGACAGAGCACACGCAGGCATCTGTGTCCATCCCAAAGACAGTGTTTATTTGGGGGTGCCCCCTGGCTGCCTCTGTGCTCCCCATGTACAACTATTTACAAGCCCCTGCCACCTGCTCCAGTGCCCTGAAGGAATGGCTGATGGGTTGGGTGCCCCAAATGCCCATGGTTGCTGGTGCCAGCACCTGTTCCAGGTTCTACCCCAGCATGGCTGGTTCTCCTTCCCTTCCCCACCCAAAGACACTGGTCAAGCCCTCACTGTGGCCTGAAAACTTGGGTCCTGCTTAGAGGATCCTGTCACACTCCACACCAAACCCCCAGGGAGGGGACAGGGCAGTGTATCCTGGTCCCATGGCCCCCTTCCAGGCTTTCCCCACTCAGTTGCTAAATAACTAGATAGGAGAACTGAGGCACAATGCTCTGAGTGCCCTACAGAGCTTGCAGAGGGCAGAACTTGTTCAATGACACCTCTCTCCCTGTCTTGTCCCCCCTAGCTAGGGGTTTGTCACTCGCCCCAGGGCATCTCCCCCTCTCATACTGGGACTTAGCACCTCCAGCGCCCAGTATGGTGTTGTGCCCCAAACATGGTGCCCAGTGGTGCCCACATGTCAGGATCCTGGGGTCCTGAGGCAGTGGAAAAGACAGTGATGCCACCTTGGGGCTCTGCTTCTGCCCTGGGCCAGGTGTCACATCACCCCAGTGACTATGTACAACCTCCAAATAAATACCCATGGGTGGGGGGGCACCCGTGTCTGCATGGGTGTGTGTGTGGATGTGTGTGTGTGTGTGTGTATATATATATATTTATTTATTTATAGATATTTTTAATATTAAAAGGGGGGAAAAATAGACCATTGTGCTAGCAAAGTCCCTGATGATGGTTTCATGTATGCCCATAGGTCTCTGGTTGATGATTCCGGCGGTTTCGAGGCTTCTTCTGGTCCTGCTGCTCCTTGGCTTTGAGGCCAGCCAGTGGCTGGGGGGGACTAGCAGCCGTGTGCCTCCAGTAACCCTGGCAGTACTGGTCCAGGAGTCCCATTTCAGGCTGGGTGAGGAACTGGAGCAGGTCCTGGTAGCGGGGAGTGGGAGCACCTGGTAGGCCTGGGGGGGTCTCTGTCTGGACCAGCACGGCGTGGACAGCACGGCTGCTGAGGACGCGGAGCTGCACCTTGGTCACTGTGTGCTTGAAGTTGTTCTCGGTGGCAGTGCAGGAGTAGAGGCCGCTGTCGGTCAGCTGGAGGGCACGCAGCAGCAAGCCCTGCTCCGTCCGCAGCACCCGGCCCTCCACCCGCAGCTGGGGGGCAGAAGTGGTACTGCTCAGCTGGCTGGAACTTGGCATCCCCCTGGCACCCTCCAGTACAGCACTCTGCCCTACCTCTTTCCGACGGTCACTGTTGTCCTTCTGCAACAGCCACTTGACACTAGCCTGGGGTGAGCGGGGCTGGCACTCCAGGAAGGCGGTGCTGCCCTCCACCCCGTACTGCACAGCCTCCACTGCATTCTTGTTAGCTGCATGAGAGGGCCATGGGCAGCCAGGTCATGTGCCTCTTGTGGCCCTGCCCTGCAGCACTCCTGTCATGACCACTGGGTCTCCAAGGGAGAGCTCCTGTCCACTTCCAGACACAGGTCGTCCAGGTCCCCAGCCACCCAGCAAGCATGCAACTCCTCCTCTAGTGCAGCCACCTTTCCAAAAGGGCATCCATCCATCCACCCACCCATCCCATCCATCCATCCACCCACCCACCCATCCATTTATCCATCCCTCTCTCCCCAGTATCCACCCACACAACCATCAAGCCCCCAGGGCATCCACCCACCCATGTCCCCTCTGGTTACTGGCCACACCCAGCTGCCCCTTGGTTTTGCAGGGCTGTGTCCCACCCAGACCTGACTTACCGTTGGAATTGTATCCTCGACACTGGCGGATGGGGTTGCCATGCCGGATATCCTGCCGCCGGCTCCTCCTGTGGCAAGGTGGGAGGTGAGCAAGAGGAGCCTGTTGGGTGTGGGTCCCTCCCTCTTTCTCTCCCCCCCCACCCCCTGTACCTCTTGGAGGAGGCAGAGTAGCGGGTGCAGGCACTGCCATCCCAGGCGCAGTAGGGGTCCCGGGCCAGGCAGCAGTCAGCGCAGGCTTCCCCGTAGACGTCGCAGCGGTGCAGGGCCAGGTGGGTCACGCCTACAGCTGAGGACACGTACAGCTGTTGCTGTTGGGGGACAAAGAGGACAGGGTGAGATGCCACCTCAACCCCATCCCCCCAGAATGAGCTGTGGCCTTCCTGTACTGGGGACTGTCCAAGACACCAGAGACAACTGGGACCATTTGAGCCAGTTTACCCTGGGGCCACCTGTGTGCCTCCTGCTCCAGTGGTGTGGTGACACTGGGCAGTTCTGTGGCTCGGCCCGTGGTGAGATCTGCCTATGATGCAATCTATGTGTTGTGACTCACCCTCTTGGAGGAGATGGTCATTGTCTTGATGGGTGCTGGCACCTAGACAGGAACAAAGATGGAGGGGTGACCACCTGGCTTCATGTTGCAGCCCTGGAGTAGGCACCCCAGATCCCCTGCAGGTAGATTAGGCAGGCAGGGGGCAGGTAGAGAGAGATGTGAAGGGGTAGCAGGCAGTAAGACGTAAGACCAAGGCTTGGGGCCCCTCCAGAGTTGTTCAAGGGGTAGCTGGTGCCGCCAAAGCTGCTTGGTGATGTCTCAAGGGGTTTCAGGGGGCTGGATGGTGTCCCAAGAGGCTGGTCGATGTCCCAAGGGTATCCCCTTGGGTCAAAGACACCCAGAAGAAGGTGGGGGACAGCCCATTCCTTACCTTGAACACCTCAATCTCCTCTAGCATGAGCTCTTCTGTCTCCATGTCATCCCGGGGGAGCACTATGACCTTCTGCACAGTACCCCGATCTGCGAGACATCATGGTGCCCAAGCGCTTAGTGTCAGTGGCACTTTTAGGCACCCATTCCCTCCCCTTCTGGGAAGGGTGTCCCTGATGGGGCTGGGGGAAAGAAGGATCACCCCCAAGTCCATCTCCATCTTTCCCCTGATGCAGCAGATGGCTATGCCTGAGGTGTGGCACACCGTCTCGGGTCACTGACTGTGTTAAGGGACTGACATCACCCAGAGTGGAGTGGGGACAGCAGCTGGGTACAGGCACCAGGCCAGGAAAAGAACCGGGATGGTTCAAAGGGACTCAGGGATGTGTGTTAGAGGAGGGCAAGCACTGGGCTGGATGATGGTGTCCTCAGGGTGGGCACTGGGCCTGGGAAAGGAGAGGGATGAACGTTGGTACATCTAGGATCAGCACAAGTCTAGATGATGGTGGGCATAGGAAGGGCAACAGGAAGCATATACGATGTGCCAGCACTGTAGTCAGGAAAAGATGAGGTTGAAAGGTGAGGCCCTGCAACTGGCACTGGGGCAGAGGGAGGAGCAAGCTGGGTGGTGGCATCTTTAGGATGGAAGGTACCATGATGGATTGCTGGCTCTGAGGATGGAATTGAGCTATAGGAAGGACCAAACTGGATGATGGGATCTGTGGGATGGGCACTGAGGCTGGAGAAGAACCAGGCCGAAGACTCGAGGAGGGGCAGGGATTTTGGGGGTGGGGTCTCAACCCCTCACCCCACTCTAGCGTGGCAGGAGGCACCGTGCTCTGGCCAGCCCTGGTGGCGTCCATGCCCTTCGGGTCCGCGCCAGAGCATGCTGCGTTCTCCGCGATGCGCGGCGTGGGTACCTGTGCCCAGGAAAAGCACCTCATAGCGCCCATCTGCTGCATCCACCTGGTCGACAGCCACCGTGGTGAAGCGATAGTTGACATTGGTGCGGACCACCAGCGGCTGGCGGTGGGTGGGGTACACAGCATGGTACATCAGCGGGTGTGCACGCATGAAGTTGATCACTTCATCAGGGTAGTCCTTGGTCGACTTCATGGATGGGGTGAACGTCCCTCCAGGGCACTGCACACAAATATCACCAAATCCTGGTGACCCGCTGTGCAGGCACAGGCCCAAGGATGTTGGCTGCCTGCCAGCTCATCTCCTCATGCATGCCCAGGAGGTACTTACCGTGCCTGGTCGAGGGTAGGGCATTTTGCCTGTGTAGGGCATCCACTGGTAGTTGGGTCCTTCTTTGTGTGCAAAGGGCCCATTGAAGACCATGCGGATGTCAGCCATGGAGTAGACACATACAGCAGAGCCCTTGAAGACCGACCTGGGAGGAAGGATCTGCTGACACGCTCTGCCTTGCCACTGCCTGCCATGACAGCATTGCCAGGACTCCCACCTATCTGGGGCACTCCCCTGCACTGCTCCATGCTGGGAGAGTCAGAACTCACCCCGAAGCAGAGAAGACTGCATAGATAACAGGGTTCTTGGAGTCCTGAGTCTGCTGGATGAAGACATCCTCTTGGGACAGAAAAAGAAGAATATGACCATGAGGAAGTTGGGCAGGGACACCCTCGTACCCAGAGAGATGCCAGGGCATGGGGCAGAGCAGCTCCCCATGAAAGAATAAGAGGCGAGGGGCAGCAAGAGGGTCCCCAGCCCTCCCCGGGGTGCCACTCTAGCCCCTATTCCCCTCCTTGCTCACTCACGGAGCTCGTCGAAGTGTGTTTCAATGCCATCTGGCCCCGGCACGGAGCAGACAAGTCTGGCCTTCAGGAAGGTGCTCCACTTGTTCACAAGACAGCAGTGGCCACCATCATCATTCTGCAATGGAGGGACACTAGTGCTCAGCCCTGCCAGGCCTCTGCCAGCCCCCCTGCCTACCGCCTGCTGCCCACTGCTCCACCCACCAGGCAGATGCGCCCAATGCGGGAATAGACACCAGGGCTCAGTGGGGCATCAGCCGACTTCTCTCGGAAGAAGAAGTAGAGCTTGTCATCGTTCCTCTCACTGCTGTCAGGGATGAGCTGGGCACGGACAAAGGCTGGGTCTGGAACAGCACAGCATGGTATGGTACTGTCAGTCTAGCAGCACTCACTGCTCCATGCCACAGTGGGATGCCAAGCCCCCTCTCTTCTGGTATTGCCCTGCTCCTGGAAAAGCACTGCCGTGGTCACAAGGTGAGAGCTGGGTCTGGATCAAAGCTGCAGACATGGGCTGAGGAACTGAGTCTCTCTGGTGGACATTGGTGCTCCAGGAGGGGCTTGAAGCATCCCTGAGGCCCGTGGGAGCATTCCTGAAGTCCACAGGGTGGAGAGTTCCAGCAGTTCTATAAGCACAACAGTGGGAACCAGTCTTCCCCCCTGGTGAGGAACCACACAGCCTGGAAGCTTCTCAGGAAGCTCTTCCCTGCCATCCATCAGCCAGTGCCCAGCCTGTGCTGACAGCTCCCCCTCTTCGGGTTACCGCCCTACTGGCTCCCCAGCCTGGCAGGATCATCCCATCTGCTCTGCTCTGTTTACTCAGCTGCTGCCCCGCGGGCAGGGGTGCTCCAAGAGGGGCAGGATGAGTGCTTGGGGTCACTGACTTAAGTGCGACATGGTTGACATCTCAGCCCTGCAGAAACCCATGCACAATCTCCAGCAGAGCCAGGCCCATCTCTCACCACCTGGCTGCTGCCACTGTTCTGCATAGCTAGCCCGTCTGTCACTGCTCCATACAGCAATCCTTCCATCCTTCCACCCAGCCAGCCAGCCAGCCAGCTACCCATCCATACCTCCCTCCCTCCCTCATCCTCCCATCCATCACCTGTCCATCCATCTATCAGCTGTCAACTGTCAACCTTCTATCCCTCCACCCATCACCTGTCCACCTATCCATCTGCCCATCCCACGCTGCCACCCAGACTCACCGTTGAGCCAGCGTGAGTTGTACTGGTCTGTCCTCATGGCTGTCTGCTTGCCCATGGTGCGGAATATGGCTGCATCCGTTCCCATGAAGTCAATATAGACACCAGCATAGAGCTCTTCATCTGCAGAGGGCAGACAGAGATCAGATGGGTCCTTCCCCCTACTCCCCTCTACCCACCCGTCCTGGCTGGTAGCCACTCGGTAACCAAGGCCCATTGCCTGTGGCCATCCCAGAGCTTGAGAGGCTGGCACTGGTCTGTAATTGGGACCCCCACCTTCACTGGGCCAGGTGCCCAAGGACTGGGCGTCCCAGGAGCCTGGACAGCCACAGCTGGAGCAGGTAGGGGTGGCTGAGGTAGGCTCCCTGGGAATATCTGGCAACATAGGAAGACACTGGGAGCAGCTGTCCTGTCTTGCCTGCCTGTTTTCTCCACCCAACGCAGGTAGCGCCGGCCCCAGGGAGCTACAGGACTCACTTATCAATGCAGAGACGGTGTCTACTTTAGGGTCATAGGAACACTTCCCCTTGCCTGACTCCAGCTTGTCCGGCTCCAGGTAGAAGATATAATCCTGGAGAAGAAAGCAAACCGGGGAGCTGGTTAGACACTTTCATCCCTCTGTGCTTGTGGCACTTTCTGAAATCCACCAGGAGAGGTAGCTTCCTCCAGGATGGAGTCTAGTAGTGAGGACAGATGCGGATTGTCCACAACAGGAGTCTGCAGGTCTCCTGAGAAGCTGAAGCCAGCACAAGCTGCTCCTCCAGCATTGCTGGGTGCTCCTCCATGCTCCTTCATGCCCTCTGCCACTTGGAGATTTGACTGAGCCACCAGGTTGAAAGTGGGTATGCATCTTCTAGGTCCAGTTCTGAGCAAACATCTCCCTCCAACCACCTCTTTGGTCTGGTCATCTGTGCCACTCATTGCCACTTGACCAGTTCCAACTTACACAGCTCCACCAGCTTCAGCAGGTAAGGTTTGGCCAGCAGCACAGTTCAGCTGTGGGACCCGATGTGCTCCTCTTGCCAGGACCCATTTTTCAGGATTTGCCACCAGGGTGACATGTGGTGCTCTGCAGATCTGCTCTGGCAGATTCATCTCATGCCATTGGGAGCCTTGTTCCCACCGTTGCCTCTGCCTTCTTATGCCATCCCCAGAACCGTCACATGTTCTTGGCCAGGAGCAAAACCCACACTGCCTCCAAAGATGCAGGCAAATCCTCTGCAAATGCCAGCTGGCAGCAGGTAAGGTTGGGCTGACCCAGCAGGGAAACCTTTTGCCCATGGTGTAGGGAGTCCCAGAGACGGAGTGAAGTGGTAGCATGGAGAACTCAGCTGCATGGAGATCTCAGCTGCAGGGGGAGACCTCAGGCAACCAAATCAGGCCTTTGGAGCTGACTGCTGGCCCTGTGCACTGGATTTGATGCAAGGGTGGTGGACATGATGGTGGTCACTTTCCATCAAAAAGCGAACAGAGCTCCCAGGTCCAGGACTGGGTGGGGACCCAGTATGGTCACTGTGCTTAGGGTCCACTAGAGAGTTTGCTCATGCCAGTTCCAACTAGGGCAGCTCAGCCTCAGAGGTGGGTATGGCCATACTTCAACCATCCCCATTGCTCTACTCTGACACCTATGCCACTATCACCATCACAAATACCTCTGCCTGGCATCAGTCCCATTCCCAAGCTGGGCAAACCCTTTGCTCCAGTGGAGCCCTGGTGCCAGCCACACCATTTCACCCTCTTACTTGGGCAACCCATCAGCTGTTGCAATGCAAACACCACACCTTGAGACACACCAGAACTCCCTGAAAGTAGGTGCCAGCAGCCCCCATTGAGCACCTCCCCAGGGTACAGGGAGCTGCACTGAAGAACTTCTCCCTGCAGGTGCTGGGACCAGTTCCAGCAGGGAGGGAGGAACCAGGGTCACCCAAGGGGGCTAAAACAGCAACGGTGCTTACCCACTGGGAAGCCAGCAGTTGGAGCTACCTGCAGCTGGCAAGATGCCCACAGCTGAACATCACCCTCTGCCCCCTGAGCATCCGCTCTCAGAGTGGAGTGACTGGCAGAGAAGAGCACTGCTGGTCCCTGGCCCAGAGGAGCACTGTTGGTCCCTGGTCCATGCACTGACCCATGTTAGTTCAGATGGGAGAAGCTCCACGGGTGGCACTGTCAGGGTGGGTGAGACACTGGGTGTCCTCAGAAGCCAGGGACACTGTTACCACCCTGAGCCCACTTGCCTGCTGGAACGGCAGAAGCCCCTCCTGGGGCAGCGGCTCAGTGATGTTTTTGCAGACCCTATCTAAACACCTCCTGCACATAGCCTTGGAATCCTTCCCTAAACCACCCCAAGCCCCGTGGCTCTGCTGACATGTGGCCTCACTTCCACGAGATACCACAAGCCTGGAGCTGGGCAAAGCTGGCAGTGGTGGAGAGGGGTCCCATCCTGACAGTGTCCCCCACAGGCACCCATACAGAGCTGGTGAGGAAGGAGTTAGCAAGAAGGAGAACAGATGCCAAGCTGGTGGCCAGAAGATGCTGTACCAAGAGGGAAGAAGATGGTGGGGTTACCCACGGTATAGGGTGCCCGACCCAGGGGTTGGATGCATGCCGGTGGGAAGAAAGAGCCCGCGGCTTTGGCGTGCCCGGGGTAGAGGTGGGCATGGCTGCGGCAGGCTCCCAGACTGGTCCCCACCTTGCTCTGTGCTGGTCTCGGGCTGAGGGGGTTGTCGGTGGATCTGCTTTCCTGGCCTCCTGGCTGGCTCGGCGAAAACCCCTGGGGAAAAGGAGCAGGGCAGAGAGTTAGGGCCAGCTGGGGAAGAAACCCCCCAGGCAGGGGTGGGTGGGGTACCCCAAGAGCTGGGGTGATGGGTGCCCATGGAGCAGCAGAGCTCCACAGAAGATACAAGTGGGCATCCCTGCATGTTCTGGGCAGAGCGGGCCTCCACAGGAGCTTCTCCAGGATGAATTCCACTCTCATGCAGAACTGGGGTGCCCCAGCACGAGGCAGAGGAGAGTGGAGAGGTGGCTGCCCACAGTCAGTCCAGGCTGGGTTCAGATGTAGGGATGCAAAGATGGCACCTACAACCCAGCTGGCAGAGCCCAGTATAGAGGAGCAACACCTTGGTGCCAAGCTGCGGCATGGGTGAAGTTACCAGCACTGTAATGCCTTGTCCTTGTCACACTGCAGCTGGCTCTGTTGGAAGGCATACACAATGCTGGCCTCAACTGCACCAACACTGCTGGTCCTCACATGCTGCCACTGCTCAGTTGGGTTCTAATTTGGTCCCAATCTGTAGTGCTCAACCAGCATCTGCCTTTCTTGGTGCCCATGCCAGGTTTGAGGGCATTGAAGCAGATGCTTACACTCCAAGTCCAGCGATGTGCTCTTCCCTTGGCCTGGGTTGGTGGCATCTGCCTCACTCCAACTGGGAGAGGACCCAAGCCAGGACCTGCCACCCCAGTGCAGAAAGTGCACCCTGCAGCGCTTGGGACCCTTCAAGATGCCCATGCAGCTACCTGCAGAAATTGGTTCCCTCCAGGACTGTCCTGAAAGCACTCCATCTGTCACACATCCAGCCCAGTGGTACGAGGTTTTGATGTCACCCTCTTGCTACACATCACGGTCTTCGGGGATGGGTGATATCCATCCAGGCACATGACATGGCTGCATGAGCTGGCACAAGCCCTGACAGAGTTCTCCTGCTGCTAAGTGTGGTGGCAGACATCCTCTGATTTCATGGCAAGGGGCTCAGTAGCCCAGTGGGTGGGAAGTCGAGGCAGAGGGGGATGTCCCTCGGTCCAGGGAAGATGCAGTAGCGGCTGTAGATGGCGAGGTGGGAGGGCATATTACATGGAGCCTGGAATCCAGCTCTGGTGTGAAGTCCTTGGTCTGTGAAGATGGTTCAGCCCCACTTGGCAGCACACCACCATTAGCCATATTGACAACCTAGGCCAACAACACCCCTCAGCCCTCTGCCCCCCAGACCTCCTGACACCAGTTGGCAGAACTGAGTCGTGCCAGGCCACACTCCTGCACCCTGCTACCATTCCATGGTGGCTGCACTGGCAACATCAGGCCAGACACAAGCTCAGCACCCTGATCCCTCCCACCCCTCACCTGGGCTTTGCGCCCACGGTTGACAAAGGTGCAGATGGGGTTGTAGGCGCCAGTGCCACACACGTAGAGATGGGTCCGGTTCCAGGGTTGGATCAGGCGGATGAAGTTGGCACACTCCCCCTGGGAAGCAGAGAAGGGGGTGCCAATTGTAGCATGGCAGGGAAAGGGAACCGCCTTTCCCACTGCCTCTCAGCACTTCCGCTGTGGCAGGCACTATGGAGTCCAGCCCCCTGGCACAAGGTAGGAGCCAGGGAGAGGAGAAACCAGGCCAAGGAGCTAGGAGGGTGGAACATTGGCATGGGGCATGGGTTGACCTGGTACATTGCATGAGACCATTAAGTTGGGCCGAGGACATGAGTTGGTGGTGTTGTGGGCTGGAATGGGTCATGGGCTAGCATGAAATCATGGGTGGTATAGGACACAGGTTGCTACAGGTCCTAGCATGGCATGGGTTATGGGTCACTACAGGTCATAGGCTGGAATGAGCCACAGGATGTTATGTGGTACAGGCAGCACGGGTCAGGGGTTGGCACAAGCCATAAGCCGTCACACTGGAAGGTTAAGCCTTGTCTGCCAGGAGGAAGTAGTGAGGGGAACTTGGCCTCCTACTTGCCTAGGAAGCTCTCCATGATCTGCTGGGTTGAGACTGAAGGGGTGGCTTCAGGACTTTGACAGGCACTTTAGAGTGCTGCCCCATCCCAGCATGGCTGTACTACAGGGGAACTGGGGCATGGTTTCTCCAGGGTAGGACTTGGGGACACGCATCCCTCTCCAGCACCCCCCTCCACTATCAGAATGGGATTTGTGGTGGTCACTCACATTACTGTTCTTGCCTGACAGGATGCACTCCTCAATCCTCTGCTGGGATGCAGGCCAATGGATCTGTAGAGACACCAGCCCAAGGGCTCCCAGTTAGCCTCACCTCTTCCCCACCACCACTAGCAGCAATGCCCATTCAGCTCTCACTGGCATCTAAATTGCCTCCCCAGCTACCCAGCTGACCCCTCCATCCTCCCCCCAGCCCTGCAACGGCAGCTTACGATGAGGGGCTCGCGATTGATGTCGTGCAGGTCCAGGGAGAGGACGTAGTCCTTGCTGCCCACGTACATGCGGTCATGGTCCTCGTCCTTCAGCAGGATGCGGTAGTCACTGGAGTTGAGCAGGAAGTTGAAGAAGTGCGCTGTGCCTGTCGCCTTCAGCTCTGCAGGGATGAAAGGGCAGCTGTTAGCACCCCAGGATCAGCAGAGGATTCTGCCTTTCTGGTGCCACCCCTGACCCTGACCCTAAGCCTGGTCCTGGCCGGAGGACGTCCTGTGAGAGGAGGTGCCCACTCTCTAGACCACAGTGCTTAATTTCCAGGCCCGTGGTGACTGCTTTCCAGGTTGTGATGCACATCTCCTCCTCCAGCAGCGTCATGATGCTGCCACATCTATGCAGGACATGGGGCAGTGACAGAGATTCTCATGGTTGATTGGCATAACCAAGAGTGGCCAGTGCAAAGGGTAGCAGGACCTGGACTCAGGACACACAGCACCTCATATCAGGGAGCGAAGCTCCTGAAGAGGGGGCACCCTGGCACCCCAGTTAAGAGCCTGTAGGTTCCAAAATCTGCAGCATCATCCCTCTTCTTTCCTGCAACTCCATATCCCAGATAGCTCCCCAGGCAGGGCAGCTGGGACCCCAAGAAGCCAGCTCCCAGGGAGGGTATGCGTCTCTTCCTTGCATTGCATCCCCCATCCCCCCTTGGGAAGTTATTTTTAGCCCAAGTGTGGGAGCAACGAGTGAAAGAGGATAATGAGGGTCATGAATATTCACAAGTGCAATGAGGCAGCCAGATGGAAGGCAGAAGTGCTGCAGATGATGTGGGTCGGTGCCAAGGACCACGCAGCAGGGGCCACGGTAGAAGCAAGAGAGCAGATCCTACCCCTGTGGGACACTGTCTACCCTCAATGGCATCCCCTTTGGAGGTGCCACCTCCTTTGGATGGCATCTCCTTTGAAGGTGCCACTCACTTTGGAGGTGTCACCTTCTTTGGATTCCATCCCAGCCAAGAGATGCCACCCCCATAGGATGACATCTACCCTGCATGCCATTCCTTTGGAAGTGCCATCCCTTTGGACATGTCACACCTTTAGAGGTACCACCCCTCTGGATGCCACCAACAGCCACTGTAAGCCATTCCCAGACATCAGATGCCACTCCCATCCAGTGTGAGCTTGCCCTTTGAAGGTGCTACTTGGACATGTCACTCTTTTTTAGATATCACCAGAAATCATCAGATGCTACCTTCATGGGGTACAATGTGCCCTAGACACCATCCCCTTTAGCGATGTCACTCCCTTTGGAGGTGTCATCCCCTTTGGATGTCACCAGCAGTCATCAGATGGTACACCCCAGACATCAGATGCCACTCCCATGCGAGATGCTGGCCCTATGAGCATCCCTGTGCTACAGAGTTTGTCCCTCTACCCAGAGGCATGTCAGGCGCAGGCGCCGGGTGCTGGAGTGGAAAGAAGCACGGGAAGGAGCACGTCAGCTTCCAGGCAGTGCTGGGCAGGGCTCCAGCGGCCAGCTGCTCTTCCTAGTCAGGATGCCAAGTGCCTGCAGATCCCTGACTTCTTGCCTGCCAGCTCCATGGGTATTCCCAGGGTCCCTTCCTTTCCTGGGCACTCTAGGTTTGCAGTGGGTTGCCCTCTTTGGGAAGCGGAAGAAGTATCTGTGCCCTGCATTCTAGCACCTTGGTGGTGCCACAGACTTCCTCACACGGTCCTGAGAATCCCCATTTAGCACCCCAGGGGTGGGCTGGGGGTCTGGTGGTAAGCATGGCAAACACTCTCCTGCTGCCCAGGGCAAAAGCAGGGGTCTCCATGGGAGCCCACACTAAGGGGACAGAGGGGTGTCTTTGCATGACCAGATCCATGCCTCTTGGTCTCACTGAGAGAACCCACTCTGGCTTACAGATGGCAGCAGTGCTCATTAGGCCACAGCTCTGTGGCAGTGTACCTGCAGCCCATTTGGCACTGCTCAGCCATGATGGTGAGACCAGCATGGGACAGAAAACCACCAGGACACGCTGTGGGAAACGGCATCACAAGATACATCAGCTGTCCCCTAACCTACAGCTCTGCCCACGTGCTGGGAGCACCACAGGCACATGTAGGAGCTGGCAGGTCAGGCTGCAGGCAGTGGAGTGTCCCTGCCATAGTAGAGGTGCAAAGGCTGAGGGCCTGCAGGGGGATTGTCCATTTGCCTGCTTTACAGTACAGTCCTACTCCTGCCTTTTTCCCATCTGGGCTCCAGATGCTCCCTGTTGCTAGTACCAGCTTGCTGGCCACCCGTGGCGTCCCTTGCCTGTCCCAGAGCATCCCCTGACTGTCTTATGTTGTTGCCTGCCTGTGTCATGACACACAGGGTCCAGTCCCTGCCTGTACCATGGCCTGCAGCTGCCCCAGGAGTGCAATGTGTGTGCACACATGTGTGCAGTGTATGCACGTGTGCAGCATGCCACATGTGTGCACGTGTGTGTCCTACCCAGTGTGTGCATGCATGGACAGTTGAATTTGTGTAGATGTGTGCGCCACACTGGGAGTGCCCCAATGAGTGCAGGCCTGTGTACATGCACCCACACAGTGTGCATGTGTGCCCACATGTGCCGCAACGCAGTGCCCTGGGGGCATGGGAAAAATTTCTTGAGGTTTCCCCTGGAAGGACACCAGTGTCGGTAGGGCCAGAGCTGGGAGCCAGGAAAGGGCAGGGCAGTTGCCGCAGCAGGGTGACACAGGTAGAGCAGGACAGCTCATCCCCAGCGCTGGGGAACTGATGTCAGTGCTGAATTTGTGTGCCCAGCCATCCAGCTCAGAGCAGAGACAACCTTGGTGCAGGCAGAGCCAGGGAAGGCTGTTAAACCAAGCAGAAGCCTCTGTGCCAGGACATCCAGTATGGCCAGCCATCGCTGCCTGGCCAGGGGACACTGCACTCAGTCTCCCTGAGCTGTGTTCTCACCAAGGACACCAGCAACAGAAGGTCCCACACCAGCAACAGTCCCAAATATCTCACACCCATCAGGATGGGTGGCACCAAGACTCATCAGGGGCCAGGCATAGAGACACAAAGGGCCACAGACCCCCACTGGAATCCCCATTCAACCACCCATGCCCCAGTGATCAGAGAGACACCCCTAAAGAGGGGCCGTGACGGATCCACTGCCCCGTGACGCCCTCACCAAGTGGGATGGAGGGATGGGTTTCAACCTCTGACCTCCTGAACTGCCACCCTGTGCCCTTCCCATCTAATCTCCCACCACAACTATGCCCCTAAACCTGCCCCCCAGCAGTCACTGGAGGTCCCTGGGAACAGAGAAGGGAGGAGGTTTGTTAGCTGATGCGCCCTGATGAGCATATTCCCTCCTACATCTCTGCTGCCAATCCCAGCACCGGCTGGGCTTCCCTGGCTGGCCAGGAGCCTAATCCCATTTTAATTGCCCAGCACCGGAGCCAGGAGCCATGCAGTACGTCAGCCAGGGTGGCTTCCCTGAGGACAGTCCTCTCAAAGCGTCCCGAGGAGCTTCCCTCCTCAGCAGCATTTCGTGGCCTCGGGCCTTGAGATTTAATTACCACCCACCCTGGAGCAATGCCAGTGGCCAGGAATTCGTCAGCCCCTTGGCCAGCAGCGCCGGGAGATGATCGTCTCTGTCCGCAGCAGTGGTGAGCAGCACCGCCCGATTATATCTCTGCAAAGCCAAATTTCCCCTGTAACTCTAAATCAGGGATGAATTTCCAGGTCTGGCAGCTGCCTACACCTCCATCCTTGTTGGCCCCCACCCCCGTGGGAAGGGATGACTGACCTCTGCCCACCGCCCACTGGCACAGAGACCGATGATGATCTCCAAAGCAAAGGTGAGATTTTGGGGGTCCTCGATAAACAAAGCACTAGGGGTAAGGTGTGTGTGGGGTAGCTGTTCACCCCAACCCAGCCCTTCAAATCCCCCCAACCCCCAAAACATCACCAGGGTGCCGGCATGAAGAGTTAATGGAGCCGGTCACCTCCCCAGGTGCACCATTGCTGCTCCCCCCAAAACCAATTACAAGCGCTCTCACCTAATTAGTTTCTAATTACGGGCTTGTAGCGCATTCAACATAATTAGCATGTAAATTACACGGCGTGTTTATATTCAATAACTGCTCTCCCCCCNCCTTCCCTCCCCCCGGGCTGGCAGCGGTTTCAGGAGCCCTTTCTTTGCATGGTGGCGAATGAATTCGCTCCAAATGCCGATGGAGAAGTCCGGCGTTGATCCCACAGGAGCCTGGCCTGGCAGGGATAAATCCCGGCTTCATCCCACAGTGTTTTAGCCTACAGATTTATCAGTGTGCCCCAAATTTTGGAGATGCTCCCCTCCCCCGTATTTTTCCTGCTTGAAATGTGGGATGCAGCTTTTTGGGTACCAGTGCAGGAAAGGGATGGGAAGCGATGGTGGGAGAAGGATGGGGGCTGGATGTGTCCCCTCGAGTATTTAAAGCATTTGTTGTCACTGGGGCTGATCAAAGAGCTGGGTGGGTCACCCCATGAAAGCAGAATTGCTTATTTGTTTCAGCATCACTCCACTACCCCTTGATGGGTTATTTATGATGTAATTAAGCTAATTACATGTAATAAGAGAATTTCCGTGGCCCCCAGCCAAGCTCTTTTCCCATTTAACCGCTTCACAGGTGGGAGGAAACCAAAGCCACTTCGCCAGGGCTTGGGAGATGAAATGGCTCCAGCTCCTGACCGCTGCCTTCCACTCCCATCTAACTCCCGCTGCTCTGGGAGCATTGCCCTGCACCGGCACCCCACAGCAGAGGACAGGTGCCATGGCTGCCTGGGTCAAATCCCTTGGGATGAGGCAGGGCCAGCTCAGTGCTTCTTCCTGCCATCACCACTCGGATGGTTTGTCACAGGACAAAAACAAAAAAGAAGAAACCCCACATTTTTTCATCTGAAACCACTGATTCATCCCATGGTAACCCTGCCCAAAATGACTGCAGGGGAGCATGTCCCCACAAGCANGACCTGAGGCAGAGGATGCTCCAAAATCAGAAAAACCTCTTTGGGAAGGAGCCTAGCTTTGTAAAAAACACTAATCCCCCTAGAAAGCAAAGGGCTGAGCTGAGAGGTCCCCACCCACCACGCTCATAGTTTTGGGTTTGGGTTTTTTTGCATTATTTTTGTCTGCAGCCCCTAAGAGCATGGTGCAGTACGGGTTGGGAAGGTGGCTGCTTCTCCAGGCCATGTGCTCCATCCCTGTTGGGAAGGCTGGGGTGCTCCAAGAGGAACTGGGGGGGTGTGGGGGTGTGGTGTGACAATGACATGTCAGGTCTCCAGGAAGGGCCATGCTGGCTGTGCTGCTCCAGAAGGCCCGTTGTTAATTTGAGGGATAATGAGCTTATTAGACGTTGGCTTGTGGAGCTGAAATCACAGTTGGCTTTTTTTGAGGGGAGATGTTAAGGAGCTTATGGAGCCTCACAGCTGGAGCCTGTGGGGCTCAGTCCCGGCGGCAGCCGGTCTCAGTGGGTGGGTGGGAGCCCTGCTGCAGCCCCCCACTGCCACAGCCAGAGAAATCCTCTTAGGGGTTGCAGGTCTCAACCCAACATCCCTGTCCCCCAGGGTATAGGAGAGGGGACTATGGCATCCCCTCCAATTTTGAGGGGGCTGAGGAGCAGCATAGGGGTCCAGCTCACCCTTTGATTCACACCAGAGTGGGAACTGATGGTGCCAGTGCTCCTGGCATGTTCCCAGGACTAGATGTCCTGTTGGCCCTGCCTGTGCCCCTGATATATCCCCTATGTTTGTCCCTGCCTGCTGTCACCAAGCAGTGCCCACAGCTGTGGCAGCTTAGGAGGGTGCCTGGATGGCCTCAGAGACACAGCCCCCTTGCTGGCCTCCCCTCCAGCCATCTGCCAACCCAGACCCTGGATCACGCATGTCAGTGGTCACTGTCTGAAATGCCAGTGGGGTGGGAGGGAAACTGAGGCACAATGCAAGGATGAGCATGGCCACACAGGGGGCTGGCAGCAGAGCTAAGAGGAGAACACCATGCTTAATTTATCCTTTTAAAAGTGTTTTTTCCTCTGCAGGAACTGCCCTGCCTCTCACCCAACCCCTCCCAGCCAGGGCTGTCCCTCAGCCAGACCTTTGCCATGGCTTTTCCAAGAGCTGCTTGCATGGCTGTTCCTGTCACTGTGGGGTGAGCGGGAGCACCTCCTGCTTTGAAGCCCCTCAGAGAGCCCTGACCTCAAGGGCTTCCCGCAACCACATGGGGCAAGAGCCCACCCTTCCTTCCCGCGAGCTTTTCCCACGCTGGACAGAAAGCAGGACACAGAGGGATGAATCACCATCATCATCGTCATCACCTCCTTCATCCTTGTGGGGAAGGCACCAACCTCTCAGGTGCCCAAGCCCCCAGCATGGAGGAAGGATAGGAGAAGAGGGGGCCACAGGATGTATATGGGAGAGGGGAGGGAATCGTCAGCAAAGAGATGATTAAAAATATCCACCCTATTTCTGGCCGGCACCAGGCCGGGATCTGGGAAGAGCTGTTGGCAAAAGGGAGCTGTGTCGGAGCCGCTCCCAGCACTGTTCTTTCCGTGCCGGCCACCTTCCTCTTGCTGACACACAGACAGGAAAGCCTTGAGAGGGAGGACAGACCAACGGGAACCGCGGGCATCACGGGATAGGGGGAAGGACTGAAAGATGACCCTGTCCAGCCTATCACCCTGCACCGAGGCAAAGCCCCTCCACTCCAGCCCCTTTCCTATCGCGCTGCTGTTTTATATATTTCTTTCTCCCGGAGGCGATGGGACTCGAGGAGGATGACGCAGGCCCCGGGGAGCTGCGACAAGCCTCTGGCGCGCGATAACAAGCAAAGGCAAACAAACTTAGAGACGCTCCCGGGGCTGGCGTGGCTCCAGGCGGCGTGGCTGAGGCGAGGCGCCAGGGTGGGGGGACACGACATACAAGGACATGGTTGCTCTCACCAGCTCTGCTTCTTCCTCAGCACCCTGCCAGGTGCCACTGCAAGGCTATGGCCACCTCGGTCCCACTGGGCAGTGCCTCAGCCCAGGGATGCTACTGGAGGAGACCTTCACTCAGACCTAGCAGCATTCCTCCAATAGCACTCACACCTATGACTGCTGGGTCTCCAGCAGTACCTCGGTCACGCCTCTGCAGGCCAGCCCATCTCACCGCACCAGTGTCCCACAGCTGAGCTCCCATCACAACGGGGCTCACCATCTGCAGCTGTGCCAGAGAATTTGGGGCTAGAGATCTGGGTACCAGCCCTGGCTCCCCGTGCAAGAGACCAGCCAAGAAGAGCAACTGCCACCCCATATCTCTCACATCTTTGAGGAAGCTGTGGGCAGATTATCAGCTTCAGGAAGCTGCTTATTGGCAGCTTCGCATGTGGCACCTGATCCCCAAGGATGACCCTGGACTAATTCTCCACTGTCACCACTGCAAGAGCATGTGCAGGGATGGGACAAGTAGCATCTCTTCCCAGTCCTGGTGTGCTTGGATTCAGCATGCCACTGGCATTTCTTCCCTGTGTGTTGGTGTGAACAAGGCCTTCTCCCAGACACACCAGGCAGGAGGGAGGACTGGAGATCTGGAGAGGGACACCCGGGTGACTCTTGCAGGTCACTGGGCACAGTCAGAAACCTTCACTCCACCAAACTGAGTCAAAAAAACCCAGTCCCAAAACAGCCCCCTGCCCCTCCCTGCAGCACAGCTGGCCTAATCATGATTATCTGGAATTAATCCTGTTCCTGGGGCACAATGGCAGCTGCAGGACAGTGACAGGCATTAACACACATCTTGCCAGGATGGTGGGCAATGGGTCCAGATAGAGCTTCACCAGAAACCCCTCATGCAGTGCTGCAAGGAAGAGATGCTCCAAGATGGAACAAGGGCCACATCCTTGGGCAGAAAATGGCAGTAGCCAAAGTGCCCCAGTAGCACCCCAAAGCCCTCTGAAATAGTCTTTTGGAGAGGAAAGTGGTGCCTGCCATGTGTTGAGGAATAGCTCACTCCTTTCTAGCCTGGACTTGTCCCCAGCTTCTTCATTCCAGCCATTTTTCTTGCTGAGACCAGCCTGTAACACCAGCAGCTCACCTTGCCTGTGCCGTGCCTGCTGTCAGACCCCCAGTCCCTCCTGCTAGGCTCTGCCGGACCGGAGCAGCTATGCTCACACCAGCTCTGCCACTGCACCCCGGGCTCACCAGTTTGGTATACAACCAGAGGGCAAAGACACAGTGGGATGGCACAGCTGTGGTACAGGCAGCATGGCCCTGGCTCTCCCACAGAGACTTGCCTGCCCCAGTAACCCCCAAGGGGGGGCTGACACAAGACTCCGCATACTATCACCCTCCTGACATGCATCCTCAGGCTGTGACACATCCAGTGGAGCTCAGGACAACAGAAGCACTCAATACACTGTACTGAAAGAATAATTTTTTGTTCCACTCCTTGGGACTGCAACCTCCAACTCTACCTCACTGCCCACCTTCAGTGTCCCAATTGGCTCAGGACCAACCCCTCTGCCAATGTGCATCCCCCAGAGCTGACCCGAGGTCCCCCTTGGCTCCCAGAGCAGGTTGGGTGGGTCAAGCAGCCGAAGGGTTAAGCCCCCCTCTCCCCAGCATCCTCTCCTCCTGCTTCTCCCGGCTCCCTGCCAGCTCCCAGGCATTAATACCAGCTGCTGGGGGGGTCTGGGTGGCGTCAAGCTGCTGTCTGGACTTGGGGTGCTGCCAGGGGGGGTTCCCCGCACCTCAGCACCCTGGTATGCCAGATGGAGGGAGCCAGCCACCCACCCACAAGGGGAAATGTATTTGAGGGCCTGTGCATGCTACCAGCTCCCCCAGGCTGGAATGGGGCAGATTGGGAGCTTAGCCATTCAGGGATACAGATGTCCATGCAGATTTCTGGGGGTGCAGCCTGCTGGTGCCCTCTTGGACAACAAGGAGAAGCAGCCTGGACCCGGGTACCCTTGCATCTCCTCTGACTTCTTGAGGTCCCACCCTGCCCTCCAACTCCCACTGATGGGCTCTTACCTTTGAAGGAGAGCTGGACCCTTGGGGTGGCGAAGCTGTGGTCCTTGGCATTGGTGGAGCGCCAGCCCAGAGTCAGCAGGGTGACCCAGAGGATGACACTGACCACGGGCATGGTGGGCACACACCTGGGTGCCAAGGTCGAGGGGAGTCCAAGGGCAGCTGACCCTGCCAAAGAGGGCACAGCAGGGAGGGAGATCAGTTTGCTGTACCCACCATTCCCCTGTGGGGGTTAGAAGACCTTATATATTTCCATCCTGCTCTTCATCACCCACCAGCACTCAGCATCCTTCAGGGAGGGCTGAAAGCTCTAGGAGGGGTTCAGCCAAACCCTGCTCTGTAGACTGGAGGTCAGGGATTGGGGGTACCCAGCCTCACCTCCTTGGATGCCAAGCTGTGCACACAGGGCGAGGCAAGCGTGGCAGTAAGTGCCACTGCAGCTCGCTCCTCCACCCAAGCTGGCGAGTCTTGCCCAGGTGAGGAGCATCTATTCTCACCCCCGACCCTGTCCGGACCTGCAGCATCACCACTGGGCTGGCTCCTCCCAACACCAGCACCCAGAGGGTGCACTCATCCCCAGTCTTCTTCCCTCCACCTCTCCCCTCATCCTCCCAGCCCCCAGCAAAGCCATAGCAAGCAGAGCCGGGATCAAATCTTTCCAACATGAAGGAAATCTGGACTTCATTATTCCAAGAACGTAGTATTAAAAAAAAAAAAAAAAAAAAAAGGTTTTTTTTTTTTTTNAAAAAAAAAAAAAAAAAAAAAAAAAGCCCTGCCTGTGTGCCAGGCAGCTGGGCTCCCTGGGGCTCCGGCACTGAGTGGAGTCCGCCAAGCTGCCTCCAGCAAGCCACACACGCACCCCAGCACGGCTCAGCACAGCGGGCAGTGCCCCCGGCGCGCCCCACTGGCCTTCCCCGAGAGCAATGATCCCCTCAGACTCAGGTCCCTCTACAAAGCAGCATACTCTGGGGGGCTTCAAAAGGCTTCAGGCTGGATTTAGATAGAGACCCGCAGTGGGTTCCCCAGGGAATTGCCCACCCTGGGTAGGACGCGCTGAGCCATGGTATCCGATGGGTCTCGGGGATCCAGGGAGTGCCCGGCGAGCACACCCAAAGCCTGCCAGCACGCTGCGTCGCGGAGTCCCCACCCTGCCACCCCGACGAGGACATGCCCTCGGGACTCTGCCAACTGCCACCGCGCAGCACTACAGGGGACAGGCACTCACGTCGGTGCGGGGGGCATGGCTGGGAACTCTTCAGGGCACCCCAGGTGATGTACGCTGAATTGCAAGGGGGGCAAACCCCCACCCCGGGGCTCAGCCCGTAGACCACCCGGGTGGTCGGGCCGCCCCCTCCCGGGTTGCACAGCACCCACAACACCGGCCCCAGCCCTGAGCGGGACGAGGGCAGCAGTACCGGTATCGGCCCCTCCGGAGGCGCGCTTCCTGGAGTGGCAAAGCAAGACACGGGGCGCGGCGGCACCACCTTTCCCGGGGGTTCAATATTTTTTCTCACTCTTTGCCTTTGAAGTCAGTAAATATTTCGATTTGCTCCTCTGCCCCTGCACACACTCAGCTCTGCTCCATTGTACTGGCATTCAGTCAGTCCCCTTCCAGGCTGCCCACCCCCTTTCTCCTACCCGTTCCCAGGCTCTGCCCTTCTCATCAGCGCCAGGCCGGGACAGCCCGAGCCCCCAGTTCCTCCGCCAGCCAAAACTCCAGTTGGTTGCAGTTANGCAGCTTTAGGAAATAATTCTGGCAAATCCCACTATTGCATTTGGATGGAGCGGCGAACGCGTCAGAGACAGGGAGCGAGATGGCAAACAAAGGAAAAGAGGGAGAGGAGGGAGCGCAGGGCGAGGAGGGGGAAAGGGCCGGCGGCGAGCAGGGGGCACTCAGCCCCGGCCGGGAAAGGCAAATTCCAAGGAAGCCAAATGGGGAAACGGCCCATTGGAGCGCACCTTGGCCGGGAAATCTGCATTTCCAGGGTCAGTTGCGCTGTGGGGAAAGCGGGAACTCCGGGGGACAACAGCCACATTCCTTCCCACCAGCACTCCGACTGGTTCGCGTTGGGGTGGGATTTTGGGAATTAAAGTTTGGCCATTGCTGGTGCTGTCGCAGGAAGATCAAAATCCCGCACGGCTTTATCCCACCTCCCCAAGGCCGGTCAACCGCGCGCCGAGGCAAAGGAATTCGGGAAAGGTTTTCCGGGCTGGAACAGGGACTGCAGAGGGAGTCGAGACCCCGGGGCTGAGCGGGGCTGGGGGCTGCTGAGGGGAAGGGCTGCCCGCGCACCTCATCCCAGGGGCCCCACGAGCTAGCAGGAAGCGTTTTGGGAGGGAAAGGCAAGCCCGGCAGGACGAGCAGCGGGAAGAGAGCTCTTGCACCTCTCGATGCCCTCAGCGCGCGATGCCACCGGCGGGAAGGGTGGAAAATAAATAATAAAATTTAAAAACCACTGAGGGGAGCGGTGCAGCCGTCCTTCGCACCCGGGGATAACTTCGCACAACTTCGCTCTGCCGGCCCTGCGGCACGACTGGCATGTCCCCGGGGAGAGCCGGACGGTCCCAGCGCCCCGGGCTCTGCCCGTCCCGTACCGGAGCTCGGGCTTCAGGCGCGGTGGGCTGCAGTTGCCCCCCGCCACCCGCTCCACGGTGCTGGGGTTATCTGGAGTGTGTCCCCCCACCCCGAGCACCCCCTTCTTGTGCATTCATACACCACCGAGCCCTGCTGCAGCACCCCCTGCCCTGGGAGCTCTCTGCCAACCTCCGTCTCTGCCTGCACTGTGCTCCCCTGGGATCGTCCTCCCGCCCCGAGAGGGACTGGCGGTGGTAGGACCAGTAGAGTCCACACTCCGGTACTTCCCCTTGCCATACACCGGCGTCGGTAGGAGTGTAAACCACCCAATGTTG
>VWZE01010093.1:747182-780829 GCA_013396675.1 Eubucco bourcierii
GGCGGGGCGGGGCTGGGCGGGGCGCGGGCCCCTTCGAGCGCCGCAGCTCGTGCGCTGCCGCGGGGCGCCGCAGAAGCTGATTTGCATAGACACGCCTCCGTCAAGCAGTGCCCCGCCCACCACCTCCCGGCATCGACGGTTCGAGCCCCGCTGCCGCCGCCCCCGCCGCTCACCTCCGGCTCTGGCCTTTTGTTGCTCTGCACCGGCGGCTCCCCTTTCAAGCGAGGCCGCTGGCGACTCAGTTGGGCTCCACTGCCCACCACCTTCCTGCCGGGCCCAGGAAGGAAGCGAATAAATAAGAACCGTCCCTCCTTTGTCTGCCGAGGCGAGCGGCAGGGGGCGGCCCGGGGCGGTGGGAGGCAGCGGGAGGCAGCGGAGAGCCGAACCTGGGCGAGCGGCGCCTTTGTGAGAGCTCCGACAAGAAAACGCCTCCCACACACGGAAACTCTTTTGGACAGTGTGTCCACCACACTCCTTTTGCAGCCTCCAAACACGGTTATCAACCTCCGCTGTTCCACGGCCCTCCGCCCAGGGGAGACAGGCGATCCCTGTCCTCCGGGCCGCTGGCGTCCCCGGGACGTGGCCGGCCTCTGAGTGATCCCTGTTCTGCATCCCTCTGCCCTGGATACCTTTCAGCCCCTGGGCAATCCTTGCTCAGCATCCAGCATCCTCTTGCTCCAGGGTCTGCTGGCTCCTAAGGTATTTCTCCCCAGGACCATTCCCCCTCTGCATTCCACTGCCCTGGCACGGAGCTTTGCTGCTTGGTCTTATGCCTCCCACCTTAGCAAGGCTTTTCCCCTCATCCTGAAAGGTGCCATCTGTAGGCTGGATACTCTGCTCCCACGCTGGGTAAGGAGGTGCTAAGGATGTTGAGAAAGGACAAGAAAGGGTGCTGGAGGGGGCAATTCCCTGATTTTAGACCCATCACGTGGGTGAGTGGCCCTGGGTTGTCCTTCCCCAAAGTGGTACCAGTACCTCCAAACCAGGTTCCATGGGCAGGAGCAGGGCACAGGAGAGTCAGGTCTGTCCTGGCACAAATGACAGGGAATGGAGAGTGGTGGAGGCTCACAGGCAGGTGTTGCTGCTGTGGCAATTGCCCTTTCTGAGCATAGCCCTCTGTTCTGTCCCAGTGCCCCTTTATCCCCTTGGTTATGCCACAGAGAGAGGCAACAGTTTTCGGGGCAGGCTCTCCAGTCATGTAGGGCCCTTGTCATTCAGCACCCTCCAGGGTTCAAGGAAGATGCAGAGGGGATGCCTGCTCCCAGTCCTGCCATAATCTGCCCTGCACTGCCACCTCCCTTTGCAGGGATGGCTCCTCAGATATAAACAGGCTCCATCCTTTGCCCTCATTCTTCTCTGCCTTTCTCTGAAAACAAGTATTTTGTCACCAGCTTCTCATCACTGGCCTCTCTGTGTGCAAATGATAGCAGCCATAATTGCCCCACTCAGCAGGACAAATAAATGGCCCGAAACACGATATGCAGGAGCTTCCTGGGATAAAAGAATTTCTAAGGAGAGGTTTTATTTTCCCCTTGGAGCCCCAGTCTCTCGTGGTCTGATCCTAACACAATGGCTGTCCTGAATTTCTCATCTCACTTTCTCTCCTCACAGCTGGCAAGTTGAGTGCTGCTTTGGGGCACCCCTTCCCCTGTGCTGATGCCCTGGTATACTGGGCTGTGATGATGGCAGGTCATGCAACCTCTTAGCGCTCATGGCATCCTCCTAGTGCTCATGTCATCCTTGGGCTGTAGTGCAGCTTTCTGTCTCCTGTTTGTAGCGCTGGGGGTGGTGACACACATTTGGCAGCAAATTAAACTGGGCCAGCCACAGCCGTAGGCTGCTCTCAGCCCCCACCCCTCAGCTACCTGTCTGGCATTGTGGGTGCTCTTTTGAGCTACAGTGGGGTGTGGACAGGCAGGAGACAGTGTGCCCAGCCCTGCCTCAGGCCACCCTTCCAGGGCTTGGTCCTCAGAACGGGTGTGGGGGTCTTGGAGACTTGTAAAGTAGCCAGAGCTGTGGATCCGGGTCCCCACAAACCCTGGCTCACTGGCACGTAAAAGGTCCTGTCCCCATAGGGTGTATCATTAACCCAGAACTGAGCCATTAATGCCCCCTTCTCTCCTGAGCCCTCATCATCATAAATTAACCTTCCTGGTAACTTCCTTCTCCCTTGCTACAGCTTAAACCTGTGGCTTCCTGTCCTAATTAACTAGTGAGGTTAATTGGCCTCTAGCCTCTTTACACCTCCATGCCTCTCTGAGGGGTGCATCATTGCATCTACTGGTCCTGTGCTGACCCTCATACCCTTCCAGTCACTACAAGCCCTCCCCCTCCACCAGGCATGAGAAATACCAATGTGGCCAATTCAAGCCACTGATGAGGGTTGCTGCCTGCCTGTCCCAGCTCCTGGGAGATGGTTTTGCCTCAATCCCTGCCTGCAATCTGGGGTGGGCACTTGCCACCTACTCAGCACCCTGTCCTGGTCTTCATCCCTATCCCTGTCCCCATTCCCAATTCTATCCCTGTCCTCATCCTCATTCCTGTTCCTATTCCTATCCCTTTTCCTGTACCACTTTCATTTCAGTACCTATTCCTGTTCTTGTCCCCATTCCCAACTCTATCCTCATGCCCATCCCTGTTCCTATCCCCTTCAATCCTTGTCTCCTCTTGTTCCTGGCTCTGCTATGTGGTGGTGCCAGAGACCCCACCCTGCTCCTGGATGCCTCAGCATATCCCACAACAGCTCCACGCTCTGGCCATCTGTCTGCTGCCCACTTGCTGCCTCAAACTTCCTCCTCCTCCATGCCAGGGGTCCCTGTTTTTCCTGCACCAGGCAGGGGGTGCAAGGGTGGGTATTCCCAAGGATAAAATGGGCAACGTTGTCAGCCAAGTGGTGGGGAGAAGCCTTGACCAAGTTTCATGGCCCCTCTGTGCCAGCCTTGGGACCAGCCCACTGCCACCCACCTGAGGGAGCCTGAAGAGACCCTAAAACCTGCTGAGCCCTTTGGGTCATGCCCCAGTGCCAAAGCACATCCTGGCATTCTGTGCTAGGACTTCTGCTGCTAGGAACCCTCCATGCCAGCTCCCTGCTGCTGCCACCCTCCCCTGCCAAGCTGGCAGGCATCGCCTGCAATGTCCTGCTGCTGGGGAAAGCATTCTTGCTTTTTATAACCCTGCTGATGCTCCCCAGTTGCCAACCCTGTGCCAGCCTGCCTGCCCAGCCCTGGGGCAGTCCAAGGGGGCCGTACCCGAGCAGAGCTGGGAAGGGGGGGCTGCAGGGCCCGCTCGACCTGCACAGCTGCATAGCTTGTCTCTAGCTATTAAACAAACTCCTCCAGCTCTCCCTCCTCCTCTCGGTTCCTTTCCCGCCTGCCAGACGCTGCTTAACTCTCTGCTGCCCCGCTCCTTGCCCGGCAGCTGCCTCTCGCTGCGCCCTGGAGATCTGACTCATAGGAATGATTCCCTGGACTGACAGTGTCCCACAGACCGGCTGGGCAGTGGTGGGGTGATGCTCCAGGTTGCCGGGGTGCCCACAGCCTGCCACCAACCCGCGGACTGCAAGGCAGGAGTCAGGGTTGCAGGGCAGCGTGATAGGCACCCTGCCTGCCCTCTCAGGGCTGCACTTGGGGTCATGAAAACTATTACTGGGCACCCGAGCTGTAAGCAGGGCTTGGAGACTCCAGAGCTGGGATCTAGAAGGGGGAACACTGTGCTCTGGGGCTGAGAGGAAGGCAGAGTGCAGGATCTCAGGGACACAGAGCGAGGGGATACGGGGTCAGGAGCCAGGGGGTAGGGGAATGTAGAGACCAGAGGATGCAGGGACTTGGAGGAATGCAGAGAGCAAGATGGAGGGTGGGGGGAGAAAGGAGCTGTAGTACAGGGCAAGGTGATATAAAGGCTGGAAAGGAGGAAGAGGGGTGCAAGGTGAGGCGCTGGGTCTCACATGACCCATCTCAGCACTCTGCTTTTCCTGCCCCGCTGTGGGAAGTGGTACTGAGAAGTGGCCCAGCCCCCAGGAGAGTTCCAGCAGCAGGTTTCCCCTGCAGGTAAAGGAAACAAGTGCCCTAGGATTCTTCCGGAGTGGCCTCTCCCTTTCCTCGCTTTTAAGAAGGGCACACCTCGGTGCACAGAGGTAGCAGTGCTACAGCTTCATGCTTCCAACCTGGCTCACCCTGGCAATGCCACGGTAGCAGCCTCCATCCTTCCCCAATCCCAAAAAGTGTCTGCACATTACAGCTCTACAAGTAACCACAAGCAGCTCCCAGCTCAGCAGCCACTGCAGGGGATGCAAGGAAGGAGTAGGATTTGTCTCTCCAGGCTGAATCGAACCCTCTGGAAGGGTTGAACTCGTGACACCATGCTCTGCTGTTGCAATCCTAGGACACTAGGACAGGGACAGACACTGCCTGGCCCCTCCAGAACCTCCTTGATTGCCCTCTGCCTCCCATGCTCCCTCTTGCAGATGTTTGGGATATCTGGGCCATCACTGCTCTGGTCTCAGTGACAAATGCTCGCCTGAGTGGGGTTTATTATTGTAAGAGCCTGGAGATGGCTCTCGCCAACTTTCTGCCTGGGGCCAAGCCAAAAGCTGCAGGGCACCCTTTGGCACAGCTGCCCTGGGCATGAGCTGTCCCCACATGGACACCCTCTGCGTGACAAGGGTTTGTGGATGAACCCCTGGCATTGCTCAGCACCCCTAGGCAGCAACAGATGGGTACTAGGAGCCCAGAGCAAGACCCCAGTCTCAGGCAGGGGATGAAAACGAGTGCTCCACCCTCTATGAGGCAGTGCTTGGGTGGGGTGCAGGGGTGGAGTTGCTGAGAGCACCACCCACTACTTCTCCCCTGCTTTGCTCCCCAGCTGGGCTGCTGTGGGCTGGAGCACTGTGGGCTCAGTGATCGATGGCCGAGGCTCAGGCTTGCCAAGTCCTGTGTGTTTGGAAGGCGCCGTGTTTGTCTTGGCAGGAGCAGGGATGTCATCTCCTCCGCCTCGCACCATGGTGAGCTGGGAAAGTCAATGGGGGGTTGTGCTGGAGAGGGTGCCCGAGATGATCCCCTGGCAGTATCAGAGGGGTCTGCATTGGATGGGCAGCTTAAGTCCCAGTGAGTCAAGAGGATGAGGTGAGAGGAGCGGTTTGGTGCAGTGAGGTTGATGGGTGCACAAGATGAGCCTGCTGTCTGGTAGAGTGGGTTTCACTGTCCAGATGTGCCCTGCACTCAGAGATGCCTTCAGACAGAGCTGCCCACATCAACGGCACCAGTGCTGCCTCTGAGTTCACTGGGTCTTGTGCTTTGCAGGTGGAGAAAGTGAGGTAGGAGGGCAGCACCAGCAGGTGCTGTGGGGCAGGGAACTGAGAGGGTGGGAGCAAGATGGGCACCAGACAAAGCAGAATCTCTTGGGCAGAGGACAGCCTGGCTGCACCTCTTCTGGGAAGGGGATGCATCAAGGACATGAAAGGTGGTACTGGATCAATGCCCAGCCGAGCGCCGGCGGCAAAGGCATTTGAAGAGTGACTCTTTCTGACGATGGCAAGGTTCTGGCAGATCAATAACTGTCTACAAAAGCAGAGGCAGACCCTGCTGGGGGTCTCCTGGCAGAGTGGGAGCTTCGGAAGGACAAGAAATGAGTACTCTGGAAATATCTCCAGCATGATGTGCTGGCAGGCACAGGGCTGGGAAAAGGTCAAGCCTTATGAAATGGGAGCTGACCCCAGTGCTGACCCCGGGGCTGGGGCGTTTCACTCCCCAGCTGCACCCCAGGAGGCTTGGATGACAGTGCTGGCACACAAGCCCTGCCTGGGACTGTGGGCAGGGGATGTCCGGTGCTGCCCATGGGCAAGGGATGTCCGGCACTGCCTGTGCCAAACTTGACTGTGGGGACTCATCCTGCTCTGCCTTTGTACTGGTTTCTGAGCCAAGGGATGAGTGCTATGCCCACTTCCAGCTGTGGTTTGGTTGGCAGTACCGAGGTCATTCATCCTTGTGGCTTTTTGTGCTCCAGAGAAAGGAGCCATCACCCACACTTGCATGGCATGCACACCCACCTTGTCCATCTCCTCCCCCTGGCCTGACAAGTACACCCTCAGGTTCTGCAACAGCAGGAGCATCATGTGTGCCTGACCAGGACTGAGGATCCCTGGTGCCCTCTGGCCTGTGTACTGGACTGTAACATGATGTGGGACCACATCTGTGTCATTTCACATTCTACCGTGGAAATAGGCAGGAACTGTGCTAATGGAAAGCAGATCTGCGTCCCCCTGCTTTGCCATGGGGTGCTCTGGGCATCTCATGCAGGTCCCTGTGTCAGGGGATCTGGTGTAGACTGATGCCAGAGCACAGGGATGTGCACAGAATGGCAAGGATATGTCACAGAGTGCAGCTATGCCACAGGCTGGGCTATGTCTCCCCCATCATGTCTCCATGCACACCAAATTTAAGAATACTGGAGTAATGCAAAATCCTTTCCTGGCTCTGGGGGAAAGCTGAGGTCATGGCTGGGACTGCCTGCCCCATAGCTGGTTTGTGCCCCATGGTGGTGCTGGACTGGCCACAGGCCACTGCACCAGGAACTAAGCCACAGGGCCAGGAAAAGCACATCTTCAGCACTGGTTGAGGTGCAGGGCCTCTGGACTCTGCCTGGAGCCATTTTCTAGCACAGAAAAATGCAAGGGAGATGCTTGATGTCATCTGCAGGAGAGGGACAATTGGAAAACTCAACAGTTTTAAGACAACTTTCCGATTTTCTGGGGCTACTAAGGGCTTTTAAGAGCCTGTGAAGGTAACAGAGGCAGAGGGTGGGAGCCAGAAGCTCCATGGCACAGCCCTGATGTGCCAATGTGCCACTTAAGTGGGTCAGTGGTACAGCCGTGGGCATCAGTGGGCACGGAGGAGCTGGAGAGGACAGGAGTCAAAATGGCCCAAGGGCTGGAAGAAACTGGGACACCTCCATGCACGTGGGTCCTCTCGCAAAAGCTGGCCCAGGAGCTGTGTCAGCACATAGGGAGACAAAATAGTACCAGGCAATTGGAGAGGATTTCTGGCTGCAGGACTTAGCTACTGCTCATCTCCAAGACCCACAGCTGCAACGTGCCCGAGGATGGCTGCCTTCATCCTGAGGACAGCCAAGTGCTGGCCACAGCACCGTGCCCAGCACAGTCCAGCTCCCCCAGCATCCCTCTGGGATTGGAGAAAGGTCTTTAATTCCAGCAGGAATCCAGAGTCCAGAGTACAGCTATGGTGAGAATACTGCTGGAAGGGTACTCTATGTAGAACAGGAGAGCTGTGGGAGCTCCCTCCTGATCTCTGCAGCTGTGCTGCCCTTGGATCCTCCCTCTCCAAGAAGCACAACCTTCCTCTTCCCAGCAAAATTCTGTCAAGAAGATGCTCCTGCTCCTGGGTCGCCGTGGCAACCGGCAGGCACAACAAGGGGGGGATGCAGGACCAGACCCCAATCAATTCCCCCATCCTGGGCTGTTTCCCAACACCTTTGCAGACTCATTGCTGGCTCCTTAGCGGGGAGATGCCCCCTGCTCAAGGCAGGGTTCTAGCCGAGAGGCAAGTGAGGGCCAGGCCATTCATTGGATGCTGATGCTAGCACGTGTCTTGTTGGGAAGCTGCCTCCCTGCCTTGTCCTTCACCACCATTCCCCCTCAGCCTGCTGCCTGAACTTCAAAGCCACCAAAGGCCACATGGCCCGGAGCATCTTATCTACATCCCTTCCAGGGCAGAGAGGATGCTTTGAAAGCCCCTGGCTCTTCTCCCCTCCTCCGCAGGATAATTTCCATTTTTTTCAAAACCCCACTAGAAAGGAACCTTTTCCCTCTTTGTTTCTCTCTCTCTTTTTTTTTTTTTTCTTTTCCTTTTTTTTTCTTTTTCCCCTTGTCTTTGTCAGCTGAAAATATGCAACCCACCAGGGAGGGCAGGTGGAGGGAGCTGCCAAAGGTTAGCACGAGTCCTGGGCTAGATAGGCTGTCAGAGAGGGATGCAGATGCTCCCCACTACCTTCCAGGTGGGGTGAAGTTCTGTCTCAGGAAACGCCTTTTGCCCAGGGGTCAGGGCTTTGCTCTTGCCGTTTTGAGGGTGTGCATGGAGGGGCAGCAAGGTTTGGAGGAAAAGTCCGTTCAGAACATGATGTGACACTCAGGCAGGGGCTGGATCCACAGCCCTCTGTCCCGGTTGTTTTCCTGTGGGTTGGGAGATGCCTAGGGATTCCCAGCAACCGGAGGTGGGATGTCCAGGCACCCCGGTGAGGGGATGACCCCTCAGGGCAAGGATCAAAAGCAAAGGAAGGGGCGGGCAAGCAGGCGGGCAGCCCCGGGCTGGAGTGTGGGAGGGAGGTGGGCAGCCAGCGAGGAAGGATGTGATTTACCTAACACCCCACTCCACCACAGAAGGGATGGAAGAGAAAAACAACCTAGGGGCTTGTTGTCTTGCAGAGACGCTGTCAGGGGCCGCCAGGCATCAAGTGGTGTGAAAGCGAGCTGGGAAATGAAATTGGGATGAATCACTCAGAGCCGGCAGCATTCACCTGAGCCACAAACCTGCCACAAACCAGGAGAAAACAGGGTTCCCAGCTCTCAGAACTGTAATTTTAATCCTCCATCAGCTTCACAGTTTCAAAACTGGCTTCTTTTTTTGTGCCCCCACTGAGGATAGGAACATTGCAGCAGAACATCTCAACACAGAGTTAATGACAGCCACTATCTCCCCTCAGAACACGATGAGCCAATAGCAGCATGCAGAAGCCAGGACTTGTGGGCAGGACCTATCCTTGGTCACTCTGGAGGGTGTGAGTGGGTGCTGGGTGTGGGGACCCGTAAAGGAGATGACCTGGGATGCTGCTGCATCAGTAGGATGGGAGGCTGGGAGAATGGGACACCCTGTGGAGTCAAACCTGTTTGGGAGGAAGGAGGCAAATAGTGGGAAATAATTGCCTACAGAGCCCTAGGGCAGCTGTAGGTCGTTCACTGGCACCCAGAGATGGAGATGGGAGGAGCAGAAAAGTAAATGTGCTGCTGCTAAACTGAGGAGACTCCGATGTGGGGTCTGAACTGAGTGGGTTGGTCACCTCACCACGGTGGCCTCGATGGCAAGGAGGGCTGGGGACAACCCACCCAGGCAATGTCTTAGCCACATGAAACAAGCTGGCAGCCCTAGCCCCGTGGGGCAGCTCAGGATGTGATTTATGGAGTGAGGGATAAGCCAGGAGGAGGAGGTGACACCAAGGTGCACATGGCAGACACTTACAGAGGGGAAAGGGCTTTGGAGCAGGATGGGAAGAGTCACAGGTGGCTGGGCTGGGAAATCCTTAGCCTTCCCCAGAGCCTGGATTTACTCCTGTGGCAAAGAAGATATCCCATCAGGCAGTTCAGAGGCTTGGGTTGTGTCTATCCACAGAGAATCATCCTGGGGCTCAGCTGGAGAGAGGGAGCAGGGCCCATGGTGGCCGAGGGACTGGCAGGACAGACCTTGCCCCACTCCAGCAGTCCTGTGTCCCAGGCAGCCACCTCTGTTCCCCAGTGGAGGCATTTGGGGTGAGAGGTGTCTGTCTGTCAGAGAGTAAACCGAGGCACAGTGAGGGCTGGGGGGACATTCAATCAAAGCGTGGGTCTCAGCAGTTCTGGGATTGCCAACCACAGCTCGTTCAAGGCTGGGGGGGGAACCTGATGGGCAGGCAGCTCCTGATAGAGAACTGCCAGCACTTGCCTTGTCCAGCCAGGGACCTGCCCACAGGAGCAAGGACATCCCGGCTCTGCCCGCGCAATCCCGGACAGGTGGCATCGGGTGTCCACAGCTGCGAGTCGCCTTTCATCTCCTTCCAGGCAGGGGCTCACTTTCCGTCACCCGCTGCCCTCCAGGATGGAGGCCAAGAGAGCTGCCGGCAGGGCTGGTGTGCGAGACATGCCCATTCTGCCTGCACGTCCTCTGGCTGGAGAGGGGGTGGCCACAAGCCTGAGATAGGCCATGGGTGCCAAAGCAGCATCCCACTCCACACGCCCACATACCCTGCTCCCAGATCCGCGGCTCAGGGTGGGCTTAGCTGAGGATGAAGCCTGGCAAAGTCTTCAATGAAAAACTTTCCATTGCCTTCAGCTCCCGCAATTAGCAGGAAATCAGGAGCTGGGGTGAAGCCTGGGGGTGCGTGTGTGGGCTGGTGGGGAGGGAACGTTGCTGGGACATGCGTGGTCAGCAGCATGTGCACGTCCAGGCATGTGTGCACAATCCATCTCGCCGTCTCCGTGCATTTCCAAGACAGCCTTGCACGCCTGTGAGACTGCAGCATCCCTTTGCTGCAGCCTTTCTCAGCATGTGCAGCCTAATGAGCCAGCACAGCAGAGTTAATTGAGGGGACAGACAAGCAGCTCTTGTCATTAAGGGAAGAGCTGCAGCAGGTACTGGTGACAAGATGCTGTCTGTCCCCCTAGGCTGACAGCAGCCCCCGCAGGGGACAGTGACAGCCTGAGTCCCCAGGGAAGATGGCTGAAGACGAACATCTTATGTGCTGCAACCCTCACCCAGGGCTGGCTCCATTAGCAAAAGCAGCCAGGGGGTGGAAATCCTGCATGAAGGAATAAACTCAGCATGAGGAGTGCCAAGTCTTGAACCTTGTGGCTTGCCCTGCCTGCATCCCGCCCACAGCCTTGTTTGCATCCTCCGCTCAGGACATGTACCTGCTGATGCACACTTGCATAGCATGATGATGCCCTAGCTGCCAAAGCTGCCCCCTCAGCTCCAACTATTAGGTTCCAGAGTGAACACGCTACAGAGAGGACAGAACAGCCGGCTCCCAGCAGCATGGTGAGGCTGTGCCAACAGCCCACGAGGACGGGGAGCCTTGCTCAGGGCTGTCAGATTCTCGCTAGAGAAGCTTGAAGAGCTGGAAAGGAGCCTTCACCGCCTCCATAGCCAGGAGCTCCCGCACCCCACCTCCCTCTTCTGCTCTCTTCCTGGCCACGCCTCTCCATGAGGGGACCACGTCCTCACAAGACATGTCTACAGACCCCTCTCAGGAACCTGGCAGTTACTATGGGCATCTCCATTGCAAGGGCTGGGAATGTGTTCTTCTGTTGCTTCCAGTAAATGTTCACTCTGAAACCTGATGGTGGGGTAAGAACGCGCCCTGCGGGGAGCAAAGCATCCTACTGGAGCAGAGTTCCCCCTGCTGCCTCCCTCCCCACAGCCTCCACAGCTCTGCGCCCCTTGCCCCAACCACCAGCATCGCAGGCAGAATAAAAGTCTTCAGGAACGAGCATCTCCCTGTCTGGGTTCACTCTCCTCCCCAGTGAGGGGCTCCTGTCAGGGGGACCAGAGAGTTTACAAGTTGATAACCTTATTGCAGACACATCCTTAATTAAGCTTGTTAGCTTTTCATGATAAACAACATATGGGCTGGGGCCAGGGGGCTTGGCAGAGCCACCTCCCCTCCAGCAGCCATGCAGCCTATGGGGTACTGCAAGAAGAACAGGCAGCTCTGTGTTTGTGCCTGGCTCTCGTTCCCCTTCCTGAAAGAGACCTTCAACCTCATGGCTTTGCTGACCCTCCAAACCCTAATATTAGTCTTGGGGCAGGCAGGAAGGGAGCTGGATTGCAGCAATGGTGCCAAGGCTTTGCTGGTGCTATGGTAGCCCTCTCCTCCCACAGTGTCTGGGGCAGCATGACAGTGACCTACCATATCTTGAGGACCTCGAGATGAGTGTATGGGAGAGAACAGCAGATCTGTACTCTCCATGGGGAGGAAAGAGGGGACAGTTTGACCCTTGGGGGCTGTACAGGGCTTGACATCTATCACAGAATGTTTTCTTTGTCCATCAGCTGGCTGATTGCTGGAGATACCTGTCTGTGCACCTACATATCCACCCACCGACTCACCCAGCTATCCACCTCGCCTTCGTTCCTCCTTCTCCTCCATCTATCCACTAGACACTCACTCTTGCCTTCATAACGCCTTCTGCCTCTCTCTCTGCTCTCCTCAAGCTGAAGGTGCTTGTGATCTTCCCACCCCACCCAACTCCAATGCTCATTAAATACCGCATGTGGAGCCAAGTCTGCTAACTGGGTGCAGGGAGGGCACCCACTCACTCCCCCTCCCTCACAACCCAAGCCAGCCACAGCACTTCTTATCGCTGAGATCCCACCTTGCTGGTGGAGGAGCAAGGCAGGACGCTGCTTCCCTGGGGAACAGCAAGCTGAGCGATAACGAAATCGCAGTGGCAAGGAGAAATTACCTTGCCTGAATTTTAAAAACTTCTTGCAGACGTTGCCGTGGTAACTGAAAGGTGCATCACGTTGCTCTGACAACACAGAAGCAGCCAGGTTTTTGCCTGGCGGGCTCCAAAGCAGCAGGTTTTGGGGATTGGGAACCTGGGGTGGTGGGGAACTGATGGCCCATTGGATGCTTAGCCTCAAGCATCCCCTTAGGTGGATATGTCCCCTACACCATAACTTCCAACTGCAGCATCATTCCATCACCATTTCCAACCTCTCCCCGCCCATCTCTCCTGGCAAGCATTAGAGGAAGAGGACTGAGGGGCTCCAAGACCAGCCATAATGTCCCCTAAGATGGTGAGGATGTGAGACAGGCTCATGGTTGGTCTGCCCTGCTGTGGATGTCTCTGGCACCACATAGGAGCTGTTGGGAGCCCCAGCAGGCAGCCCAGAGACATTCCCTACACTGCGCTCATGGGAGGTTTGCACACCCAGCACGACTTTGGACTCCAAGCCCCAGGCGAGTGGCGGCAGCAGCATTGTCCCAGCCCGTGCAAATCTCTTCCACGGAAATAGCCCCAGCAGGGTTGAAAAATAGCAGGTGACTCACGCAGAGCAAAGGGGCCAAAATAGCCCCTCTGGAGCGCTCCTAAAATTAGTCTCCCTGCCAGGAGGTCCCGGCCCCTGTGTTCTTGCCAGGGCACAGCCATGGTGTTGAGCCTGCCTGGTTGCTGTCACCATGGCCACTTCCCTCCTGAGGCAAGGGGTGCAGGGACCCCTTCCACTGCTCCCATCCCTCTGGGATCTCCCCAAAACCCACCCCCCAGGGGTGGCCGAGCCACATATCTCTAGGCAAATTCAGGTGGCTCCCACAGCTGCAGGCTGCTCTTTGTGGGATGCCCCACACAACATTTATGGCCCTCAGCGAGATCTGTGCAGCATAAAATGCAGCCCAGGAAGCCATGGGGTGGAGAGGTGCTGAGAGCTCGCACCTCATCCTACTCTTTTTGCCTGGACTTCAGTGTGGGGATGGCGGGGGGTGGATCAGGTGTTTTCCGGTGACAGCGAGTCCCCAGGTATTTGGGTTTCCGATACCACCGCACCAGCCTGCTCCCACTCACTGCCTGTGCTGGGGAGGCACGCAGGCCTGGGGCAGGGTGTGTGGGGGACAGACGAGAGGACCCCGGGAGCTGCATCTGCTCTGCTGGCACCACCAGAAGCACTCCCTGTGCCAGGCCATCCCTCCCGTGCGGGCGAGTGGGACCCGGTTAATTAGAGGAAGGGATGAATAATTCCTTTTTATAATGCAACGTCGACGCGGCAGATGCCGTCTGCCTCGTCTCGGCGCGCCGCACGCGGGAGCCCGCCTTATTCTGCTCTCAGCAGAGTTATTTATACACTGGGACATTTTTCAAAGTGCCGCTTTGATGGTCTTCCACCAGCTCAGGAGAGGAAAGGAAAAAGAAAAAAAAAACCAACAAAAAACCCCAAACTAGTCCATCCCAAAATAACCTGAGTGAAAGTCACAGTTCTTCCTTACGAAGATCTTCAACCGGGGGGCTCAGAGAACAAAAAGCCGTCACATTCCTCCCATCAAATCCTCCCTTTTCAAGTGCATTTCAAATGGGTTCAAACCACCGCCGCGGCGGCTAGACGAGTGCTAATGATGCTGCGAGCCCATCCCAGCCTGATTCAGGTGGGGAGGGGATGGAGGTGGGGGGCAACTTCCAGAGCCCAGGACAGCGTTGGCCCTGTAGGGATCACGCTGAGGGATAGTGTGTGAAATGCAGTCCCTCTTTGCCTTTCTCTCTCTCTTTTTTTTTTTTTTTTTTTTTTTTTTTTTTTTCCCTGCTGCAAGAAGCAGTTTGTCCTCACAAAGCAGGCTTTGGAAGAGAATGAGGAGCTAATATTTTTTTCTGAAGAACTAGAACAAAAAAAAAAACAAAAAACAAAAAACCACCAAACCCCCAGCCCTCATTTCCCCATTGCACCTGCAGGCATGCACCAACCGTCGGGGCTGGGTGGTGTTAAAAGAGAGAGAAGAAAAAAAAAAAAAAAAAAAAAAAAGAAAAAAAAAAAAAAAAAAAAAAAAAAAAAAAAAGAGGGTGGGGGATAAGAGAGATGTTTGTAGGTGGTGACAAATTCCTGTGAAAATGCTTCTGACATGAAGCTGTCTCTCATCCGAGTTCCCTCACAGCAGAGAGGGTGAGTGGCTTCCCCCTTCTCCCATGCCTGGCAATGGGCCCAAGCTGCCAGGGGCAAGCAGCTGCCCCACTGTGCAGGACAGGAGGCTTGGGGTTCCCCCCACTGCCTAGGCTCTGGTGTGTTGTGCTGCCTCCATGGCCAGCCAGGTGCTCCAGAACCAAGGGACCACAGATGTTTGTACAGGAGCTGTTTGGTAAGCCCCCATGGGGTGCCTTGAGCTGGACCAGACACCATCTGCACCCATCACCACCTGCTGCCACCACCACAGAACTCCCAGCACTGCACAGCATCCTGCAGTGGCTCACCACCCTGCTGTCACTCACACCCTGCTTGTCAATCGTGCCCTTATCAATCATCCCCTCCTGTGCAAAGAGGACTAAGCAGCACAAGGGTCCCACAGAGGACACTTTGTGCCCTGGGAAAGAGGGAAACTGAGGCACTCAGGACATAGGCCAAGCCCCCCAGGCATCAGATGTCCCACAGGGGCAGCTTGCCCTCTGGCTCCTCAGAGCCCTGCCTGCATGCTGCTTGGCACTGGCTCACTCAGCTGCCTGCAGCCCTCTTCCCCAGAGGCTCACCTCCACCACCCACAACTCAGTGGTGCCAGACAGTGCCAGCCTAGTGCACCATGGCTCCAGGGCTGCTGGTGCTGGCTGCCAGGTGATCGAAAGCTTGCTGTTGGCAGCAGGGAAAACTTTTCTGAGGAAGTAATTTCTTTGGCCTCCAAATCCTCCTGTTTCAGCATCGTTGCAAAGCCAGAGTATCTGCTCTGGGAAGCCACCCAAATGTCCAGGGCAGGGTGAGCTGCCTGTGCCCATGGCAGAGCCTAACAGGGAGACAACCTTACCAGGTGTGCCTTTAGGTCCTAGGATCCCAGCCCCTATCTGCTTTTGGTTTCCTCCAACAGCACCAGAGCCCTCAGCTCCACCCCGTAGGACTGCAAATTGGGTCCACATTGCTGCAGATGGCAAGTCAATTAAAAACAGCCTTTGTTCCACTCCAGCAGAGAAATCTGGACCATGCAGTTCCAAGCCAGAAACAGGCTCTTGGTCAAAACAGCATTTGGGTGGAGCAACCACAGGATGAGGGACACATCTCCCCTTCCTCACCCACACTGGTCTTGTGAGGCTGAGCAGGGAAAGTGGCCATAGCATCACGGCCACCCATCCAGGGCATCCTGCAACCTCCTTGACCAGCATATGCATGACATATGCTTGTCCTGACAGGCACAGCAAAGCTTTCTGGATGGGGCTCAGGGCTCACAGGAAGGCCAGCCCAGTCCACACCAAGCCCCAGGACCAAGCTGAGCTCCTGCAAGTGCCCCAAGAACATGTTGCTGCTCTGGACTGGCCCCCTTGTGCACACCACCCAGGTCTCTGACAGCCCCAATCAGTAGCACAGGAATATTTTTCTGCTTGGAGGTAGCATTTTGGGCACCAGGCAGGCAGGCATGGGAGGTCTGGGGCCGGGCACGCAGTGCACTGAGCTTTATCACGGCCTGGTAACTCCAGCGATTAAGAAACGCTCAGGAGAGAGGCTGCTCATGCTAACGACTTGGCCGGTTTCCTCGCCTCAATTAGCACAGAGGAGCTTGCAATGCTCCAAGGACCTCTTGGAAAGCCAGAGCACAGCAGGCTTGGGAGTTTGAATATCAATATTTCTGAAAGTCATCCAGAACCCCCCCAAACCTTACAACCAGACCAACAATGTTTTTTAATTCCACATATTGTAGGTGCTGGCCAGAGCCACAGCTTGTCTGGTGCCTAAGCCCTTGGAGATCACACTGCAGCTGGTCCCATGCCTGGGAGGAAACCCAGGCTTCAGTCCTGCCTTTCATCCTGCTGGGCCCTCAGGGAAAAGACACAGAGTCCCTTTAGATGCCCACTTTGCTCTCCAGTCAAGGGTCTCCATGTGCTGTGGGGCTCAGAGACCTAACTCCTCTCATATAATTCACAGAGGAGAGACCCTATTGCTGCTTAGTAGTAGGGGAAACAGAGGCACAGGACTATACTGCAGCTCTGCCTCTTCATGGACTGCCTCTCCTCCTGCCAGTGCCCTCACTCCAAAGACCTCACTCCAGCACCCTGCTTCCCTCTCTACTCCTGTTGGATCCTCATGTATCCCTTTCTGGTGTTTCAGCTGTGGCCCAGCACGCTCCTCAGGGAGCCTGCTTCAGGATCAGGCCATCAGAAAGGGCAGCTCCTCTTGCCCTGAGGGAGCTCAGCTGATCCATCCCAGAGGAACAGGTATCCTCGGGAGCTCCCCTTTGTTCAGAAAGGTCCTGCCACATCACTGTACACTTCTGCCTCATCCCACAGCTTCTCGCTGCCCTTGCCCCCAGAGGTCAGTCCTCGGGGAAGCAGGGACACCACGTCCCTTTGAAGGCAGTGGGCCACGGCACATTCAGTCACGAACAGCCGTGTCACACTGCCTAAATTGGAGGTGCAGGTGCTGGCAAGTGCTGTTGTCTCCATGCCCTGCTTCAGTGCTGGCATGGGGGCTGCAGGGCATGCCCAGCAGTAGGAGAGGGAGAGGGCTGCAAACCTTGCATACCACTGCTTCTCCCTTTCCTTGGGCAGCAGTGCCTTCGTCCAGGGAAGGAGGCGTTGAGTCATCTACTAGATAGGGTGGGCTGTGACCTGAGGCCTCCCAGCCTTGCCCTACTTTGCATAATTCTCTCCAGCAGCTGTCCCCAAAAGCAAGCACTGGGGGACCCTATGCCCCTGGCTGTGTTCTGCTGGAAGTAGGGGCTGGGGCTGGCTTGGCTCCTGATACCAGGGCAACATTTTGCTGCAGAAAAAAGGGAGCGAGTCTGGCAGGAGCCAGAGCTGGGAGAAGGTCGTGCTGTGCCCTCCACAAGCAGGTGCCTCACCTCTTCCCCAGGGCTCCAGCTCCTCAGCTGGAGGACGCACAGCAAAGGGGATCGATGAGCTGGGAAGAAGCCGAGCTGCAGAAGTGCACTTTATCGACCCATTAAGCCCACGCGCTGGGAACCCTCCCCTGCTCTGCCCACAGCAGCAGAGCACTTTGCCGCATCACCAACCACGAGGCAAGAGAGGCTGGCACAGGGGTGCAGCACCGCAGTGCACCAAGCCTGCCTCCCCCCACCATCACTGTGGGGAAACCAAACTGGCTCTTGGGTCATTTCAACCCACTTGACTTCCCTTCGTGGATCCAAGGACATGACGCCACACCCCGAGGGTCAACCCTGCACCCAGTGTGCCCCCGAGTCTGACACTAAGACTCCAGCTCCTAGCTCCAGCTGCTCATACGCCCAAGACGTACCATCCTGCCTCGAATCCCCCGCTCGCCGTCATGCTCGGGGAGTCTCCGCCGTGAGGTGTGTGCGACAGCCCGGGATACGCCTGCCACCTGCTGGCACGGCCCGCGTTGCACCATCAGTCCCGGTCAGAAGACACCGGGAGGGAACACATGCACTCGTTCCCCAGCAGTCAGGCATGCCAACCTGCAGCACCCGAGGCTGGGGCAGAGAATTTTCCAACCTCTCGTCACCCCCTGGCAGGCATCCTCAAAAATAAGGCAGTGGCCAGGCCATGTCCTGAGCTAAATTCACTCTGCCACCTCCTGAAAGGCAGCCATAAGTCGCTGGTCTCAACCTGCAAGACCTCGCACAAGAGGAGCTGAAAGAAAAAGTGGTGGAGCTGCTCTTGCTCCATCCTAAACTGTTCCTCCGTGCCCATGGACAAAGCTGGACTAGGCCACAGGTAATGACCACTCCTGGTTCAGCTTCCCCGTGACGGCTGAGCAAGCCCCATACCCAGGTGTCAACAAAAGGCAGACACACCAGGGCTCAGCCCTTCTCTGCTCACCTGGACATAGGAAGCAAGAGTGACACCCCATACAAGTACAGGCACGGGACAAACTCAACACAACTGAACTTGGGGAAGAAAACCTCTGGAAGAGATAGTGGTTCACCATATCCCATCCTCCAGCAGCTCAGTCACACTGTTCAGGGGGGAGGCCAGAAGCAAGCTTAGGCGGAGGACAGAAACCTTGCACCAGACTCAGGCAACCCCCACCAAGTACCACCCAGGTTGTCCACCTGCCCCTGCAGGTCACCACTCACTGGACAACCAGTTGCTAACACCCAGGGGATTCTCAAAAGCAGGATGCCAAGCTGTGGAAGAATACTTCTCATGGTCCTCTTCTGCAGTTGTTAGGGAAGGACAGAAAGAGATCTGCCCCTCCACTAGCAGATGCTCATGCTGAAGCTGTGATGAAGATCCTCAGAATGAAGCAGGGTGGAAGCAAGCACCTAAAGTGGAGCGCTGTGTGGAGAGACTCCAAGTCTCATCAAGGAAAAGGCAGAACCACAGAAAGGACAAATAGCATTGGCAACTTACTCTTCATTCACCCACCGAGGAACAGAAACAGGATAATTTTTGGATGTATTTCTTTTGGAAATGAGCCAAACGGGCAACTAGAATCAAAGTCTTCAAAAAGTCTATACAAAGATGTATCATACAAAATGTACAGGAAAGTTCTCCAAAAAATAAACCAGACAGACAACACAAGAGGAGAGCGAGATGGTCTGAGACCACGGCAAACAGGTCCTGCCCCTGCTCTGGAGGGCAGAAGTGAGATCTGGACAACACGCTCCACACACAAAATACATTACACTATGTACAGGACCATTTAGAGACCAGCATCCCCTTCAGTCTAACCAGGAGCTCTCCAGCATGAAGTTGGGGCAGTTCAAACAACTTGCTCATGGAAGCGTTACATGCCGAGAGGGAAAACGCCCAGGGGCATGAAATGGTCAACTCTAAACAATAACCAAGATACAGCCAGGCCACCAAGGCTACAGCATTTAACAGTCACTTCTGGCAAAGTGCTTTGTGGGCCAGGTCACACTCATTACTCCATCTCCGTGAAGCGAGCAAACATGGCTTTCCGCACTGCGTCTTTGTATGAGTCTGCAGTGGAGACACCATAGGAGCTGCCCTTGGCTCCCAAGCCAGCGCCTCTCATCCGTACTTGAGCCTGCAAAAGAGACAAGCATCAGTTCTACAGAAAGAGTCCACACCACCTCTGCCATCACCTTTGAGCTTCCCAAGGGTTTCCACAAAGCCACAAGTACTGGCACCAAGAGATGAGACAGCACGCATGCCATGCTCACTGGCTTCACACCACTCCAACCCCCACAGCAGCGGTTGAAGCTGCATAGAACACAGTTCTTTACCCCTAACCCAGAGCAGAGACAGGCCCAGGAAAGCCAATAGCCCAAGCAAGGAAGGATAGCCTATGCTTTGCTGCACCAGGGCACTGTATGGGTGCAGGCCTGTTGTCACAGTATCACAGGAGCAGGCTGCACAGCCCTGCTGGTGCCAGTTCCAGTTCTGCCCCAGCTTTAGCATACAATGGGAGCAAATGGAAACAGACAGATCTGCTGCAGATAGCATAGTTTCTTCAACAAGCAATCTTCAGAAGTGAGCACTTCTCCGTAAAAAAAAAAAACAAAAAAACAACCAAAACCCACTAAATACAAAAAGGCACCAAACCTCATCAAGGAAGCATGCATCTCTTACCTCAATAGGTGCTGTGATGCCCTGACATTTTCTCCCCAAGCCTGAGCCTTCCCGCCAGCCCATGGCCTGCAGCATCTTATTGCCTATATTACTGTTGTCAAGGCCATCTTTGGTGGGCTGTTCATAGTTACTGTAGGAAGAAAAGAGAAGGTTAAGTGAACTGCTGAAAGCACGTTGAAGCCAGTGCTGACAAGCTGTCAGATACATACACTGTACCAGCGTCATAGACCTTCTTGCGCTTGGGCTCAGGGGGCTCTGGGATGCCGTACTTCTCCCGCCTCTCAGCTGCTCTGTCTCTGTATTTCATCTGCAGGAGATAATTGCATTTAGCACGGACTCAGACACTTCTGTTCACCTTTGAGTTCTGGAAGTAAACTATGTGCCTACTACTAAAGCTACCTACTGCAGCTGGCAAAACCACAGCTCAGCTAACGTCTCAGACAAAGTCCCTCGAACGCATCAGAACTTGCTCTAAGGTTGCAACAGCCCAGCCCCAATACCCACTGACTACCTAGTGGAAGTTTCTGGTCCAGCCTGGTAGCCATGAGCTGGAGGTAGAATCCTTCCCTGCTAAGCAGCAGTGGCATATGGGACACTTCTCTTCATTTTAACAGGACAGCTCCAAACCTTGACCCAAGAAGGGATTTACAAGGATTGTCATGAGTGATGTGTGTCAGGGTAATGAGTGCTCAACACATCGCCTGTGCAGGTTTTCCATTGCCTACTCAATACTGACCTCTCTCTCACGCAGTTCCAAAGCTTCAAGTTCCTGCTCTGAAAGCTTCGATCTCCTATAGATATCCATGTTTTGCTGAAACAAGAGACTCCCATTAACATGACATGGTCCACAGCTCTTCTAATATAAGTAGTTGACTTCTGGCAGAGAAGCAATGAATGTATCTGCAGGTACTTCTGCTTTGTAAGGAATGGTTTTCTGAACAGCTTTGGTTCACACACTGAATTGTATCAACCAAGTACCTTGTGCAAGTCAGACAGCTGCTGGTGTCGAATCAGAGCATCTTTGTTTGGGAACTGCCTTCTACACAGCAGACAAGCCATCTTCTTCCAGTCAGTCAGTTTCTCTTCCTCATTCTCCATTCTTTCTAGTAAATCTTCATCGTTATCACTATCGCCACTGTAGGCAGCCACGAGGCCGCGCTGGGAAGGAAGGACAGCATTAAGGGGAGCACGGCAGTGTCACCACAGTTCAGAGGACAGCCCAGGAAGGGAGCATAGAGGCAGATGAAGTATCTGCTGCATATGAAGAGTGTAACTCTTTACAAATAATTAAATGCAGCTCAAGAGAGCTGCACACACTACAGCACCTGCAAAACAGATGGACCAGCCAAATTATTTCAGTATGGTGTTCTTAGAAACCTCAAAGCCCCAACTGAGTTCCTGAGGTTGGAAGAAATCATAGCTTCTCAATGCATGTCAGCCACCCAGCACACAGCACTGCACCAGACCACTGTGACCACCACAGCCTTTTACAAACAATGCTGTGCAAGTACATGTTGGAAGGCAAGTATCTGCCAGACCTCCTTCAAAGTGTTTTACCAGTAACCTCTGGGAATACCTCTGTCAGGTATCTCATACTCACCTTCAGTGGATTTTCATCATCCCCATTTTTCATCACCTCAGGCAAAATCTGCTGTCTCTCAGAGAGAGCTCCCTGGGTAAGACAAGAATGCCATGAGCCCAGAGCTCTCTGCCACACCCCATCATATCCCACTGTGCTCTATTGCCAGCACCTTCACCTTTTTCTCAAAGAGGGCAAAGCCTGCATCTGCAGCTGCTGACTCTTTCCGCTCTTCTTCCCTGGTGCTCAGTGGCTGGAAACTGTTCTTGAAGTTCTCTTTCTGCTTATTCAAACTCTTTGCCCAGCGCTCCATGTCTTTAGCAATCTGAAATGCAGAGCAGTTTGCTCAGACAGCTCCCCTCACAGCAATCAATCTCCTATGACACAGCTTCAATCTCACAGTTTCCAGAACAAGTCAACCCACCACCTTTTATTTTTAAATCACAGGACACTGGATGTAGTGCAGCTGTTTCCCTGTGGACAGTGTTCAAAGATACCGCAGCTTGTTTCTCTTAATGTATGAGCCCTTCTTATCAATCTAATCCTCTGACTGACGGCTCAGCTATACTCCCACTGCTTCTGGCATGATTCCATGTGCATTCCTCCCATGCAGAGCTTATTTTTGCACTGAAGTCTTGCCAACTACCCCCCCTCTCCACAGCACTCTACAATACCTGCTGAACTACAGGTGTTCACCCCACCATATAATCTACAATCTCCTTTGATGTGAAGAAGGAGAGCTATATTCTATGCGACAAAACCCTTCGGCCCAATTATGAATTCATTTTGTCTTTTACCTGTTGAGCTGTTTTACTCTTAGGCTTCTCTTTCTTCTCCTTCACTTCTTTGGTGGTGGTTGTGGTAGCTGTTTGCTGGTATGTGACACCTTCTGCAGCAGGCATGTAGGTCTCCTTTTCGCCATCCCAGTAAAGGTACTGCTGGGTTAAGGCATTGTAGTAATACTGCCAGAGAGAGAGTCAGATGGGTAAACACCTCATACAAGCCAAGTGTCCAAAGAAGAACCCAAGCAAGCCAATTCAGACTACCAAATCAAACAGAAAGGCATCTGCAGAGTCCAAACAAGTTCTGCAGGCTGCATAATGGAATCAAAAGACAAGTGGTTGAAGTCTCATCCCCAAACACAGATGGTCTGCCCAACAGCACCTTTTGCCTCTCCCAAGAGAGGACTTACCAGAGCCCAGAATTAAGTGAAATTTTCTGGGCACTCCACAATAAAATAGCTCAGAGTATCTGTGACAAGTGCTAATCCTCTATGGGCCAAACTGGGAGAAAATAAAGGGAAGGAGAGTAAAATGAAGAGCTGTACCAGAGAGAAGTTCCAGCCATAGGCACACTGCCGAGTATTACTGGTTACACTTGGTATTATGTACACCTTAAAGCTAGTTTCATTCATATGAGAAATGGAACTAATGGACCTTAACAGTTACAACAGGTGGGAAGAGCTTGTGTTTACCTGGGAATTAGGATCATAGTAGAGCCCTGTTATAGGATCATAATAATATCCTGAAGATTCATCATATTGGTAGGTGGAAGTGTCAGGGACAGCTGTAAAAAAATTAAAGCGTGGGACATGGTCGTTCCAGTCGAATTCAGACAGGCATCTTTCCACAGTTCAGGTAAAACTCCAAGATATTAACAACCATGATGGTAGACATGCCTGTAAAGGGCTCTCTCTTCATCAGCCAAGCAGAATATACTCTCCAGGGACAGCTTTACTACTGACATATGGTGACAGAGCACTCAGCCAGAACCAAGCCTCTCTTGCTGTATAGCGACAGGCACCTGTCCCCAAGAGCAAGTTCTGATCACTTACCATACTTGGTTCCAGGGACTACACCGGTTGGGGGAGCTGTTTGCGTCTGAGTGCTAGTGGTAGGTTGTGCTGACTGTGTCTGAAAAACACACCAAATCCGGGAACCTCGATTAGAAATGTCACCAAAGCACCAGAAACAAGGATGGTGAGGCCAAGGCATGACCAGCCCACCTCACTCATACAACAACTAGTTCTTCTTCACCAGTACACCTCTAATGAACAAAGCTACCACAGGCATGGCAGATGACTTGCAACCACAAGTACTATGATTAACCCATGGTCACTCAGCAGCTTTGCTGTACCATGCACTTTACAGGACAAAGTCAAGAGTGAAGTCAGGTATCTCAGAACCCTGGCCTCAAAAATCAAAGCGTAATTAGTGCTGCAATTACCGGGGAGTCGGGCGAGTTTGTCTGTTGATTATATAACTGAGGACTCTGGGACACAACTGCAGCTGTGGTGGTAGTGACCGGAGCTCCTGCCAAAACAGAGCAATAATGGATAAGCCAACCAGTTTGTAAAGCAGTACTTCATCCTAGGGCTAAAATTACTTTGTTTACAGTTTCAGCTCCTAATTCCAGCTCCAGCAGCCAAACAAGGCAATAAATGTTCTAAAGGAGACACACACAGTGGGTATTTTCTACCCAGACAAGGAATTGTTTCCTTTTCAGGAGGAAATATTCTGCTCCCAAAATCAGCGATTCCTGGCCTCTGACAGCTGCTAGAGCTGCTTACAGAGTTCTCAGGAGTTCAAGGTTTTTGTCAATAGCCTCAAACAGAGGCTGCTCTCTTGTCTAGCAGACTGGAGGTCCCAGTGGAACAAATTTGTAACAGCTCTCTAGTAACACAAACTCATTCAAACATCCAGAGAACAAGGAGCCAAGCCTCCCCCTACTCAAGTAGCAAAAAGGCTGAAGTGTGACACCACTACTACAAAATTATCATTATGAACAACAGCATCTGCCTCTTGTCACAAGTACTACCTGATATGGTAGCTGTGTCTGTGTCCAACACTCCTCCTTGATTTTGGTAGTATTGCTGATAATCCTGGGAGTACTACAAAGAGGAACAAATGACAACAAAAAGATAAGCTGATGCCAAATTACAACCACCCACCAGTTAAGAGTACAGTCACCACTACTAACCTGAGCATACTGCGTGTAGCCATCCTGTCCTGACTGGAGATAGTTGTAGTCAAGGGTGCTGCCTTCTCCAGTTTGTGGCTGAAATAGGAGCAGTTATTTTTTGTTAGGGACAGTTAAGTTACTGCATTTATGAATTTCAACGTTGCTTAGGCTCCAGTACATCAGGTCAGATCAGATCTGTCACAGCTGCTTTGGTCAGTTCAAGTAAGTGGGCAGCAGTGAAACTGTATGCATTACATTTTTATTTTCAGGAAAGCAGGACCATGAGTAAGAGCCCCCAAATCATACCTGAGTGGATGACCACTGAGCTGCAGCGATGGCGGTACTTGCCACAGAGAAGGCGCTGACTCTGTTACCGTCTGGGAGAAGCAAGTCTCTGTAACCACAAAAATCATGCCTCTGAGTAAATGCTGCTCTCTTCTGAAGCATCTCCCTATGCCAGGAGGGAGAATCTGCCCTTACACGTGTATTTCTTGGCAATTAAGAGAACATTTGAACGGCAATGAATGAGCCAAACCACTGCTCGGCAAGTAAAGGAGCTTTAGGTTCACTGTTGTAGTCAATAAGGAGTCACCAGGACTCCAAGGAAACAAGCATGCTGTGTACACAAGCAGTTATGATGGGATCTTCAGAGGACTGGAAATAGAATCATAGAATGGTTTAGGTTTGAAGGCACCTCAAATATCAACTCCCCACCATAGGCAGGGACACCTATATAGGGTAGTAGGAAACTCTATTCACTCTCCTCACTCACAGTGGAGAGCAGGATGCATGCAAAACAGGACACTTAAAGGAAGCAAAACTTTTGGGTTACTAATCTTAACAGCCTAGGCGAAAATGACAAATCTCTACTGTAGATAGGGGGAGGAGATAACAGAAAGAAAAAAAAAATCAACTGCTATTCACAACTCACTTTCTGGCACTCTTTGCAAAGTCAACACCAATTGTTTTGCCATCAATTTTTAATGGTGGCTGAAGACTTTGTAAAATCTGCAGCAGTTGAGAGGCATCCTACAACAAAAAATACTCATTATTATGAAAGGTAGGTTCCTGAAGTGGATTCAGAAGTTCCAAAGCTCCAGCTTTTCACACGCAGCCTCTGAAAGCAGCTACAGCTGCAAGAAGACTTCCATCTTCTCATACCATACTCAGCGAGAAGAGTAGAGTGAGACTGATCACAGCCCACATGCAAGCAATGCTTGTTTCCCTAGGCTACTGAATATTAAACATCTTCCAAAATCTTAGGTTTATAAAGGTGTTTACCCCTAATTGCCCAGAAGGGAGGTCAGCAAAAAGTGAAACGAGGTACTTTCTATCCAAACTGCTATACTCTGCCTAAAGACGGTCCAAACACATCATGCTGCTTATCAAGCTCAGTATATGCAGGAACAGAGATTCTATCCCCCGTCAGTAACCCCACACCCGTATCTGGCCTCTCACACAGTCAAGGTTTTCCATGTACCTCACTGCAAATTCTCATGCTTCAATTTACAGCTATTGACTACAGTCCTGTGCAGTCATGACTAACATCTATGCTGCCGCTACATCCTCCCACTGTAATGCTGCAGAAAGCAGCAAGATCCTCCTTCTCAAGGTGAAATGAGCCCAATTCTGTGGCATTTCCTCCATTTTATGTGCCCCAGCCTTTAATTTTTGTAATTGAAATACAATCCCAGACTGGTATTCTTGTGATGTGAAACCAGCTTCCAACTCAGAACAGCACTCTGCTACATCCATGTGCTCCCAATATCCTACCAACAACTTTACAAGCTGCAGCTCCTAATGAAAAACTCTTGACAGAGTTTCAGTTAACTGTTGGTGAATTGGGGTGGCCCTTCAGACAGCTCAAAGGCTCTAAATGCTTCAGCTACAGAAGCACATTAACAAGCCGTTTCTCTCCAGTGCATCAGTAAGGCCCTCACCATGGCAGAAGACAGTTGCACAAACGCAAAGCCTCTATTTTGCTGAGTCTGCTTGTCTTTGATAAGACGAATATTATTGACTGCCAGAGATGCATACGGAGACAAAGCAGTCATGATGGATTCCACTACTGTGTGAGGAGCAATGTTTCGGAGAATGATGGCTGAGGAGAAAAGAAAGTACGACATTAGCTGTGCACGTAGCAGCTTCCTGGAGTACTTCTGGGTAGTCCAAGGTACAGGAAGTATTTCAGTACCCGTGTTTATTTTTCTTATCACAGAGTTAAGTCAGAAAACTTACTATCACAATAATAATCCACAGACTGAACAGCTTCTGCTGCTCCGGGTGGTACTTCCTGTTCCGAATCTAGGTAAGAAGAAAATATTCCAGTCACAACACAGCTCACAGAACCCAAACTCTGGATTTCACAAGCCAGTCTAGGCCCTACAATGAATTTTTTTCAGCGTAACGTACCGAATTTGTCTGCTCCACAGCGGAAGCATTTTAGCCTCCTTCTGAAGTTGTAAAGGCAGCACTGTGAGGAATGACATAGACAGGTAAGAAGTTGGGTAATCTGTAAACGCTGGTATTTCACACAAAACCAAACACTAGATATTCAAGTACCGCATCACAACAAAGCTAAACCCACCAAAATAATTTGAGAGCAGCAAAAGCCACCCTTGCCCCTACCACATCTGCTTTACAGAACTACTTAACTACTTTTTCCCTAATCTTCCTGACTTATTCAGTTATTTTAGCTGTGTGGTCTTCAATTTAGAATCCCAGGCACAGTAACTACTTGAAAAATCACAATGTTCAAGTGAAAGACAGACTGGAAAACAAGTTATCTTCATGGGTAAAAGCATGTAGTTAAAGCTTGACAGCAAAGCCTGGTCTTTGCCCAGTATGTTATTTCCACTTTGTGGGGGCAAACGACAAGCAACAGCAGCACGCTCTAGACCAGCAGCAATTCAACAGATTAGGCATCATCTACCAATTCCACATTCTAGTACAGCTCAGTGCTCCAGTTCTGTGTCTTCTGGAGCAACACCTCTATTTGCCACAAGAGCTACAAGACCTTTCTGTTCCCATGCCTTACTATTCCTGTCATATGGACATAAGACAGTAAGAGGCTGAAATGTGTTACTACCTTGTCCAAACTAGTCAGCTGGTGAAGAGCACCAAAGCCAAGGGAAACGCCCTCTGATAAAAAACGTGCACTATACCTTGTTGCAAAGCCAGTCCTCAAATTTAGGCCTGGGGTTGCTGTAGTGCATCGCAATCTGCTTCCCTTGAATCACCAGCTTTTTCTGCAAAAAAAGTGATTTAAATTATTCCTGTATCGAGGCACACACGTCCATTTTCCCGTGGCAGAGCACCCTTCGGAGGAATCAGTGCTCCTGAATTACAAGTACAACATATGGGGAGGATGTGGAGGACAACCACCGCCACCTACACCCTTCCCATCCAATCCTGCAGAGAGGAGGACGAGGGCAGTAAGAGAATGGGATGTGGAGCAAAGATAAACAGAATCAGGGAGTGTTGAAAAAAGCTGCCAAACACTAAACGCTGACATGGAACCAGGAAGTGTCTCGAAGGAGACAAAGTCCTAACCTGTTGCGTTCAGGATTAATGCATTTTTAGGAGTCTCTTTGGCCCCACATTTCTATTCACTTGTGGCACAGCACTGAACAACTTTTTAAACATGTCCTTAGGTGAATGCTTCACTTCTTCCCCTACTTCAAATACCCCAGACATTTTAACATTTGGATTACTTTTCCAAGCACTTTCTTCAGAAGCACCCCTTTGAAAACAGATTAAAACTCTTCCCAAAGGGAACCTGCTCAGACTTCTTGGAAGCTGGATTACAAGTGCCATCAACTGAAAAGTAACTCAGTAGTTTCCTTTGACTAATGCATCAGTTCAATTGGAAGCCTGCTAGAGAGGTTTGTGTTCTTCATTCAGGCAGGAGCTCTCCAAAATGAGTAACTAGCACAAGTGAAGCTTCTCCAGGTGTAGGAAAAGTTCATAATGCTTTCAGCACGTCCTCTCACTCTGACTTCAGAGGAGTTAAGATTTTAGATTTGAGAAGCCTTGATTCTTGGCCTGGCTTTGCCAAGCATGGGTATGCAGAATGCCCTTTCAAAACACCGCCACCAACACACTTCAAACCGTGGAAGTACGTCTGAGGAGGCACCTACTAGAGGCCAAACCCCAGGCAATTTAACAAAAGACCTATTTTTGTATCACGTTGGCTTACTGCAGAGGTACCACAGAAGTGCCAGGACTGGTGGCTTTTCTGCTAACAGAGTTTGTGACAGATCTAAGCATGTAGCATGAACAAGGCTCTCACATTCTGCACAACTAAAGAGGGCAAAGCCATTTTCTCCTACCGGGAGGGAGGGTGAGAGGGCCCAGCACTCACTGGATATGCACACACAGAAACCAAGCTGCTGGCACAGTTGCAATACATCATTCTGTTTCAATCTAACAGCAACCGGGCTGCTGGGGAGAGGCTGCATTTTCCCTACTACTAGGGTGGCTGGTTACTGGAGTGAATTTGAGTATGTTTCAGTAAATTATGCATTTGTACAGCTTTGTATATATTAAAATGATCTTTCTAGAAACATGCTTAGCATTCATTTACTAGTATATTTCTGTTGCATCCACCAACCCTACTGAGCAGGTCAGAGAGACAGACTTTAACACTGCTCTCTGGCTGGGGAACTTGCCCATGGTATGGGACATGCAGCACAAGGCACATGACAACTTCCATCTGCTGGAACTGCATACATAAGAACCCCACGATGGTGTCATTTCATTTAAGTGTAACACCAACAGAACAGCATTTCTCATGCTGCCCAGAGACCTCCAGAGCCGAGTTGTGAAAAACTGGAAAGTACAATACACTTTGCTCATTTCAAGTATTTTTAAGCTCTGTTGTTGAAACAGACAATGAATATTCGAAAACGAGAAAAAGCAAGTGGAACTGTTTGCAGTGCAACAGGAAGATCTCACTGGCAAAGACACTGGAGGACTCATCACATTTTGGCTCCTTATCAAATCATGATCTTAAAAAAGCCAAAATACACTGTACATCATATGCAGGAGCTCTACTCCACCAAATTTACATAGAAGGCACATGCTTTTCCTCCAGAACAGCCAGTTCTCCCTCTTAAACTGGGGGAATACTCCATAGCTACGGAGTATTTTCAGTTAGTTATCAATGCAAGGCACGGTTCTGGTCCTTTCTCTGGCAACAGAGAAAGAAATACCAGGTGGAAGTAAGCTGGGATTTTCTAAGGACTACTAGCTAAGCCTTTATGAACCAGACAAGGAAACTGAAGCCAAGTAATTTAAAACATCAGCATGTTTTACCAGGGAATATTAAGTACTGCCAGACTTCTCTCCTAATGTTTCCTGGTATTTTTTCCTACTGCTACAAATTTTAATATATACAAAGCTTTCATACTTTTAAATCAGTCATGGAACAAAACACTCCTTCCACCTTTGTTTTTTTTCCTTTTTTTTTTTTTTTTTTTTTAAACTGTACAGACTTGTTCCATTTTCAGGAATATCTAGACTTGGTGAGTGAAGCAACCTGATTGGCTTCCATCCAGCTGGTAGCATCTTGAAAGTGATAAAACTCCACGAAGGCGAAACCACGGCTTACACCTAGAGACAGCATTCAGATATAGACGGGATACTTGTGTTAGTCAGTTCCTTTAAAACAGGTGAATCTCTCTCCAACTGCTTCATTACTTCATGACAACGCAGCTTTACAAATGCGACGTCAACTGCTGGGATCTGCTCGGTATTTTGCCATGGCAAGGAACCAAGCTCCCTTAACTGGCTACATTTCACTCCATTTGAATCCACGTTTTAAAGGTAACCATGCAACAGACTATAAACTATGAAATGGGTTTACACTAGTATTACTTACCAATACCTGTTAACAAAAACCCCTGTAGACAGACTTCTTTTAACATGTTGACCAGCTATCTATAAGTCTTCCAAAAAGCCACATTTCTTAGCCATGGCAAATCTTTTCTTTTTTTTTTTTTTTATTGCATGTGCTTGCTGTTTGGGGACAACTCTGGATACTCTTTTGGGCTGGGGAAAAGGAAGTTGATGTCCGAAAACTGTATTGAGAGCTCTCACCTGTCTTTCGTTTCATCAGCCTCACGTCTGCAGGCTGAGGACCTTCAAAGGACTCAATAAGCTCGCGAATCTGTGTGAGATTTTCATCAAGAGAGTTAAATTTCCACATTTTAGCAGTTAGGACAATCACAGAAACAGAGGTACATAGAAACATGACATTCTCAGCATTATTTCAGAGAAATATAAAACCTTTAGACTGCAAGATGAAACTGATGAGCACCAGAGAACCCACAGGCCTTTGCTGGTTAAACCAACTGCCATCTTCACTTAGGCCACAAAAGACATCCACAAGCCAAACTCCTACAAACTTGCATTCCAAGATTATTAGTGCAAGATTTGGCAAATACTGCGCTTGCTTCAAAGCCTGTATTTATAAATACCCCTGGCTCCTAGCAAAGGAAGAACAAGAACACTATGCAATGAGGCTTCCATCATGTATGTTTTGTCTCATACTAAAGTTCTCATCCTCATAACAATTCCAGTTTTTACGAGATAAAGCAGATTTGTTAAGAAAGTCACAGAAAGAGTCAGAGACATTGGTTATCCAGCTGTAACAAAGCTGCTGAAGTTGCTGCACAGGCAACGTAAATTACTGTGGAGAGGTATGTAGGAAAAAACCATAAACAAGGTAAAGCTTTTTAACAGCAATTAGGGAATTCAAAGTACATAGAACAGGGCTACTCAGCAGACTTGAAAGCGATCTGACACTGCCTGTTTACATGCTGACAACTGAATTTTCAGTGCAAGTGACTTTTTTTTTCCACGAAAAATGTAAAAAAAGCTGAAAAAAGAACAGTGCTGAAGTAATGGTAATTTAAGAATCAGTAGTTCCAAGATGCACCATCTACAATCTAAAGATGAGTCCAGAACTAAACTTTCCCATGTATTACACTAGTAATAGTATTTGCACAACTGGAGAACTACAACATGAAAAGCTCAGAAACAAGAACTGTTTTGAAACAGTGTGTAATCTCAGACTGGGTTATTATCATACGGACACCTAAGTCTACAATTTACCAAACACTTACATAAACGTTAGACCAGCAAACAGTAAGTAAAAAAACCACTCAAAATTAGGTTAGTGGATAATCAAGGTCAAAGAAAAAAAATCCACTACAGAAATGCTGCAGAAGGATTCGCCGTGTAAGCCATTAATGCCCAAAAGATCTTGGAGGCAGACACACAAACTGCAATAGCTCAGAATTTACATTCTTCCCACTCACTCATCAAACAATGGTTATGGGCTTTTTAACTCTTCTTTCCATCAAGTCAGAAAGAAACCTCAAAATAATGAAAAATAAGAAAGAAAGATGCTGAGAGTGATGAGTTAAACAAGTTAAATAATCATGTTCCAAGCTCATCTGTACTTGCTCCTTCAGTTTCACAGCAGCCATTTTAAAACCTGCACAGTTGTATCCACACAAAGCAACTTTGCGCAGGGCTGCACTCAACTGAGGAGTTATGTGGCCGTATGTAAGCCCACTGGACAGTCAGAACTGCGGGCCTCAATAAAAACCTGGAAAAAAAAATCAAGTACCTACTCTGCGTCTCTCTCCCCATCCCCTCTCCCGAGGGAGGGGAGGAAAAGAGGGGGGAGGAGCAAGGAGAAAATAAAAAAAGACTGCCTCTTCCCTCTGATACAGAGAAAGAGCAAGTACTTTAAAATCCGCTCCTAGGGAAAGCATCCTAACGTGTGAAAGACGAACTGTTCACAAATCTTTGAGTCTTAAAGAAACTGGTTAACATTGAAGTGACCTCTGCTACTTAGCAGTGGCTGTTTAAATCCTTTTAGGATTCAAAATGGCAGCGCAACCAATGCGTTGGAGAAGCGGCCACCATGATGCAGCTTCACACAAAATGGCAGCATCAACTACCACGCAGGCCTGCCAGCACAAACCTGCAGACTTCCCACGGTGCAAAAAAAAGCAAAGCCGTATTCTGGTTACTTACATCGTTTTCTGTAACTGTGATGGGAAGGCCCCGTAACATGATGGTTTTGCTTTCTTTCTCATCGTTAATGTCGTTCCTGTAGTCGTGCTCTCCATAGTCGCCATCAGAATGGTAGCCATCTTCCGATTTGTCACTGTTCCTGCGCTCCCGCTCCCTCTGAAAAGCCAGCACCCAGAATTAACCACCGCAATTTATAGCAGCCTGCCCCCGCAATGCCAGCGAGAACAAAGCAAACCAAACCCACCAAATCCCCGTACGACCACCTTCCTCGGGTTGGAGCCTGGCGTCCTCAAGCAGAACACCAAACTCAAACTTCCCCTCCCATCTTCACTCTACAAAACCCGCGAGATGCCAACCCTGGCACGGCGCACTGGAGTCCCCCGGTCCCAGGACTCCAGGTTGGGGGAAGCCCAACAGTGCCGGCCGTAGCCTCTGCCCTTCCCCCCAGGGCGGCTACAGCTGACTCGTGATGCGCAAGCCCAGGGCTCCGGCCGCGTTCGCCTGCCCCACTCACCTCAGGGCTATCATAATCGCGGCTATCGTAGTCTCTATCATAGTCTCGGCTGTCGTAGTCTCGGCTGTCGCGACTATCGTAGTCCCGGCAATCTCGGCTATCGTAGTCCCGGCAATCGTAGTCTCGGCTGTCCCGGCTGTCATAGTCTCGGCAATCCCGGCTATCGTAGTCCCGGCAATCCCGGCTGTCGCGACTGTCGTAGTCTCGGCAGTCCCGGCTGTCGCGACTGTCGTAATCCCGGCTGTCGTAGTCCCGGCAGTCTCGGCCATCGCGGCTGTCGTAATCTCGGCTGTCGTAGTCGCGGCTTTCGTAGTCNCGCGGCTGTCGTAGTCGCGGTAGTCATCGTAGCGGTCCCCGCGGCGCTCCTCACTAGACCTCTTATAGTCATCTCTGCGCCGGCTCCGAGATTCGCGCTCATCGCGGTCCTCCCTCTCCACAATGGAGCCATAACGGCCGCTCCGCTCCGTCCTGCTTACGCTGTGTGACACACCGGGCCGAGCTCAGAACGAGATGAACGCACAACTATCCCTTCCCTCTCTCCGTCCCACCCCTCTCCCTCAGCCCTTCCACCCATGCCTACCGTTTGT